>JAWRVZ010000102.1:1555000-2155000 GCA_037043235.1 Rhodeus uyekii | reverse complement strand
AGTGTAACACGGAAGGATTTTTTTCATTGGTTTCAAATCTTTTGATCCCACTATATGTGTGTGCGAGTGAGGTTGCACATTATGTTAACCGAATATGTGCCAGGGTGTGAGAGAAACTGTGTGAGGGTTTGTGTACACAAGTGTCTTGGTCTTTTACTAGAATGACTAAGAATCGACAGTGACCTTAAAATCTGATGGATGGGTCGCACAGCAGCAGAATACAAAGGCAGACACGACTCCCCTTTGGCTTAGCTTATAAGGTCGCCACCAGTGGCTCTAGTCTGGGTGTAAAAGACAATTCATTTCCAGTAATTTCAGGAACGCAAGTATCCTCCGTCTCCACCTCGTCATTGCTAAAGACGTCAAGAGGAATTAGAGGGACTGTGAGTTTAATTAATTTCTTGGGAGGGCAGCGGTTGACATTAGGAGAGGTGATGGCGCTCTGCTAGATTGACAAAGCTGGATCTTTATTTGGGTCTCCGCTATATAACCTCATCCAGCTGCATTCTGATATTTGGCAAAAATGTCACGCGAGTGTTTTGGACCATCATTGTGTGACAGCAGTAAACGACATTTCAAAAATAGATGCAGGGAATGAGGCTGTGTAATCTAATGAACCTGTAAAATGGGATTTTGTATTGGGAAGAATTGTCTTATTGTAAGCAATGCATCATGCATTGAAGAGAGTGCTGAAAGCTCACATCCTGTTTTGTCTTTCTGCCAGACTTGCCTAAGGCTGTTTTGATATGCCACATTTGGAAACTCAGGATTCAGCAGAATTTAACTTTAACAACAGGAAATAATCTGACTGTTTTAAAGGAAGCATGTACAGAAGCAGCTGAAGCTAAAGATAGGTTTCACTGAAACAAGATTCATATGCCTTGACTATACATTTGACATACATCACAAGATACATATAAGTCAGTCAACTTCAGGTTCACATAGACTTTAAATGATCGTCTACTGTGTGAAGCTTACAATTAAAAAAAAATCTAAATCGCAAAAAAATAAAAATTAAATCTCCACAAAAAAAGACGTTGATCAACATAGTATCAATTATGACAACACAAACCTCTAATGTGACCTAGACAAACTTTATTGGTTTCTGCACGTCACATGATGTTTGTGTTGCCAAATTTAATGTGGTCTGTGTGTGTACAAAGTGCTTTTCTTCCTTCAAAAGACTTGTCATATAACAGTAGAGTTATATTAATTTCATGCTCAGCTTGAATGTATAAATACAGCAGAAACATTCTTCAAAAATCTTCTTTTGTGTTCTGCAGAAGAGCGAAAATCACCCAGGTCCGGAACAACATGAGGATAAGTAACTAATGACAGAAATGGCATTTTTGGAAGAATTACCCCTTCAATGACGTACTGTCTCAGAAAGCGTTTGGAAGATCTATTTGTGTCTATTACTGCAGACATCAAACAACTTAATTTGCATCTTACATTTACCTAATTCATGCATGTATGCATTTTAAAGGATTTGTAATCATCATCACTTCCTCGAAAAGCACTTACTTTTTATACCAGCCTTTGCCTTTTCTTACCAGAATAGACATCATTAGAATTCCCGTGGGAATCGACTGCTTTATGAATATTCTGAAATGAATGGATCGTCCACCGTAGTTATTTACAAATCATCCGGTCTGGATTGGAAAGCAATCATTAGTGGGAGGCTGGGCGAGAGAACTGGCTAGCAGCTCTAAAGCTCAGGAGGGCGATGAGGCCAGTGTGAATGCACAAGATCAATAAATGACAGGGATGTATTTAATATCGTTTCTCAACCCGTCAACTGTCTTTTCCCCACAGACCTCCCTGGCAAGAATGTTCCTTTGACTCAATCTCTCATTTCAGCTGTTTTACTCTGTGAGAATGAAGGGGGCGGTAGATTTAAAGGCTAATCCTTTTGTAGAGCCTCAAACCTGCGTGTGTGTGGGAGTATGTCCACTTACGGGGAAGGTTACTTTTAAAACATAGTACCTATATAAAACAATACAACCTATGAAATATCATTTGGAATGTATTTCCATTCAATAACTCAAGGTAAACGATGTGATTGAAATCCTTTGGATTGTTTTTTTAACACAGGCAGAGCTTTTTTGAGTATAAAAATTTTAAAAATAAGTAAAAACTTGAGCATTGTGGCTTTTTAAATAAATCTGCAACAATTGCTACATTATTAATATTATATATACACACACACACACATACTTTCATTCTACATGTGAGATTGGGAAAAACACTAAACCCAAACCATACTCTTTACAATTGCATGTGAAAATGGGAAAGAAAGGAGGAAAAGAATCCAACCGTGCGAGAGCGAATCCGTCATGGTCCATGCACACTCCCTGTGATGACTCATCTGCTTGTCCTATCTGTTATATATGATAGTGAGAAACTTAGTTATGACTGCAGTGAGCCACAGATAGATGCTTCAAAGTATTTTGAAACATTTCGGTTGAGGGTGCTTTACTGGTTGACATTATTATCAACCTCTGTTCTACAATTGAACTGCATAGCAGCTGACAGAAATGATGAGATAAGCATTCTAAACAAGTTTAGTCATCTAATTTGCTACTTTATCAAAGATAATTACTTAGCCAACATTAAACAATCAATTGTCTTACCATTAAAGCGGTAACTGTTTAAAAACACCTTAAAATAACTTTTGCTAAAGTACCCCATTTTAAAGCATTTTACGCTCACAGCCGGACGGCAGTAAGCTACCACTCTCTTTAACAGGAGGTCGCAATTAATGAGGAGGAAGTGATAACGTGTCAACCATTTCACACTAACAAGTAATTTGCTGGTAAGTAAGCCAAATGAGATCACTGTGACTCTTCCTTTTAAAGGGGTTTCAGGGCCAAAGTGTGTTTTTGCCCAACTCGTCAATAATTGGTTGGGGTGAGGCTGATAATGAACTCTTTGAACCCATGAGCAACCGGTGACTGATGGGAAATAAACTGATGACAGATAATGACTCCTCCAGTAACTCCTGAGCCACTGTCAGAACCACTTTGGGTTTATGACATTCTCACCTCTGTCCCCTAAGGCTGTGCTTCTCTGCATACCAGAGGCAAGTAAATTTCAGGTTTGAATGGTTCGACACTGAGACCGACCCGGATCTGGGCAGAGAGAAAGACAACTTTTCAAAACCAAAGCATTTCCTGACCCTCTCATTAATAATGTTTTCATGAGGCATTGAAGGACAGGACGTTAAAGTCACTAGTCAAAGTTTGCCAAAAAGTCTTTTTGGCACCTTGTTTACTGTTTTCCATTGAAGGGTTCCAAAGGTCTTAGGGTCTTGTCTTTTATTACAAATTAGATCAGCATTGTAAATAGACTTAATTTAAATATATACATGAATTTCAAAAGTTTTGTTTTTATTATAGCATCCACTTGCTGACACAAACACTACAGAATTCAGACAGACAAGACAGAACTTGTTTTTTACAGCAGTGTGTGCCTTTTATATAACAATTTTTTTCTTTGTTTATGAACAATTGGCTGACATCAGAAGAGTACACGAAGCAAAACTACAGTACATTAGGATGATGGAAACATTGCTCACATAAAAAGCGAGTATGACATCACACTAGTACATCAAGAAGAGCAATGTTTTAGGCAGACTGGAGAATGATGTTAGCTGTTCATTTATTATTTATTCTCAGTCCCATCACATCTTTCCATCCAATTTGTAAAAATCGCCTTTTGGCTTTTTCGCTCTTTATTTATCACAAATGAGAGAAACCGATACATATACTAAGTAGTAAAGACTTTTTCAAAGAATGTATGCTTGAAACTAAGTTACCTGCAGTGCTCCAAACAGTTCTCAAGAAGGATTTGAAGGTTTAGGAAAATCCCCAGAGGATAAGAGCGTTCTGAACGACCTCAAGGGCTCTGTTTCTCTTGAGCTTTGATTTGAGTTCAAGTGACTCATAACATAAAGGCCTTCATACATTATATGACTCTCTTCCATTGTACATCCGCAGTGGCAGTGAACATTGGACAGTTCATGACATGCAATAGGCACAAAGACTATTGTGTTTGAGCCACATTATGTGTGCATTCTATTGTCAAGCTGCTTAATTATTGCTTTTAATATTTAGCTTTGGCATTAATTATTTTGCTACTGCACCTAGGTGAACGGATTTGAGGAAAGCTTTTGTGCTTGTTGTACTTGCACAAAAGACATTTGTGCTTAATTAATTCAGATAAAGAAGGGGGGGGGGGGGGGTGGGAGAGTTAGACCAAGAGAGTTAGATGGGGTTTTAAATCCATATCTTATTCATAATTGTCCTTGGTGACATTCTGTAAAGAATGGTTGATAGACAATTCAACAAGCATTTAATAGCTTTCATATTCCCTCCTCAGACGGATCACTTGACAGTGCAGTCATCCCCCCCCCCCCCCCCCCCCCACTCTGCCCAACCATACCCCCGCCAGTCTCTGCCATTTTTAGGTATTTCTTTCAACTGTCTGTCTATAGATAATAATGGCTTAACTGGGGGGAGGTTGACAACTTCTTGAAGAAAATAATCCTAAGAGGTTTGCATGTTTTTATATGAGTAAAATGTATTCAAACCCACCCCCCGTACATTAATTAAACTGATTCAGACAGATATCATCCTGTGCTAGTCAGATGAGAGCAGTCAGTACACACCATGTAAGATGAAACCTCTCATTAGCCCAAATGTTAACTGGTACTAATCACTTTCAGATTCTACAAAATATTAAAAATGATAACCTCCTTCTTACATCACATTTTTAGTCTTATCAATGGAAAAGAAGTGGTTATTTTAAAAACAAAGTATTTAATTAATTCATTGTGATGTAGTATTAAAACCGACAGACTGCAAATTAAAATCCGGATCTGATAAAGACTTTTAGCTGACAAGCTCTAGATAAAAAATATTGACATGCTATAACATTTCTGGTGGCACAATATGTGTTCACATATCATAAGTGTTGCTGATAAATCCCCATATTGTAACTCCAATGGCTCAGGGATGTTTAGGATGCACTCTCACAATGATTTCTCAATATAATATCCTATTAGAGGTTTACTTGCTGCTCATACGGCATGATCCCCCTCTCATCCTATTCCTTGTGGCTTCGTAAATGAATTTCGCTCATTAGCAACCCCTTCCCCCTTTACTTGCCTTATGAAGAAATGATACATGATAGTTCAGCCTCTGTGTTTCAGTATTATTCAGTGCTCCATTATGAAATGAAAACCTTTATTGTACACCTATTTCACAATGCTGAGGACTTAATGGCAATTTATGTTACTATAGTGATGCAAAAATAGTGTAGTACCTATGTGTGATGTTACAGATATTCTAATTATAGTATTAGACACATCTATCCATTATTGCATTCCAGAAATAATGTTGATTCTTTTAAAGCAGCATGAGCACATTTTAAATGAGCCCCCTAACTGTGTTCAAAAGCAAGAATGAAAGCTTAAGAGTCAAAATTCCCCTGTTAGGTCTCACATTCTCTTGAAAAACATCAAGCTGATTCAGACGGAGTAGCTGATGTTTCACGGCAATGCCACTAGAGTTCACTCTAAATCAAAAGTAAAATGAGGCAGGATAGCAAATTCTCATCCAGGAATATAGAAACATAAAGAGGTATAAATCTGTCTTTCTCCTATTTTACCAACGCTCTCTGGGAGAAGAATGTTTTGTTTCTAAGAACTGTCTGTTTCCTTGCAGTAATTGGAGCTTCCCCTCAACAGAAAGCGGTAGAATGCCAATTAGACAAGCTATTTTGTAGCCCATCAGAACTTTATTGACAACAACATTATTCTTCTCTGGCAGACTGTCACTAGTTTTCAGGAAATAACATGTTAAAAGCTAAAGTCTGATTTCAAAAATTTTAGTGTCAGATTAGACCTGTATATCCGTATTCTTTTTGCGAACAATGTCTGTTCAGTGAAGCACAGAGTAAGAGTTCATATGTTGCCTGAGGTCCATTCCAAACGTGACAAATATTCATTATAAGGCATTAATAATTGAATACCCACTCCCACAGATGCAGGAACCAACCCAACACACACACATACACTGCGGTGGAACCAATGCTCTTGTTTTATTGGAATCTGAGAAATATAGAACTAACTTGATCTTTTAGGCTCAAGCACCAATTATCACCTTGCAAGCCACTTAGACATTTTCATGTGTTCCAATTAAACTTAAAGGGTCCTATTATACCCGTTTACAAGGTCTTGATTTTGGTTTTGGGGTGAACTAGAATATGCTTTCATGCTTGATTTAAAAAAAAAAAAAAAAAAAAAGTCATTATTTTTACATTACTACGTCTGACTCAAACTCATTGTTCCTCTTTTGAGAAATGTTTTTTTCCTTTATTTTGCCGTGTCTAAAACATTATGGGAACACTTTGCGTGACTATGTCATGAAGTACTTGTGAAATTTAACCAATGGTGTGAATGCACGTCAGAGACGGGATGACGTCATGAACCAGGAAGCTACAAGAAGCATACCAAATGCCTGTGTCTTAATGCCTGGAGTCTTCATAATACCTACCATTGCGTACATTCCGCTCCCGCTTGGCGGCCTTTGAGGAGGCCGCCCAGGCTCGCAGTCCTCATTATTCGAATCCCGCTGTTCCTGACAGATCATCCTGGGGCTTGCAAATGGATCTGTTAAAAGGGTTAGAGACGGGCCTGGCCTTATCTCTGCCCTCACCTGGCAGGTCCGATATCCTCTCTCAGGATATGGAAACAAGTGCTGTAGTTACTTCCATCCTGTAGAGGCATCCCTCTATGAGGAGTTGGATGTTGTTAGCATCGAGGCTGAAGATGAAGATTCCCAACTTCAATCTCCAGCTTATGTCTTGTGACTCGAGCTGTCGCCAGGCTTAAACATCATCTAGCCAGTTAAGCTGAGGGATGTTCGCCAAAAAATAAATAAAGCTGTCATTCCACCTGTCTGTTTCTGGATGTGGTCATTACCTGGCCCCGTCTGATGGTCACATTTGCTGCCTCACATGTCTGGGCTTAAAACATGTTTGTGGATGAGTCATCCACCCACTACTGGAAGATGACCATCTTGATGCTGTGGTCAATTCTCCAGTACCTCACTGGAAAGTGCTGGCCTGCAAAGGGTTACTTCGGCGAATAGGCAGGGCAACCTGAGGATCACATTAGGGGCTAACATGCTGAGTCAGTTTCTCTTTCGCGCCGCAAGCTGTGGAGTTTTTTTGGGTGAGATTGCTGGTCGTTCTCATGGGGTCCCAGCATTTCATTTGGAGCTCTAGTGGGTGACCAGATGTCATTTACTACATCGGAGGGGGGCCTAGAGCTCTCTGGGGATAAAGAACTGGCTGTGTTGCCCCCTTTGGGGTAGGTAGATTTGTTCGATCCAGAGATGACAGCCATGCTTTCCAGGGCTGCCGAGAGTGTCGAGCTCAAATGGAGACATCCTCCATGTTTCGAACACTCAAGGCTGGATGATTGGTATCTTGGGACGGTCCATGCTGTTTCTCAGTGTTCCACCCCAGTGTCTTTTCCCCCGGAAGTGCATGAGCAGGTCACTAGATTGTGGAAGGCACCTTTCTCTACCCAAAGCCAAACTGGTGCCTCTTCCCCCTCACTACCCTTGATGGTGGGGCGGCTGCTTCCACCCTGCATGCAACGGTTCTCAAAAAATTGCAGTAATGACCCAGATGTAATGCAGAAACTGCACAGAGTGACGGACCTCACCCTGCGGGCAACGAAAGTCACTGTGCACTCCCTGGTCCAGGAATGCCATCTCTAGCTGAATCTGGCCAATATACGGGAGGCAGACAAAAATCGGTTTCTTGACTCCCCCATATCCCTGGCTTTGGCACCCCCCCCCCCCCCCCCAATTCAGGGGCATCCAGTTCACCTTTGTCCTGGACAAGGGTGCCCCTGTCCTATGGGAGGAGATTGCAGTCCTACTTGTGAAAGATTCAATAGAGCCAATCCCTCCAACCGATATGAAGTCTAGGTTTTACAGCCCCTACTTCCTTGTATCCAAGAAAAGTGGTGGGCTACAACCAATCTTGGACCTGAAATCTTTGAATCGGGCCCTCCACAAGTTCCCATTCAAATTTTTAACGCAGAAACCTATATTCGAATGCACCCATCCCCAAGATTGGTTTGCAGCCATGGACCTGAAGGATGCATACTTGCATGTCTCGATTCTCCCTTGACACAGATCGCTTCTACCCTTTGCGTTCTACAGATGGGCATACCAGTACAAGGTCCTCCCCTTTAGGCGGTCCCTGTTACCCTGCGTGTTTACAAAGATAAAGGTTTTTGGGGTTCAAATGAGAGAACAGGGTGTCCACATTCATTTTGGCAAACTTGCAAGAGTAGTTGTGCAGACACAAGGATCTTGTCCTTCAGCTCCTCACCCAATTGGGGCTTCGGGAGAACTGGGAAAATTGCAAACTCTCCCCTGTGAAGAGGATCAGTCAACCTCACAGCATGCCTCACAATACAGCGTGCTCAGTGGGTGCTGAACTGTTTGAATTCACTCGAAGGCAGGACAACGGTCCCACTGAAACTTTTTCAGAGGCTCCTGGGCCATATGGCATTGAGCCGTGTTAACGATGCACGGATTGCTGCACAGCCGAGTGACGAGATGGCCGTGGCAACATGGAATATACCGGGTACCAATCAACCCGTCTTGCCACCAGACCTTCAGTCCGTGGTTGGACCTTGCATTTCTATTGGCAGGTGCTCCCCTAGAGCAAGTGTCCAGGCATATTGTCTCAACAGATCCCTCTTCCAAGTGGTCTACAGTCCTATTGAATTTCACAACTCACCGCCTATCTCCTCCTATGAAGTCAGAAGCATCTGAGGTCGCTTTACGCCATTCACATCCTAGTCGAGCTCAATCATGCAGCCGACAAGGTCACAACAGTTTCCACATCAGGAGGAATGGAGAATCCATCCCCAGGTCATCCAGCTGATCTGGGAATGCTTCGGAGCCACACAGGTGGACCTGTTTGCCGCTCCAGACACTTCCCATTGTCAGTTGCTTTATTCTCTGACCAAGGGGACCCTCGGCACAGATGCACTGGCACACAGCTCGCCCCGCGGCTTAAGCAAGTATGTGTTTCCCCCAGTGAGCCTTCTTGCATATAGACTGTGCAAAGTCATGGAGGACGAGGAGTAGGTCTTGCTAGTTGTGCCTTTTCCGCCCAACCGGGTCCTGAGAACTTATGCTCCTCATGACAGCGATTTATGCTCCTGGTGCATTACTCTGAAGAAGGACATGATTTCTCAGAGATGGGACACCCTCTGTCACCTGCATCCAGGTCTCTGGAACATTCATGTGTAGTCTCTGAACAGAACGTGGCAGTCCTAGGTGTCCTGCGGTAGTAGACACCATCACTTCGGGCAAGAGGGCCCTCTACTAGGCTCATTTACGCTTTGAAGTGGAACCTGTTTGTTGAGTGGTGGACCCCTGGAGATGCCCGACCAGGCTGTGCTTTCCTTCCTGTAAAAGGGGTTGGAGTGAAGGCAGTCTCCCCCCAGCCTGAAGGTGTATGTTGCTGCTATCGCAGCACATCATGACCTAATAGATGGCAGGTCTGTGGGTAAGCACGACCTGGTCATCAGGTTCTTGAGGGGTGCTAGGAGGTAAATCCCCCATGCCACTACCTTGTACCTTCTTGGGATCTCTCTCTCATGCTCTGTGCCTTGCAGAGAGGCCCCTTTGAACTGCTGCTGTCAGTTGAGCTCAAGTTCCTGTTATTAAAAATAGTGCTCCTGACTGCATTGGCTTCCATCAAAAGGGTTGGGGTCAACAAATCATGTCTATCATTCGGGCCACCCTACTTTCACCTGATTCTGAGACCCTGGCCCGGATATGTGCCCAAGGTTCCCACCATGCCTTTCAAGATCATGCCCTTGCTCTGCTCTATCCCGTCCATACTATTCAACTGTATGTGGACTGAATGCGGAGTTTCAGACCTGGCGCATGGCACCTCGCTGGCAGACATCTGTAGAGCTGCAGGCTGGGCGACACCTAACAGATTTGCGCCATTCCCCTGTATGGACCGGATGCATGCGCTTATTCTCCTCCTCAGATAACTTCCCCAGCTGACAAACCCTGTTGGAGTCCCTTCAGCAGCAGCAAGAGTCAATCGTGGTGGAGACGCCCAACCTCAGGCCTAGTACCAATGTTTTTTTCTGTGCCCTACTGCAATCCCATATGTGTATTCTTCCATGGTACGGTTCCTCTCTTGCTGAGCCTGTGTCTTTTGCTGGCAGAACTCTACTGTCTCTGCATGGTATTTTCTCCACCCTTACTTGACTGGATCTATTACAGAGACCTTCCATTTGGCCAGATTGCCAGTCCATGTGTGTAAAGTAAACAAGTTACCACCCCCCCCCCCCTACGGATGATGCAAAACCTGAAGCATGCGCTCTTCCTTATATACCCGCTTTACTGGGCGGAGTGTGCGATGCAAATTTCCCACGCCAATGTGCATTTGCTCATTTAGTTAAACTCGAAGATGACTGGTCTCTCAGACGAGATCCCAATTCATCAGTCATTCTGACGTAACGTCCCAATAGTTACAATAGGAATCTTGACGTTCCCTGAAGAGGGAACGAGACGCTGCATCACCTTGCCACACCTCCTGCATGCCTGCCGGAGTCTTACTTCAGACAATTTTAAGCTGCCACTTCCGGCATTTGGCATGGTTTTATAGCTTCCTGGTTCATGACGTCATCCCGAAAGATGAACTTAAAAGTTTTGATCCATAAAAATCTGATTGTCTCAACAAAATGGGAATACCTATGTGTTTCAAGATTAGCTTTTGTGCATTGTTCTCTGCAAAATGTTCAGCGCAAAGATTAACATTGGGTTTACAGTGTTCAGGAACAGTGTTAAAAATATATATATATTTTTTAAATCATGTCTGCCATAAGAAAAAACAGAGATAACACTCTTCATCTTCTCTAGTACAGCTCAACCAGGCCTCACACCTTTTTTTGCGAATTGTGAATTATGACTTTAGACTTAAGATCCGGAAAAAAATGTGTTGTAGTACAAATTAGTCGTTCATTGCAGTTCTTGGAAAGTGGATTCTGTTAAATAAAATATTTCCCTTTGGAGAGGAATAAAGTATCTCCCTTTTTAGCTTTGTAACATTGCAGATCTTTTTTATGCTCAAACAGCAACATTACAGACTAATTAAGGCAGAAAAAGTGAAAAAGCATAATATAATCCCTTTAAGCATTATTTAATTGGATAAAAGAAGAAAGCTTGAAGCCACCTGCCACATTTTACCACAGTGTGAAAATTTCTGCAGCCTATGACCGGTTTGACAAAAACATACAAATTCTGTTTGATAAAAACATACAAATTCTAAATCATTGCAGATAAATTAGTTAATGAATTGAAAGAGCTTTTAAGATATCTAAACTATGTATTTTTGTAGAAGACATCTTTATACTCTAACGTGACGTGAACCTCTGACCGGTTCTTAAAACAGCTCTTTATATTCTACTCTTTCAAACACTTCTATTTAGTTTTAGCAGAGAGCTGTGGTAGTTTTAGACAGCGTGGTAAGGGGAGAATGTCACCTCTGGGCTCTGAAGTGACACTCAATCAGAGACCTGTTGTAGGATGTTTTCATTCCAATCAACAATGGACGAAACGAAGCCCAAAACTCCTGCCTGTTAAGAGGAACTGACAGCCCCAGAGGAGCAAGAGGGAGATCACTGAGCAAGAAAACCGAGAGGCTTATGAGTCAACTTATGACCGAGTCAATTAAGCCCATGCCCTGACCAACACTGCTGACTTTAATAAACTGCCAAGAGTACGAAATCCAATAACTCATGGGATGAAATGGACATAATTTTGACAGAAAGGTGTGCCTGGGGATGAATAGATTCCACTGGTATTGTTCCACACAGCTGAAGGTGGGATAAGAAAGCAAACAAATGGTATAAAATAGTTTACTCACTTTAGTCATTATAATAAGACAGGCTCAGGTGGAAATCTCGGTATTGGATAGCACAGTCTCGTTAAGTTTAGGGAAATCCTGTTTCATGAGTCTCTTTTTCCACTTCTAGCAGTCATTGATCTGCAACTGAAGAAAAAATACACAAGGCGTAAGCGATTTATTGAAATTGTTCTTAAGAGAATGGCATTCATACAATATTACGTTTGCACTGCTGTTTTTTGCTATTTATTCAAGAATGATTGAAATACCACAGGATTGCCTTGATTCTCATAAATCACTGCAAAATATTAATTCAAGTAGCACAAAGCCAATATTGCATTTTCTTCCTTGGTTATTCATGTTAATCAAAGGAAGAGAAGCAGCAGCATAATTTCCCTTGTTGACAAAGCCCTCATCTGACTCTTTTTCAAAATCATAAGCCACATGACTCATCTCCAAGTAAACAACCCTTGAGGTGTTGCATTCAGTGGAGGAGAAATAACATCAGGCATTTATCAAAGCAAAAACAATTTCAGATTCAATATGTCATTGCAAGAGATGCAGGTGTGTGGCGATGACCCACTTTGGTTCCTCCTCAGTGGCCTTTAAATGACTTTGATTCCTGACCCATTGGCACAAGGCCAGATCCATACGGATCGCCTGTCATGGCTTCTGGCTTCCTCCATGACTATTTTATCACCCATTCCTAAATTACTAATGAAGAGTCCTGACTTTTCCACCCAATATTAGTTTACCTTGAATGTAAAAAAACTCAGCTCACTTAAATTGCAAGTTAAAAACAAAACAAAAATATTTTGGAATGCATGGTTCAGTCAAGTGAATGACAGACAGGCCTAAGATATATCAACATGCTTAAAGGGCAACTCTGGGTATCCAACTCTATCATGGATTACATTTTTTAATAGTACTGTTGCCAGGTTTGTTTTGGCAGCTATAGATAATTAATGAGACCCTACGGCTAGACTTACCAGCCAACTATTACAGTTATTCTTTTGATTATTTTGAGTAAATAGCATTTGATGTGTGGAACAAAAATGAACTTTTAGATCTTTATCAATACTAGATGTGTGTAAAAGCTCCCAAGAGACATTTACTCAAAGAAGCCTCACTTAAAGCTAAATTAATTGTATTACATTCATAAATTAAATAGAAACAGTTTAATTGATCTTTTTGACTGTTAATTTTTGTTATTCTTTTAACTTTTGCTTGGCTGACGTGGTGAAGAAAGTAAAGTTTTAACTGAGGATAGCTGACATCAATAGCATCATGAAATTGCAGTAATACAATTTTATTATTTACGAAATCTCTTATTTATATTAGGGTTTCATGGCAACATAAACTGTTTTATGAGGATGACGTTTGACTAAATGACTGAATGATCTACAATGTTAAACTACTGTGCTTCAACTTTACAGATAATATTCTTGTGTGTTCAGAGCAAAGTTAAACATTGTATTTACTGTATGCCATAATATAATGAAAATTCAGCTCAAATGTGTAGGGGACATTTATTACTGCTAAAGAAAGGCTATTTAGTATTTAGTTTTAAAGATTCAATATTCTTTTTAGTATAACAAATAAGTCACTAAATATGTTAAAATATTACACTTTTAACAATAACAACATTTTAATATTATATTATTTAAAAATTAAAGGGTTATTGTGTCTTGAAGACTTTTTATAAATGCCTTTTTTTGCATTTGATGGGAATTTAAAAATATCAGAATGTACCAGAACATCTATTCATTAATCAAAAACGGTGTACATGAAAGACAATAAACCAGTTTGAACACCGGGGCTGCATCTGAAAACTTAAATATGCTGCTTTCGGGGGATACATTCTAAGGTAGGAAGGCATCTGGCATAATTATCATTTTATCTTATCACATTTTCATAATCATTGGAATCCATCTCAGATGGCATGAAGATAAAAGATTAGTAAATGGTGAGGACATTTCTGTTTATAATGTATTTTATCTTAACACATAATACAAAATAGCACGAGACATGAAATTCCTAGCTAAGATACATCAGGGGAAAGAAAGAAAAAGAAGATGAGGAACAAAAGGAGGAAGAAGCAAAGCATAAGAAACAAAAAAGGGGGGACAAAATGTTCTATTTTCTGTCAGGATTTTGGCATTTGAAATGAAAAAAAAAAGTTTAAAAGAATAAGTGTTGTAAATCTGTTTTGAGATTAGTTGTTTTTCAAATAAAGGTTTATGACTCAGTAGTATCAGATCATCTTGTTACCCGAGCTTTCTCCAAAGTGCCCTTTAGTTCCCAAGCCCGCTCCGAAGCTCCCTGTAGACCCCAAGTCTGTTCCTGAGTGCCCTCTAGTCCCAGAGTGTGTTCCCATGAACTATCATGTCCCAGAGTCTGCTCCAGAGTTCCCACTAGTCCCCAAGCCCTCTACAGAGCATTCTCTAGTCCTCGAGCCTGCTCCAACCAACAACCTGGGAGCCTCGTCCAAGAGAATTTGAGGGGAGGGGGGATGCTACACTCCTGGCTATATACCCTTTAGAGCAGGGGTCTCAAACATGCGGCCCGCGACACAATATTTTGTGGCCCGCGGGACAATATGAAAGCTTAATGTAAGTACGGCCCGCGAGTTTTGAATGAATGGCGCTTTACTGCGTTGTGTGCGGAAGGTTTGTTTTTCGTGCAAGCTGGAGCTGTATAAACCAACCAATCACAGTGGAGTATATGACTCCCGGGGGCCAATCACAGTGGAGTAAATGACTCCCGGGGGCCAATCACAGTGTAGTAAATGACTCTCGGAGGCGGGGAATCGGCCGGGCTTGATGCAAACAGAGATACATTTCACAACTATGGAGCTGCCCGTGTAACATCACATTTGTCAAAGCCGTCATAGAATTATTTCTTCTTATTGAGTTTGAAATTGAGCATGTTCTACTTTGAGCTGGACGAAGTCAGTGTTGTTGGATTTAGTGTCATGCGGATTGTATTTTGTTTTTACATCATTTGAAATGGGCTGATTTGCTTAAAAGTTGATACCGATATGATCGCCACTATCTGTGCGAATGATATGTTATCATGACGAATCTGCAAATTAACGACCAACACTGATGCTCCGTTGACAGTGTCACCGAGGGCAGTGGAGCTCCGCTGAGACACTCAGCCAGATCCCGCCCGCCGTCCCGCTTCACAGTCTGGCTTGAGGTTCATCAGAGCCTCAGTTTCCCGCCCCGGTTACAAAGTCAACGGGACATGGGTGTTGGCGAGATTGTCCCGATGAACCCATGGGATTAATATAGAAAATAAAATCCAGTAAATACCGCCTCCGTGGCTGCATCCCATTGTTTGTATATAATATATCGAAATAATGAGAAAGTTTTTATCAACCTTGATCTTCAGTAAGTTCAAGTACAGGTCTACTTACTGAAGATCATCTTCAAGCTATAATGAGAGTCTCAACTGTTTCCTCTCTCAAGTCAAATGTGGCTCAGCTATGTGAGAGGAAGCGCTGCAGGTCTCATGCTCAGAAGAACCCATTGAAGTTAAAGAACTGTGAATAATGACATTTGAGAAAATGTGTTTTTGTGTGTAATACTTGATGCGGCCCTGCCTCACCCAGACTCTGCCTCCTGCGGCCCTCAGCTCTTTTGAGTTTGAGACCCCTGCTTTAGAGGGTATGGCCATGAAAGCCAAGACAACAAGGCCACGAGAGTCTCCCCCTCTGAGAAGGGTCCTAGAGCATTCAACCCAGGCGTTCCCAAAATCTAGTTCTAGACGAGCTTTTATCCACAGTGTGAGCCATTATTAGTTTATCTTGAACACTGTTGCTAATCTCCCTAGATGTGCACAGGCGAAAGAGAAAAATTGATGAAAGGTTGCAACGCAGTATAGTCTGGATGGTGGATAAGCAGCTACAAACAAGCTCCAAAGAAATTCAAGTCATTTCTTGCTTTTGTGGCAGAGCTCTGACACTACCATAATGTTTTAATTTTTGTGTGAGCATGCAGTATCGAGCTTGCTCAAGCCGGGCGCTTTCCTGTCCTGGTGATTTGTCTTATGTGCGGGGCATCGTGTTCTATCCAGATGCTAGTCCAGTTGCATTTCGTTTTTTTTGTTTTGGAATTCGGACACTCATGCTCCTTGTGTTTTGTCTTCTGTATAACCACACGAGACAAGTGTTCGCTAGTCCTCTGCGCTCTGTCCTGTTATGCTCGAAACCATGCGCTCTCTGTTGTCCATGTTACTTGTGTTCTGTGTAGCACATGGTTCGTGTTTCCACTTATAATGTTCTGTCCTGTACTCTGTTGCACGCAGCTTGTGCTTTCACTGGCTGCGTGCTTTCATGTTGACTAGTTTTGTGTTGATACGTGGCTTTGAGTGTTCTCATTGGCTGCGTGTTCATGTCATGTTTTTGTCTGAGTACATGGCTTGTCACATGGGTTTCGTCCACCTTGTGTACCTTATTATGGGTTTGATCATTTACCCCACATTCTTAACTGATGCCTTTGAAATGCTTGGTCATCTCCGTCTTTTTGACATTTACAAGTGCTTTTAGACAGCTGAGGCAAACCAGACTAAAAATGAAACATTTAAACTTGTCTTAAACTTTGACAAGAATTTCAAATAATATGTTGATTTAAGGTCATGGATTAATTGAGTGAAACATTCAATTTGTTTTAACATTGTTTATATTGTGACACATCTTCAATTAAAATATGACCAATTAAATGGGTAAATATTAATATACCTTTATATAATACGTATATTTTTTCAGGTAGGGGGGTCAACCCACCTGTGAATTCAACCAACCTAAAATTTTCACAGGTAGGGGGGTCAACTTACCACAGTAAGGGCCATCTTACCCCTAGCTTAATATTTGACATTTTGTGCGAACAGATTCTTGGTTCACTTCAAAATGATTATGATATTTTGGTGTATTTTCGAAATCGGACATGGTGGAAAAAGAAAGTCTGTTAAATTAGTCGGTGAGTTGTTGACTACATAACTGAGTCCATTTTGTTTTGAAATTGAATCTTTTAACGATTCACAAAAAAAAATTATTAAAAGAAAGATGATGAGATACAGCATTTTGATAGTCTGTTGATAGCTGCTGTAATACAATAGATTTCTCTAACAAGCATTGAGACATTTTCATAAAACCGACTGCAGGCCTGCTAGTTGGGCTGAAATGTTCAGAGATAATTGATGTGAAGATCAACTGAGCTGCACCTGCTCAACACAGCTAGAAACAGCATGAGGCCAAGGTTTGAGAATCATTCCACGTTTTATATTTATCATGTGTTTATGACAAGCCTATGTCAAAATAGCATTGTGTTGTACTGTAAATGCAGACTAGACCTGCAACACAGACAAGAATAAGAAAAACAAGTCTGTGTTGGTTGAACAAGTTTATAGGAGGTTCTACAGTTAAAGATAAAGAAAACTATAAAAATTATATAATATAAGGTATTCTATACATTACAATAATTAAAGTCCCCCTGTAATCCATAACTTGTCCTTTACAATTCAGGCCTTAAAATAGCTTGTGGCTTGTTACCTTATTTAGAGTAAAAATATGAAAAATTATACTTCATTCTAAAGTAATTTGAAGTAAACATAATTCATATGTTGTTGTTTTGTCTAATGTTGTGCAAATATGCATTTCTAATGATTTATAGTTATAGGGTACCTGCATGTTAAGAGAGCACTATGCAGTTTCTGCCAGTAATATTTCTGTAAAATTTATTATTATATTTATTTATAAATATTGTATTTATAGATCTTGATTAAATAAATGTTTTTTTAAGGAGGATTTATGAAACTTGCAGTATGTTTTAATGGTACAAAGACCTCTTCTATGTCAAAAAATCAAGCCAAATTTGATTTCACATGTCATGCACCCTTTAAATTATAAACTGATTTGACATACATGTGTTTAGAGCAGCATGTAGTGATTCTTACAAGATAGAGCACAACAAATAGTGCATTTTTCATTCATTATGATACAATATAGTTTTGAAGGCTGTAAAGTTTGTCATGTATGAAAATATTAATATTGACCAATGTTGTCTCAACATAACTTTCAAGTGTTAATCTTTTCATGGAGTGAAACATGCCTGTAAGGCATTATGGAATCAAAGATGAGTTCAGCCCACAGCAGCAGAAGGGCGGAGAGTAACATATACCAGGGGGAACTGAAGATCATTGCACTTGAACTTCTTGGTGGAGCATGCACATCTACAACACTTTTTGTTTTCAGATCAAACAAGACAAAGATGTTAAAGTTTAAACAGAGAACAGTGTTCAACACATGGATATTTATAACCTTTAACATGTATGGAAACTTTCTACTCCAAAAAAGGTTATTTGAATGGAAAAAGGTTCTTTAGATTTTAAAAAGTATTCTTCACATTCATACAAATCATATTATATATTAAATGTACAGATTGGTGAATTAGAGTGATTACACAAAATTATTTTAAATGATTTTATGCTTAAATTGTTAATCATGATGTGATTAAGGAAAGTCATTAGTCTGACATTTATCTGAAATAAACAAACTGTGTGTTGGCAGGTAGCATTGTCATACAAGTCATTTAAGCTGGACAAAGAGAAAAGCAGCTCACTGAATATTCAGCGGTGGCATGTCATTTCAGTTGAATTAATTAAATATCCTCTCAATTTAACTTTATATTTAATACATTATTTATGACCAGTTCAAATGCTGAGGTTTTATATTAAACAGCACAGTTATTTATTTAAGCCCCTAGGGAGTTTTGCATTTGCATGGGGTTGTCCAGGGTATGCAATAACAATATTGGAGTGCCTCATGTTTGTAATTAGGGCTGATGAATTGATTTTCTTAGTTGCCCTTTTATTTTTCTCATTTACACAGAGGTGAATTGTTTTCATGAAGAGAAATTCATTGGTTTATTTAAGTGCAGGGCATTTTATAACACAATCCAGTAATCTCTCTTGTTGATGTTGTCTGAGATGTGTCATTCTGCAGTGAGTGTGTTATTTGTTCATCTGCCAAGCTGATTCATGTTTTGGTACCATGAGTAGTAAAATAAGAACAACATACATGAACATAACCAGATTGACAAGCAGACATATGACAGGATAATACATGCAGGATATAGTGACAGGGCTGAGTCATCTGTTACAGAGTAGGGCCACTACTCCATGAGAAGGAAATGTTTTTATAATATATGTAATTGTCAATATTTCAATCAAGACAACTCTATATATATATATATATATATATATATATATATGTATATATGCTCAAAAAGTTAAGGGAACACTTAAATCACACATTGAATCTCAATGAATTAAATATTAAAATTGAAAAACTTTATTTATATGCATTCTATAATTTGTCATGAACAAAATTATGTAACAACAGTCAATGAAAAAAACAGTCAATGAAAAAACAAAAATCAACGCACTGAGAGCTGGATTCAAAATCATACCAAGTATCAATGTAAAAAAACTGAAGATATAGGCTGATCCAAGTTCATCACAGTGCCTTATAATGTAAATCGTGATGTCTGTAAGGCCCCCATGTCCCTGTATCTACTCACAACAATATCTGGGCATGCTCCCAGATGAGATGGTGGATGTCGTCCTGGAGTGATATCCTCCCAGTCCTGTATCAGGACATAGGACCTGTGGTGCTGCTTGGCGGCTTGACAATTGCTCTGAAGATTTCATCAAGCTACCTAACAGCAGTAAGGGAAACATTTGCAAGCACATGGAGGTCTGTGGCACCCTCCGAGGATATTCCTCCCCAGAGCATAACTGACCCACCACCAAACCGGTCATGCTGGATAATATTGCATGCTGCTTAATGTTCCTCATGGCATCTTCAGACTCGTTCATGTCTGTCACATGTGCTCACTGTGAATCTGCTCTCATCTATGAAAAGAATGGAACAACCAACAGTGTCCAATTCTGGTGTTCTGCCAATTGATTGCTGAGCTGTGAGCACAGGTCCCACTAGAGGACACTGGGTCCTCATGTCACCCTCATGAAGTCTGTTTCTGACAGTTTGGTCAGAAACATGCACACCAGTAGCCTGTTGGAGTTCCTTTTGTAGTGCTCTGGCAGTGCTCCTCCTGTTTCTCCTTGACAAAGGAACAGATACCTGCGGCTATCTGCTGCAAGGTTTTGCCCTTCTACATCCCTGTTTAGCTCTCCTTGTGTTTTGCGGTATATCCGTCATGTTCTTGAAACTATGCTGGGAGACACACCAAACCTCCTTGCGATGACATGTGGATGTGTCATCCTGGAGGAACAGTACTGTCTGTTCAACTTGATTTGGTTGCAGGCACTGCCTCATGCTACAGACCGTGACAAGGATTTTAACAAAACTAAAGACAAATTAGTCAGGAAAAAAAAGAGAGACCAAATGTCTATGTCCACCACCTGCAAAATCATACTGCTTAGAGGGAGAATTTTGTACCTTCTTTCTATATGCTGTACCGTACGTATATACAGTGGAGTTCACTTATTTTGAGTCATGGTTAACTCGCCAATACTATTACGTCGACTTTTTTGTAGTGGAACCGCCAAACTCCCAATTTGTCTCAGTATTTTCTTGTGGGTTATGTCGATTCTATTATGCTGCGGAATCCTAGTATCTCGAGCAAAAACGAGGGACATATACGCCACTTCACATGTTTATCTCATGACTGAGAGTTCACTGTGGATCACGGTCCTCGCGCTGCAGATTCCGCCCAGACGCAGGCAGAGCAGATGTTCACTCCTCCAAATGTATCGCGCAAGCCGTCCGGCAAGCCATCACTGGCTGATGACGCAATGGCAGTACGGGATGTCAAATGTTCTTTGTCTAAAAAACAATTAAATCACTGAAAAAATATAAATCGCTACATTTGTTTGACTCAAACAACCTCAGTCACGTACTCTCAACCACTGTGTGTGTGCGCCTGTCTATGACAAAAGCTAACTACCTGTCTTGTTTATCATGTCTCAGTCAAAACTGTACACCCAAAAATACAGGAAGGAGAGGGAATCAAACCCTAAATTCCAAGGCTGGTTAAAGCCGTTTATTGATAATAATACGTAGGCATAATTGTTAGACAGACAGAAAGCAAGAAAGTATGCAATCTAGTACAGCCACACAACGCGCATGCACACACACACACACAAACACATCCCTGCTTCTGTTCTGACACGGTCTGCTCAGCGCCGCTACAGATTGAAGAATGGATTGAAGGTTTTTAAAAGAATATGTTGAGAAAGCACATTAGACGGCAGAACGCAAAAAAAGTATGCAATCTAGTACAGCGTTTTGACCTCATGAATATGTTATGATTGTTTACGCTGTGAGTGAAATTGTGTTTGCAATTTTGGAGAATATAATTAAAGGTTTGTATCGAGAATCAAAGGTGTTTTTTATTGTATACTGGTAAATCTCTGCTGTTAGTTGTGCACATATGCCTTTTGTTGTTAGCAAACATATACAGTGTATGTACATTTTTATAGCATGCTGATCGCTTCATCTAATACATAGATATATTGGGTATAGGTTATCTCGCTAAACGGTTATCTCAACGCTTTTTTGCAACCCCCGAGGCCATCGACATAACCGAACGCCAATGTATTTCACTAAGTGAAGAATAGCGATTACAATTAATGCATCAACAAAAGGTAAAACCGCTGTAAATCACTTATGTAGATCATTGTGACAAATGATCTGTACAGAGTTCTAACTGTGTTATAGTATGCTGTTCTCTAAAAGTGTATGGCCCTTTAAGAATGTCATTACCTCCTGGGTACTGTCACGCGCTGGGTGCTGTGTGCGATGCAGAGACAGACGAGGAGACACTGGAGATACTGCTGACGGATTTATTAACACAAAACACTTTAAACTACAAACAGAAAACGCACGCGATGGTGCAAACTCAGAAACTCGGGAGAACATCAACACACTCTAACGGCACTAAGAACACTGACAATCATCCACACCGACACAGGGAACATGAGGGAGATTTAAACACGAGGGCAAATGGGAAACAGCTGACATAATTAACGGGGTAATGACTAACAAGACAGGCGTGGGAAGGAATGGGGAGACACGGGGAAACCCGGAAGTGCTAGACGTGACGTGACCGTGACAGCACGCCCCCTCCCACAAGGCGTGACCTCACGCCGTAAGAGACACACCTTGGGGAGGGAAGGGAGGGGGACCCGGAGGAGGACAAAACAAACAAGACAACCATTCATCCTAACCAGGGTGGGAGGGTGGGCACCCTGGAGACCAGGATACACAGAGTCATGGAGGTCTCCAGGGTGGTGCTGGGGCTATAGGGAACCAGGGTGGTGCAGGCGGGACCAGGGGCCAGGCACCGGGAAGTGTCCAAGGAGGTGCTGGGGGAACTAGGGGCCAGTCCAGGGAGAGAGTCCAGGGAGGTACCGGGGGAACTAGGGGCCAGGCTTGAGTGAGTGTCCAGGGTGGTGCTGGGGAGACAGGGTGCTGGGCAGTGTGGAAAGTCCAGGGCGGAGCCGGGGTCCTGACTTTCCCCGGAGGCTCCGCCTCCTTTTCCCCACCCACCCACCCACCCTCAAAATCACACTATCACCCCCCCCAAAAAAATTCTTGAGAGGCCTTCCCAGGAAACCGTCGGAAGGCCTAGATGGTACTAGGGGGAGGCGGAGGCGCTCGGGGGGCGCCGGCAGGGCGAGGCGCTCGGGAGGCGCCGGCAGGGCGAGGTGCTCGGGAGGCGCCGGCAGGGCGAGGCGCTCGGGAGGCGCCGGCAGGGCGAGGGGTTCTTGGAGGTCTGGACGAGCTTGGAGGTCTGGGAGCGGATCTGGATGAGCTTGGAGGTCTGGGAGCGGGTCTGGACGAGCTTGGAGGTCTGGGAGCGGGTCTGGACGAGCTTGGAGGTCTGGGAGCGGGTCCAGAGGGACCGGCGGAGGTGGTTCTGGCCACGGGAGGTCCTCCTCGACCGGCGGAGGTGGTTCTGGCCACGGGAGGTCCTCCTCGACCGGCGGCGGTGAGTCAGGCCACGGGAGGTCCATGGCGGCCGCGGGACGCAGACTCAATTCATTCATGAGACCCGGTTCGGTCTCGGGACTCGGTTCACTCCGTTCGGTCTCGGGACTCGGTTCACTCCGTTCGGTCTCGGGACTCGGTTCACTCCGTTCGGTCTCGGGACTCGGTTCACTCCGTTCGGTCTCGGGACTCGGTTCACTCCGTTCGGACTCGGGACTCGGTTCACTCCGTTCGGACTCGGGACTCGGTTCACACAGTTCGGACTCGGGACTCGGTTCACACAGTTCGGACTCGGGACTCGGTTCACACAGTTCGGACTCGGGACTCGGTTCACACAGTTCGGACTCGGGACTCGGTTCACACAGTTCGGACTCGGGACTCGGTTCACACAGTTCGGACTCGGGACTCGGTTCACACAGTTCGGACTCGGGACTCGGTTCACACAGTTCGGACTCGGGACTCGGTTCACACAGTTCGGACTCGGGACTCGGTTCACACAGTTCGGACTCGGGACTCGGTTCACACAGTTCGGACTCGGGACTCGGTTCACACAGTTCAGACTCGGGGCGATGGCCGCTCCTCTTACCCCGTTTACGACGGCGGCAGCGGCTCGGGGGCGTGGCACCGGTCGTGGAGCTCGGGAGCGATGGCTCGGATACGGCGATCGAGAACGATGGTTCGGACGCCTCCTCGACCTTGAAGTCGGACCCATTGAGCCATAATATGAGGTTGATGTTGTCACTCAATGAGAATCTTGTTCCTTCAAGGCTCCGGAGGGTCATGGTGTCTAGCCCTCGTTCGAATAGGGAATTCAAAAACACATCGTCCCATTTCACCAGGTGCGTGAGATCAGTAAATTCCCGCACATAGTCCTCAAGGCGGCGGCCACTTTGCCGGGAAGCCAGCAGTTGAAGCTCAGCTTCTCTCTGACGAAAATAATCCATTTCGCCGGTGAAGTCCTTTGGGGGTGACAAACCCGGTGGATGATTCTGTCACGCGCTGGGTGCTGTGTGCGATGCAGAGACAGACGAGGAGACACTGGAGATACTGCTGACGGATTTATTAACACAAAACACTTTAAACTACAAACAGAAAACGCACGCGATGGTGCAAACTCAGAAACTCGGGAGAACATCAACACACTCTAACGGCACTAAGAACACTGACAATCATCCACACCGACACAGGGAACATGAGGGAGATTTAAACACGAGGGCAAATGGGAAACAGCTGACATAATTAACGGGGTAATGACTAACAAGACAGGCGTGGGAAGGAATGGGGAGACACGGGGAAACCCGGAAGTGCTAGACGTGACGTGACCGTGACAGGTACGTTGTACTGAGAAAACACATGAGCCTCATTAGTATGCAATGTGTCGTGTTGCAACTAAACTGAGCGACGCTGAGAGAATAAGCGAGTTAAGGGGTGATAAAGGGGTTGGAACCACATGACTGTTTTATGAGAGGCTGTCATTAGGATATTTCCAGTAAAAATGCACGAGATGATTCTGAGTGTTAGATCTTTTCCACACAAAAATGCGTGTGGGCGAGGGAATATATTTCTTGCACTCTGATACAATGCTCGTACACCGATTTGCTTGTATACTAAGTCACTCGTAAACCGAGGTATCACTTTATTGAGATTAATTTAATTTTGAATGAAATGCTAGACTAAATTTGTAATTTCTGGTCTGTTATTAATAATGGTTATTATTTGGACTTATTCAGGTCATGCATGCATATTTGTAATATATTTACAGCTGTGGCATGGGTCTCCAGTGGGTAGCAGTAGCAGGTGAAGAACCCCAAAGTAGACCTAGAAGAGAAAAGCGTTAACAGTTGTTCATACAATGTTTGAGGAGACTAGAAAGATTGTGATGAACGTGGCTCAAATAAAGCTGGCCAAATAAAATAACCCAACCAAAACCATGTTTGTTATTGCTTTCAAGTGTGTTACATAACTTAACTTTCTGGAATACCATCTGGCCAGTGTCATGTGCTAATTCCATTGACCATCTTCTTTTTTTCCTATCTCCCATTATTATTATTACCGTTTTCATCTTTTCAGTATAGCCCAGCTGTTGTCAAAGACAAATACTGTCATTAATCCATATATCATGTCATTAATTTGCAAAGGTTTTATTCAGTTTTATTCTATTTTTATGACTTGAGCATGGCTAAAATGGCATGATCAAAACAAGCTCTTTGTCTATCCACTCACAACCTACCCTCCTTATTCCCTGACTAACTGCATAGACCCACTCCTCCAACAGTGAAGTAATTAAAAAAGGAGGCTTGTCACACATTAGCATAATTAATGAGAAAAATATATCCGGTCTTAACAGTCTCAACACTCCATGGTGATGATGAGTTCGTAGTTATGCTGAAACAGACAGTCCATCATCAACATGTGGAACTGGCAGGAAATTAAAGTTAAATCCCGGTGCCCTTTAAATGTAAAAGAGATTAGCATGACACATGATTTACACATACAGTGTTCCAGGATACGTTTCACAGCTAGACAAAACAATTTCAGTCACAACCTCAAAACCACTGACAGGTGAAATTATTATATTGGTACTATGGAGCATATACCACCAAAATATACAATATTCCACCCCTTGTCAAGGGATGGTATATTAAGCTGCAAGCGAACAGTCAGCTCTTGAATTTTGTGTGGAACCAGGAAAAGAGGTTGAGAGAAAAGATCTGTGACTCTGACAGTGGGCCAAACAGTGATGGTTAGATGACTGGGTCAGAGCATCTCCAAAACAGCAAGTCTGGTGGAATGTTCCCAATTTGCTGTAGTTAGCAGCCAAAACATGTGGTGCGAGGAATGACAAACGTTGAACCGGTATCAGGGTCTCCCAAGGGTCATTGATCCCTGTTGGGAGCAAAGGTTTTCCCATTTGGTCCAATCACACAGAAGAACTACGAAAGCTCAAATTGCTATAAAACTGAATGCTGCCCATGATAGAATCAGGTCCAGGTCCATTTTGGAGGGCTCATTAGTTCACCGTACAAATTTTCTTCCTGGGATGGCCAAATTTGTTTTGGGTCATTGTCCAAATTTAAGGTTCAATTATACGGTGTCTAGCAGACGCAGTCAAGTTTAGTTTTTTCTGTTGACTGAATATTTGATGCCATGTATTTGAACAAAATGTTCAGGACCTCTGGCACACATTATTATAGTATATTTAACCATGGCAGCAGGCTGATTCTGAACACAGATCCCGGTCCAATTTGAAGTTCCAGTAGTGTTTGGCAACTAAATATAGCTGTTTTTTTTCTTTCTCTTGAAATCCTTGCAAACAACTTGTGGTAATGTAGGTCCTGTGTTGATTTTCCTTATTTAAAAAAAGTCTTTCTCTCTTTTCAAACTATCTAAAATAACTATCCTCCACAGCGTACATTAAGACAAGATAAACTCATGTTATATTCCATGTAAATTCATATAGTTTTCAACTGATTGAATCAAACTATCAAATTATTACCCTGATGGTGGAAATGTGAATTTTCAATGCTTTAGCTATTTTCTTACTGTCACTTTCTATTTTGTTAAGCTCAACAATCTTTTGATGGACATAGGAACTATGTTCTTTGGTTTAACCTACTTTAATAGATGATTTAGGCAATTTGGCCTGAGTTTCTTCATATTTTTACAGATTTACTTCAATGAAAGGTAACATTTGTTGAATGAAAGATTAAGAGGATAAACAATGCAGATTTATTTTGATAGCCTTATTTACTCGTGTTTACCAAGGAAGCCAATAATTCTGACAAGGGGAGTATTACATAAAGCAGGTTATGTGTTTAATGGTAAGTAAGCGGATAACTCAACTTTCGGTTCCAAAAGCAAAGGTAACTTTCAGTGAATGTAATTAGCCATAGCAACTTACTCTCTGAACATAACTTGCTATGGAGTAGCTTCTGTTTGAGGGTTAGTTTAGTTCAGAGGTTTTCAGTGCATGCGGGCCCCATTGATGAGGCTCCAGTGGCTATGACCGATAGATAGATAGATAGATAGATAGATAGATAGATAGATAGATAGATAGATAGACAGATAGACGGATATGATCATCTCACACATTGTTGATCTGCATTCAGATGTTTTGCAACAGGACGTTTTTTATGCTATAATGTATTTCTTCATTGAAAAAATGATTTATAATATGTGGAAGCAAAGTTACAAAACATAAAAAACAAACTTTTACGACCATGTTATCTTTGAAAGCCCATACTCTTAATTAGTTTAATAAGTCTTTATCTTAATTATATAATTAGCATCAAAGAAACAATATAGTTCCCTGTCAAGGGCTTGGCCTCTGAGGGAGCTCAGCTCATAGACTCTGGTCTCTCAACCGAGGTTGTTGAGACTATTTGTTTGAAACTATTTTATTTATTTAGCTGTTGAAACTGTATGCCCAGAAGTGAAAATTCTTCACTTCTCGATACAGTGAGAAGCAACTGAACCCAGTTACCTGCCAGATTGGCATTGTTCTTGAATTCTTGCGAGTCAGATTCGCTGCAGGGTTGTCCCCTTCCAAAAGACAAAAAAGTCTATGTTTCTGCCATAGCTGCTTACCACGGGTAGAGAACCCGTAATTACTTGTCTCCTCCATTGCACCCTGAGGCTGAGGCCTGCAGTACACTCTAGGGTGCCACCTTGGGACTTGTCCCTGGCACTCCAGGCACTAAAGTGGCACTCCACTTTACCTTTGAGGTCTTCCCCCTCACTCTTTCTCCCTATCTTAGGAGATCTCAAGCCACTAACATGTCTCAACTATTCGTACTGCAGGCTCTCTGTCCTCCTGTCGTGACCAGGAAAGAATCTGCAGTCCAGTCTGAGCACTGGTAATCCTAGTTCCCTAAGAGGGAACGAGACGCTACATTGTTCAGCCTCAGCTCTTATTTGCCTGCTGGTCTTGCTTCGACACTTATCAAGCTTCCGTTTCCGGTGCGCGGCGCACCTTTATACTCCTGGTTCATGACCTCATCTTCCGCAACGTGCATTCACACATGTTGGTTCTATTGTGCTTCACAAGACAATTATGCTAAGGTGTTCCCATTGCGTTGTTGACGCAGCGTCTCGTTCCTTCTTAGGAAACTAGGGATTCCTGGCTTTGTTGAGAATGTCTTGTGTGTTAATCATGAGCATACTGTATATACACACACATACAGCGGTTCAAATGTTTGGGGCTGGTTAGATTTTCCAAATGGTTTTGAAAGAAGTCTCTGATCACCAAGGCTGCATTTATATGTTCAAAAATATACAGTTAAAACAATAATATTGTAAAATTATTATTTAATATAGTTTGGAATTTAATTTATTTCTGTGATGGCAAAGCTGCATTTTCAGCATCATTAGTCCAGTCTTCTGTATCAGAAATCATTCTAATATGCTGATTTAATGTTCAAGAAACATTTCTTCTTATTATCTATATTGAAAATAGTAGTGCTGTTTAATATTTTCCAACAGTGATTTATTTTTAAACAGAATTTATTTGAAATACAAATATTTTATTTCCTAATGATGTAAGTCTTTAAAACTTTTGATCCAATGAATATCCCAATGAATGCATAATCTCTTTAGTATTAAAGTCTCACTGAGCCCAAACGTTTGAATGGTAGTGTATACAAATATTTTACAGTTATTGTAATTTTACATTTCATCTGCTATTGCATTGGGCATTGATTAAACATAGGTATTCTGTATTATTGTGTTACATATCAAACTTTCCTTTCTATTTGAATTTTTTTTCACTCTTAGCTGTTTGATTGACAGAATCTACTTTTCTCTGAAAGATTCCATTTTGAAAGACATTGTCGACTTCTCAGGTAGAATGAGTAAGGTTGCACAGCAAGAGAAGTCGTGCAGCATCTGAATGCCTCTTCTTTTGTCTGGCATGAGACTGGCTGCTACCACCGCACAGACACTTTTTTATTTGCTGAATCGTTTGG
This sequence comes from Rhodeus uyekii, assembly GCA_037043235.1. Taxonomy (NCBI): domain Eukaryota; kingdom Metazoa; phylum Chordata; class Actinopteri; order Cypriniformes; family Acheilognathidae; genus Rhodeus; species Rhodeus uyekii. Next base: position 2,126,059 of record JAWRVZ010000102.1, on the reverse strand, counting down.
AAGTAACTGCGCTGGCTGAGAGAAAGGAATGTCCTTGGTGTTGCCTAACAACCAAGTTCCTGTTAGAGGAGGTGGAGATGTGGCTTGCACTAATTGAATTTCATCTCTTTCAAACATATTGGCCCTTAGACATTATTAAAAGTGCTGCATTTCTTTGTCTAGATGAAAACAAAACATGAGTATGACGTTTGCCTCTGTCAAGGTTATCCAGTTCATTCCAGACCATGTCTTTTATGATTTGTTGAAGTGGATAACTGATGTTTCATTTTTAAGACACTGATATAACTTCAGTGATAAAGATGTTGCTTTTCATTGACTTACAGTACGACACTCAGGTTATGACCTGAGATATCGCAGAGACATCACCTTTGTTAGACATAAATTGCTACCAAATTGTTACTATCGTCACAGTTGACTCATAATTCTATCATTTAAACTCACATTCAATCTGACTTCATTTATGTTATAGCATGCCCACTTTTCACCATCCCATTTATTCCCACTCTACTTATTTGTTATTAAATGTCCTGTTTCACTTGGAAAAATGTTGTGGATTTCGAGCATGGACATAAAAATTAATAGCGATGCTGATCTGGGAAATAAATGATGGTCTGACATCTAATAAGTTACCAATGCTAAAGAATGAACTGCATAATTCAGTTTTCCTTGTGCCTTGTTTTGTATTCACAGCTAGTCAAATCACTGACAACTTCAAGGAATGTAATATGCAGAGGGATTGTTGCTTGTCTGTGATCTAGACATCCACTCATTGTCTGCATTTTTACTGAAGAGAGAGCAGGAGAGTGTTTTGCTTGGTATCTCTTCAGATCTAGAGGGGGAGTTCACACTTGGTGAATGTGACATAAATAAACTGGCATGATTTGATGAACATAAGGTGTAAAGACATCTCAACCAATCATGTCTGGACGTGTTGGAAAACATTTTTGTCAGAAATGCATAATTCTGCATGGAAACATAGCAGTACATAGATTATATTGAGCAGATGACATTTCAGTATTGAATTAGCTCTCTGTGACACTTCTTCAATCCAATAAGCGATATGAACACTGCCATAAATAATAAGAGTAGCAAGTTATCAATTTCACATTTACTATTAACATTCTCTCTTGCTAGATGTCCATAAATACTCTACCTTTACTCTGAGCTTTCTTTGCTTTAAACGAGAGGTTATGAATCTTTTTTTGACCCTTCAAACTCACATTTAAAGCAAGGAACCCTTTACAGGAAAATGAAGATTATGGACGAAACGCTAGGGGATAGGGTTTTGTATCATGAAGCCCTATCGATAGAGTGTGAATTCATGTCACGGAAAAGTGCGCAGGAAACCAGAAGCAGCAGCTTTACTGTCTTCAATAAGTGCTAGAGAGAAATGTGAGAGAGTGTGAAATAATTTCCCTGGACTAGATTAAAAGAAAAGGGCATTCCACACAACTAAAATGATGGAACATTTAATGTGTGTGCCTGTCCTTGTCCCTGCTACATCACGGGCAGGGATACACATCCACTTTGTGTTGTTTGTTTGGGAGTGGAGCGTGCATGGTCAGTGCTCGAGGCTGCTGGCTGTGCACACTGTTAACAGCTGTCATTACGTACGCTCTACCATTACGTAGACTCGCCACTTTCCTCTCTAGCTTATTAGGAGCGCTTTTTGATTCTTGTGACTTGCACAGTCTCAAAATTAAGCTTTGAGGGATGCAGATGTCGAGGTCTTGGAGGAAGCCGGCCTGCTACATGGTGCACAATGCGCAACCAGCACTCTGTGCCTTCCTTGTAGGATAAAACAAACATTCCCCACCAACATTGCCCACCAAACCTCTGACGTTGGTGGGCCACGATGGACGCTTTTCTTTTGCCTCCTAGTCTCTTTGGCGACGCTGTAAAAACTGTCATCGAGAGGTTTCAAGAGGCCGCAAAACAAAAGGAGACTTTTAAAAACCTACTGACTTGCCGTCCTCAGTTCACTCACACCATGTGACTCAGAGGCAGAGTGTCGCCTCCCATTACTTCCTCAAAAATTGGGCGGGGTGGGTTGGCGGTCTCAACCTCAGCATTCTAACAGGAGGACAGATCTGGGATTATCCTCCAGGCTAAGAAGGCTACTAGAAAGAGGTCCTAATGCCAAGAGCACCGTTTCAGCAAGGTCCTACCTTGAAGGTATAGTATTGCCATAGTGGCACGTACCTCTGGGTAGTGTGTCAATTGGGAGCGATCCTAGTTACACGTTTCACAAGGCCAGCAGTATGTGTTAGAATTCCAGCCTGGGATCTGTCTCTGGTGCTCAAGGGCTTATCTCAAGCCCCCTTCAAACTTGATGAGATTCCCATAAAGTTTTTAACCTTAAAAACCCTTTTACTCCTCACTATTTCCTCTATCAAAAGGTGACCTTCAAGTTCTCTCAGTTGCCCCTTCATGCCTAGAGTTTTCCCCGGGAATGGCTAAAGACTTTGTCCACCACAGGCCCGGCTATGTGCCGGCTAAAGTTCCTGCTAACACGGCACAGTCCATTGTACTGCAGGCTTTCTGTCCTCCCCCTTTTATTGATTAGGACCAGGAGTTAAAAAACAAGGTCTGTCCAGTGTGAGCACAGATCTGGCCTGTGGCGCAAATCTGATACATTTTTTGTCTGTTTTGGGACCCCTAAGAGAGCCCCCGGCTTCTAAGCGTACTATGTGCAGGTGGATAGTCAAGGCTATCTGTCTGGCTTATGAGTCACTCGGACAACCTTCTCCTATGGTGGTCCGAGCCCATTCTACTAGGAGTTTGACTGCCTCTAAAGCTCTTATTGCAGGAGTATCTCTCACAGAAGTTTGTGATGCAGCAGGCTGGTTCTCCCCACAAACCTTTACAAGGTTCTACCAGCCTACCAGACCTCAATTCTGCTCTGGGAACATGGGTGCTTATGAAGTGAACTATGTTTTGCCCGGCAGGGCTCTGTGGTGGTGTTGGCATTCTCGTTCCCCTAGTGTTTTGACGCAGCATGTGTTCCCTTCAAAGGGAATGTCTCAGGTTACGTGTGTAACCCTAGTTTCCTGAACAGGGAATGAGGCGCTGTGTCTTTTGCCACAACTCCTAGGTGCCTGCCGGATGTCTTGTTTCAGACACTGTTTAGGAGCCGATTCCGGTTTCCGGCACACCTTTATCCTACTGGTTCATGGCGTAGTCATTCCGTGACATGCATTCATACTGGACTGATTCGATAGTGCTTCACGATACAATATGCTAAAACTAGTTACATACCTCACCTGAAACATTCCTTTTAATATTTTTAACAACAAATATTCTGGCCTTCACCAGAACTAGGGATTTTCGTTGTTTGTATTACTGCTTATCTGTGTTTTGCTCATTTCCAGATTAGTTGTGTATTAGTGGTGGGGATTTTCACATTTGATACATCAGTAGGTTGCAACTGTCTTTTGTGAACCATTCTTTCAACTAATTTGTTCAAAACACTAAAACATTCAGCAATGATACAACCATGAGTTGCTTGCAGAGACAACAATTGATTCTTTGACTTTGCTTGAAAATATTTTCATTGGTGGATTAAAATGACAAAATAAAAACAGGAAATTAGAAATGTAACTGTATAAATCATTTTACATTATGCTACTACCATTGACATGACGTAAAATGTCACCAATGGGTCGAAATGTTGATATGACTCAATTTAAATAATCAGTCAATACACCATCAATTCAACTTACCCTGATTCACTGTGGTAAGCCTATTATATGCAGGAGCTCCTGAGGAAAACCAGATAATTTAATTAATTAAATCATTAACTTTAAATTTTATCACAATTAAGCACTATTGCAATTCCTGAAACAATTAGTAATTGTGTATTGTGTAAATGTAAAAAAATAAATTGTATGCAGTTATAATTTTGTCTGTAAATACATATAAATGCCCCTTAATGATTTAATCTTATTTTAATTAGCATCTTTACAGTTGTTTTCATACTCTGGGTTCTGATTCAAAGAGATTTACATTTGGTTTTACTCTCTGTAGAAATAATCAAATCAAACATCTCTCTCTAGCAATTTAGCCACATTTATAAATAACCTACATTTTAAATTTCTCTTTATCATAGACCCCCTTTTATGACTCCTTAATTTAAAATCTGCTGCAGTGAAGACACCCATTGTGTGTTTGTTTGTTGCCACACCAATCATTGTACTCTCATTTAGCTGAACTTGTGGCTAGTCACATTCTCACTGACATATGGAAAACCTGTGCATGATTAACAGGAGATGGGCTAGCACAGAAAATAATGAGAGGTCACTTCTCAGCAGAATCAGGTCACAGTGAAAGGTCCAGGCATTTCTTCTTTTTTTTTTTTTTGCTGTCATTTTAAGGCCATAAGTGCCCAGTCTAGTATCAGGAGAACATAAATTATCTGGACACTGTGCATCCAGCAGCCGAGACTTTTGCACTATTGAGTTTGGATGGATAGCACCTTGCTATAATAGGTCCTATTACATATACTGGACTTGAGACATCTTAAAATGGATTTTGGGAAAATCAATAAAGTTCAGATACTGCATCTAAAAATATCCAAGTGCACTTTTTATTCCTCCCTCTGAGTAGGTGTCTGGAAATTTGAGTATCAGAAATGTTTAACGCTTAAAAATGATTTAGCCTGTGCTAAAAAGTGTTCCCAATGATATTTCTGGGTTAATCAAAATTAGTTTTTCCCCCAAAGAATGTGACACATGGAGCCCTCATTAATAAATGTAATCTTAGCTGGGGTCATAGGGGGGCACTGATTCAATTAAAATCTTACTTGACATATGCAAAGTGCATCTCCTTGTGCTCTTTGGCCATTGTACAACTAAAAATATAAGCAACATTGAAAGCCTCAGCGGGTGTTGGGTCAATGGCACCTGCTGTTCTCTTGTTAATAGAAGAGAAAGTAGCTCCCGTGGTGGTGACCAGATTCAGCAATATGTTTAACGTCATGGATTGAGAGGTAGAGAATACACCATTTTATGTCTTATGTGGCTGGTATTACTCTTCAACTGCTTGCTAACTAAACATGTTTTTACACTATTTCACATCAGACACTCTGACTTTAGCTCTGCTAATAAAAAAACAGCTTTGCCTGGTTAAAACTACACGATTTTGTAACAATCCATTTGACATAGGGTATGGTGGTGATTTGTAAACAACAATGAACATTGCGACTTAAGAATCAATCGTTTTATCTCGTATAGTGTGTTAAAGTGGATGACAACTTGCGATGCTTCATGATGTTATGACAGAAAGACTAGCATGTTTCATTTTCTTTTATATTCCATGATGGGTTCCGTCACCTGTCTCATCATCAATCACCCCATCAGTCTTGTCCCTGTGTCTAATCATCCCTTGTGGATATATTCCTTTATGTTTCCCTCTGTATTGATCCCTCATTGTTGATGTTAGTTTCTTATCATTACGCAAAACCTGTCAGTGAAGATAGCCCAGCCTTCTCAATGACATCACACACGTTGTTAAAGACCGCAAGCAATAATTGGTCAGGGTTTGATTCAATTTTTCTGTATTCACTGTGTTCACCCTCTGTTTGTTTAGGTTAATTTGACCCAGTTTCTCTCATGTGCTTCATTGTTTTGATAACCTGTCCCTTGTTAATGAACTCCTTAGTTATCTTGTTTAGCTCTAGTTTAGTTCTCCCTATTCAGTTCATTGTCCTGTTGACAAGGTTCTTCACTTTGGTCTAGTTTACTCATGGTTTTGTGACAGAGCCCTGACACTACTGTATTGTGACTTCCTGTGATGTGTCTTATGTGCGGGCCGTGATGTTCATATCCCGGTCCTTTGGTCTTGTTCCGTTTAGTTTTTGTTTCGGGATTCGGACATTCATGCTCCATGTGTTTGTCTTTTGTTGTGACCACACAAGATGAGTGTTTTGCGCTCTGTCCTATTATATGAGCTTGCATTATTTTGAGTTCGCTCGGGCTGTGTGCTCTCTTGTCCGCCTCAGTTGTGTAGCACGCAGTTCATGTTTCCATCGGCTGTGTGCTTTCATGTCATGTTTTGTCTTGTGCTGTGTAGGCTTAATAGTGTTCTCATTGGCTGCGTGTTCATGTCATGTTCTGTATGAGAACACATGCTCTGCTGTATACCCCGACCTGTCTTGTTTCCTCTTTATTGGTTTTATTTGCCCCACCTGTCTTCCCTCATTAGGTGACCTGTTTGTTCCCCAGTTATTCTCCCTGTGTTTGCTGTCCTGTGCTGCTTCGTTGGAGTCACTTGTCGAGTTGTCAAGTTAAGGGATGTTTTCACCATTGGGGTGGATTTTGTTTGTATTTCTGTTATATTTTTATTAACTAAAAGCCCTTCTTTCATTGTAGTCCTCGCATTTCCCCTTCACCCCAACCTGACACCTGTCTTGTCTGTGTTATAGTGATTTGGTAAATCTCCTGTGTGTTTCCTTGGTGACATCTACAACTAAAGTTTATGTTGAGTGTTTCCTTCACCGTGCTCTTTGCGATAAGCCACGTTCCCTGGTGTGACACCCTGGATGGATAGTCACAGGAGTAATGACTATTTTATTTATGTTTTCTTGTAATTTGGGTTTTATGTTTTTTTTTTCTGGTTAAGTTACGTCTGCTGCATATAGTGATTCAGTTTAAAGGACTACATGGTGTAACTAATTCAGTGTTGCAGTGGTAGAACATACAACAGAGATTGTGATACACTATAGTGGTTATTATGGGAGAAAATGTAAAATGATCTGAGAAAAGCAGTAGCAGTACAGTAATATCTCAAGATATGAGCATAATCCGTTACAGGGCGAAGCTCATAACTCACCTTTTCCCACTTACTGTTTGTAAGTTTTTACAGACAGTAGCGACATGTGCAGAGGAGGGAGGGGGTTGGTGCGCAGACACTTGATTCCATATCGTACGTAAGCTTAAATGAACATAACTGAACTTAGCTTACATATATTTTTTTAACTTGTCTATTTTATATTATTGCTTTGCTTTTTTCGATTTGTTTTCTTCCCTTTTTTCACCTGAAAATCCTCACTTTCACTTGGTGCAGACCTTTTAACAAAATACCAATCGAGGGAGAATTGTTTTGGTCTTTGGTTTAAAAATAAGTAAGGCACGTGTCATCAAAAAGTGCAGAAGCACGACCAGTAGAGAAACCTGTAGATCGTTTTGCTCTGGTTCACCCTCCTCCTTGCCACTGCTGAGCTCTTACAACACCTGCGTATGTTCCATCGTCTGTAGATCGACAACTCCTCAGTCCACCGTTCCTCCTGATGCTCCTGAGTGCTAGATCACTCACGTGGGCACTGTGCTCATATTTATTCACAATTTCATGCTTCATTTCCATGGTCATCATGCGTTTCTTCTTCTCACTACCATCCTTACCACTCACTTTCTTATAACTCATTGGTATTATGAAGAATAATGCACAAAATAGAGAGAAAATCACCTACTCGCATGTGATGCGTACAGAAGTTAAGCACCATGTTTATTGGCGTTCTATGGTTATTAGTCACGTAAATTAATAACATTGTGATTTATATCATATTTGAATTATTGTAATAAAAGCATTACTAGAGAGACTCGCTACTGACAGCAGCATAGCGGTCCCATCTGGTGAGCTGTAGTTATTCAATGATCAATTCATGCTTTTGGATGGGACTGGATGATGAGAGATTTCAATTCTAGTCTTCTGGCGATTGTTGTATACCGTTAGTTGTCATCATGTCCTCTGGCTAATAGGTTCTGATTTCATTGTTGAAGACATTACCTGCCATCATCCAGTCCTATCCTGAAAATATTTAGACACTCCAGCTCATCTCAAACTTGCATCCAAACCCTCCACGGAGTCTGCTCCAGTCTCCACTCCAAAAACCAGAGTCGACTCCAGCCCCTGATTTGAGTCCAGAGAAGCCTCCAGACCTGGGTCCAGAGAAGTCTATACATACCCGGTCACCTAGGCGGGGGGGACACTCATGCGGCGCGACACTCCTTTCTTCCGTGGGCGGAGCGATAGCGGACCGAGCGCGTATATCGGGACCGCTGCTACAAGTTACGTGCATGAAAGAGCCGCGGGTTGCTGACCCCTGACCTAGGCCCTGGAGGCTTCTTGGCCTGCTACAACTGCCCTGATCACCTGCCTGTGACCTCCAGGACTCTATAATGTCCACCCCCCCCCTTCCTGGTTAGCTTATTTTTAGCATAGGTCACACTTTACGGGGAGGGTGAGTAATGTCAGGGTTTGCTTCAGTTTATCTGTATTCACTGTGCTCACCCTTTGTTTGTTTCGGTTCAGTTGACCCAATTTTCATCATGTACTTCTTTTAACCTGTTCCTTGTTATTAAACTCACTAGTTCCCTCATTTAGCTCTTATATAACTTCTCCATATTCATTGTCCTGTCTCGTCCCTATTATAGTAAGTTGGTAAATCTCTAAATTTTTCCTTAGTGGTATTTACCATAAACACATTCCAAAATCACATTATCTGACACAGTGACTATCATAGCAGACAAAATATTGTGTAGTCTGAAATGGATTTAACATAGGAGACATGAAGATAATTAGATCAGCATGTCTACAAAATGAAATACTTATTGTGCATTATAGTTACACTTCACCTTGAGATTGTGTATTGAGCAGTGTCTTTGTTGAATGTTTTCTTTCATACATCAGGGACCTGTGGCTGTATATTAAGTGACTTGTATTTTTTGGCATTTTGAAATATTTCACTGGATCTGTTTCTATTTCCCCTTGACTTTATGTGGATTGTCTTGCATGGCATTTGATAGCTTTGTGTGGATTTGTTTCTATGGTATCAGGTAGCTCATGTGGAATTGTCTCAATGGTGTTCTGCAGCTTCATGCTGCCTCATGTCTCTGCCATTTGATCGGTTCATGCGGATTTGTTTCCATGACATCTGGACTATTTGTCTCTAGATCTATAATTTCTCTGTTAGGAATAGATGCTCAGAACTTACTAATGAGTTATTTCTAGAACTGACCACATCTTTGCGTTTAAATCTACCAATTTTGATTTCCTCACTATATAGGAGTGTGTATATTTAATGTTGGTTGTGGGTTTAGACCAGGGGTGGGCAAATTATTTGTCTCGCGGGCCACATTGGTTTCTTAAAATTGACAGAGGGGCAGAGGGGAGCATGATGCGCTATTGTTGACGGGGCGCGCCTACTCTCCACCAAAGCTTCAGCGCCACTGCCGTTTGCAGCCACAACAGAATGACATCACAGGGAAATGTAAAATGAAGGTGGTTTAATACAAGTTCGGCGAGCCGGATTAAAAAGCCCAATGGGTCGGATGTGGCCTGCAGGCCGTAGTTTGCTGACCCCTGTGTAGAGATTCTAAGCCTAAGGGAAATGGTCCGGGATCTATGTGTGCGTTTGTCGTGTTGCGATCAAACATACATAAATCTGCACAAAGGGGAATTTGGATATTAACAGTTAATTATAACGGATTATAACAATTATTAATATCTATGGCTTGATTCGGATTGTAGAATTTTCTTTAATTCTAGAAAAGAGTTCAAAGGACGGATAATTTGTCCAGCAAATATTGACCTTAGGGAACTCTGGAAAGGTTTCTTTTGGCCACAAAGAAAGATCTTTCCATTAATTTGTAACAAGGATCGGTCACCGTAAAAGTGACTTATGGATGAGAAATTCAGAGGCAATCACGTGTGAATATATATATTTTAATAATCGACAAACAATAGACAAACATACACAGATTAATTGAAAAGGGAAGAAACGAGAATAAGAGAGAGAGTAGGAGAGGGAGAGACAAAGGTAGTATTATAGACAAGAACCTATTGAGAACAAACAAGAAATCAGACCAACTTATAAGTATAACTCAAAACTCTCTAATGAGGGTACTTGCATATGTTTCTTTCTGTGGCTGGTCGGAATTCGTGCGTGTGAATTCCGTGATCTAGTCCGAGGTTTGCGTCTTGCTGGGCGGGTCCGTTGGAGTCCGCGGTAAGTTCAAATTTGGTTCTTTGTCTGGTACTTAGTTACATATGATTTTTTTTCCATTACATTTAAAATTTTAGACTGTATCAAAACCATATATAACATGTTTTTTTTTTTATTAAAATAATTTGAATACTTGTTAGCTCACAAATGCAACCAAAATATGTAATATGAACACTGTATCCCAATTGGGAAAAAGCTTACACTTTTATTTTTCAAATAATAATCAATTAAATATGTTATAAATTAAATAATGTACATATGCAAACGCTCTGTTTGAGACAATAGATTGTTAACTCTTCGTCCAAAAGCTTTAGTTACCATTGGCTCATTGACCGAAAAGAAGAAATCATTCCCATAGATTAAAAATCTCCTACACAGATTCCAACTCTTGCTTCCCTCTTCTGTGCAACTTATGTTTGCAGTTCTGAAACTGATTGCAGGCCTCAACTTGCAGCCGACCATGTGCTTTTTCAGGAGAGAGAGAGAGAGCGCGCGCTTTCCTTCCATCATCTTCTGGTTGCTGTTGCTCAAAATATATGTCTCTTGAATAAAAGAAAAGAAAAAGTATTTATATTTTCATATATATATATTGATGCATTGCATTGTTTGTCTTTTGATCAGCGTATCGGTCCATATCAATGTATTGTTACAGCCCTATTAGCTACATGAAAAGTAAGTGTCATTTTAGTGTCATTGTAACCAATTTTACCAACAGAAATTAAATAAATGTGAAACTAAAACAGTTTGGTTTTCACTCTATGGATTAAAAATACACTGATTCTTATTAAAGCATCAAGAGTTATTCCATCAAGAGCAGTTAATAATTTTCTCTTTGCCTATTGTTATTTGATTAAGGCATTAAGCCCACAGACAAAAGCAGGTTTATTAGGCTTTTGTCACCTTAAAGAATTGCATGGATCAAATATTTTGTTAAACAGACCTTTCTTTCTCAACTGCTCTCCACTTAAGAAATAGTTGATTGTTAACATGAATACACAATAAGATATCCATTTTGACATAATTTTGTATGTATTTGGCCATACAAGCTGTGTAAGAGAACAGAAATTGGGATTATGCGCTGTCCGAGAAGCAGCTTCTTGTACATCAGAGTACTTCGCTTAACTGTGCTTAATAACATTGAGCGTGTCACAGGTATGTGTCCAGGCTATTCTCTGCTGCCTGCTTTGACCTGAGACTTTTCGTAATCTTTTGAATTAAAATCATTCAGTAATCGTTATCCATATGTATAGTTACAATGATTCAATAATTATGATATTTTCTGCAGGCCCATTATGTACCATACAAAAAACAATTCAATAAAATGTAAAATATTTATCAAACTTCAAAGTGACAAGGGTGAAAAGGAAAGCCTTCTCTTATATAGCAATATGCCATCTCATTTTTGCATTTTTAAAGCGTAACATAAAACATGAATCCCTGCCAGGCAGATTTGTTATTCAGAGTGAACCTTAAGGAGATGGTTCAGCTTCAGTATCCTGTGGGTAGTGCTAGAGGGGAAACGACTAAATCTTTAATAGAAACTCTGTGACATCAAATCCAGAAAGTTGTGTAACATATGGGCCAGTCAGCAGCTGGCATTATGGTTCATGCTTAAATGGGACTTCGTTGCTCCCACCTCCACAGAGGTTTGAACTCAGGGCAAAATATGCCCTTATTAGTTGACCGGCTAGATATCTGAACACTTAAAAGTCTTTCATTGCATCATCCTATTAGCTTAGAATCTTGTAGACTTGCATCTAAACTATTCAGAATATTTTTTTGTTGGTTGTTGTTGCAGTGCCAGTGACAGACACGCTGTGGTCGCCCACCTTGCCCTCCAAATGAGATCCCATTTGCAATCTCTCTCAGACCTCCGGAAGCACCAGCCAGAACTATTTCGACAGGAAGATATATCAGTAAGCCTCATGCAAGTTATAACTTGTTCAGCATTGTTAAAACAACAGTTTTTCCATCATTACTGGAGGTTGCCATGACAGATTTGCATTCATTACGCAATGAACAAGAGTCGTATGTCACTTCCTTCCTGTTCCTTTATTATTGTCTTCCTGATGTGTGTCATTCCATTTAGACAGATTGCCTTTGACCATTCAGGAACAAAATCGACTCAAAATTATAATTTTCTCCATGCTAATGTAATAGTGCAGGGAGTGACACAGTACAGTAGTGGTACAGAATAACAACTAGCAGGCTGTGATGGAGCATTAACACCACAGGACCAGCCACCAGTGCCAAAGTGGAGATAAGTGGTGTGACTTTAGTGTCACAGCAGGACTGGATGGCCTCTGAGATCAAGAACAGGAGGTAGGTGGAGTCACACTTCCCCACCTGATTTTCACACATTTATTTCCTCACCTGTAATGGACACCCAAAAAGAGGAAACGAACAGGAAGTGCTGAGCACATTACACTGATCTTTAACATAGCTTCTTTTAGGAGTTATGCCAACTGTCTATCGCCTGTCAAACCTGGCAATAATTTTTGGCATAGAGTTTTGAGAATACGATATGAAATGTAAGAACAAACGTTACCGTTTTTAAAACCTTTTTCTCCAGGTTAGGGACAGTTATCAAAACAGATTTCCTATATACCGTATTTTCCCGCATATAACCCGTGGGTTATACCAGATTTTACAAACCCCACGGGGGGTGCGGGTTATATAAGAGTGCAGGCAACATCACAATTTTTTACACGTAATAATATTTCAACATATTTGTTACGTCCCTAAGGACATAAGGTTTTTTCCCCCGGTATTTTCTTTGTTTTTCTTTCTTGCGAGGGTTGTTGTCTCTGGCCCTTGTACTATCACTCTGACAGCTGGCGCTGATGGGTTGTCTGACCTGTCAATCATACAAGAAGACGTAATTGCCTGTGCTGCTATGAAGGCGTGCTCTTCTCGTCTCATCAATGCTTCTTAAGGGACGTGCTGCTAAACCGCGGGAGAGACTGCTTTTTCTTTTTGTTCTGATTCTGACTTGTGCTTGTTTTTCTTATTGTTTGAATTTCGCGCTCAAGGACTGTGTACAGAGCCTGAACATTTATGGATAATTGACGTCATGCGAGCAATATTTGAAATTCGAAATGTGAACTTACACCAAAAAGTTAATAAATCTATGGGTTATGTAAGGGTGGGGTTATACCAATGATTTTTTACATAAAACCCCAAAACCCACGGGCTATATGAGGGTGTGGATTATCTGTGGCTGCGGGTTATATGTGGGGAAAATACGGTAGAGTCAGAAGCATTTAAATTTGTTTTAAATAGCACCATGAGTATATATTTACCTGTAAGGTCCATTTTGATTACAAATCTTTGCTCACTCACTGCCCAGTATCATTTTCAAATAATGTAAACAAGACTCACACCAGGAATTAGTCTACTCTCAGAACTGACTTCCAGGACTGAGCTCATAACTCTACTCGTATTTCAAAGAATTTTTTACCATAAAAAAACAGAAAAAAATGATCCATTCCTGCCCTCTAAAAAACTCCCTTATTAGTGCTAATAACAATGGAAAAAAACATGTTTTAATTGCTATAGAGACCTACATAAAAATTTATAGTATATAAGGATTCCTGTGATATAAAATAAAACGTGGTTTTAATTATGAGTTCTTACCTTCAGACAGATTATACAGTAGTGTCTGATGGCCGCATGTGCGGAGGAGGAGGTGGGAGGCATAACGTAGATAACGCACACACAATACGGAAGTGTAGTGTTTCTTCCCATGTAGTGTATTGAATAGCCTCAGAACCTCATATTTATTATTACTGAACACACATAACTTGTGCTGCTCCCAGCAATAATATTCATAAATTACTTGTCGACCCCTGTAAAACCAAGGTGGCCCTCTAGTGGAGTCCATGTACAATTACCCCATAAATGAGGCGGCTTGAGCTGCTCTTATCTCAAATTTTTACTCGTATCTCAGAGCAAAGATTTCCTCAAAGAATTGCTGGTATCTCGTAATACTGGTATGTTGGGACACTCATATCTCAAGGTATTACTGTAATTTGTTTCAGGCATTAGGCTACAATGGTTGTGCTTATTTTTGATTCACTAAAAAGAACAGGCTCACAAGAGATCTTTGTTTAAAGAATCAGCTTGCTCTGGTTGTGCTACAATTATGTTTTTGATCCAGTTCTTTTGAAGTGATGAGAATCATTAGTTTCTGATGATTGAATCATTAGTTTTTGTAATCGGGATACACCGGCTGTGCTTTACTTTTGATTTGCTAAAAAGAACTGCCACAGAAGGGTGCACTGTATGTACATCAGTATGACTCTGTAGCTCATGCTGTATGGAGCAGATGCTTTCAGTTTATAATTGTAGTTGAATGGTATTTATTTTGGCAAGTACTCTGTAACCCAGACTACTTGGGCAAGCCTAAATCAGACAAGAACACATTGTTCACACACATGAGCAAATATTCACTGCACAGGCAGTTTATCAGCTATCTATGGGCATGTCAAACTAAGCAATCAAAGACTGTCAAAGTTGGAAATCTTGTACAATTCCCAAAATTTGACTTGCCTCTTAGTTTGCATGTTATTTCTGACCTTGCGTCTGATATTAATACATTTCAACTGCTAGAGCTGAGCTTGCCTTTTGAAGTTATATGTATCTAGTTACACTCCTGGAACACTGTTAATTCCATCCGTCTCTTCCCCTTGAGATTTTTATTTAACAGGCATGAAATACTCATATCCTCTGCCTTTGAACACGATCTCCATTCATTTTCAATATGAGACACTAATATGAATAAAAGTAACTAATAGTCATCATTAATTAGTCATCAGACTGAATATGAAATGGCCTCTTTTAGAATTTATATGAGATTATAAAAATATACTCTTGACCACCGGGACTCCCAGTGTGTGTAATATATAAGATAATTTCCGCAACATTTTCTGAAAGATATTTTCTGATGCCTGGGAGCAAGAACTCAAGCAAGAACTTTCACCAGACCTATTTAAGTCGTTTCACAATTTCCTTCACCTCCCTATGAATTTTTATTTTTAAACCACTTTTGTGACAAAGCACTGGTGGAGCACAAATGAAACAGCAGGCTGTTCAAAATGAAACGGCAGACAAAGTGAGCTGTGGAGATGAGAGGATGCGCTGACTGGAAACACTGGGCTAATATAACACAGCAAAGCGACGAGCTCAGGAGGGGTCAGTCAGGGAGTGTGAGTCATCCTCCTCGTGCTTTTCCATTTATTTTCAGCACTATCGGCATCTTAGCTGGATATTCCTCATCACAGACTTTGAAGGAATGCCGTTTTTAGTAGCTAAAGCCAAACCTTTTGTCAAGGATGACAATATTTTAGGCCAGAGCATTTCTAATGTTCTCGCATCCCCAATATAAAGTAAATATATTAAGAAAGTCAGGTAGTAGGAAAAGATTGTGGTTTGCATAGTCCAGTTAGCTGTTGTAGCATCTGGAGGGTATCAAAAAATATCTGATTGTGACTTTTGAATTAACACGAGTAAGACTTCAAGGCTCAGCGATGCCACTAAACAAAATAATTTGATTTTGCTGGGGGCAATACAACTCTTTGTTCTCCTCCAGGCCTCCCCTGTGGCAATCCGATCACACACACACACACACACACACACATATATTCCACAGAATGGCTGATCCTGACACATACATGAAATACACCAAAAATGTCTACAGTAACTCACTCTCAGCCGTCTTATACCTGTATATGATATATTTTTACACATGCCCTCCATGCTGTAGTCATTTTAGTTATGTTTTGGTAATGTAGTTTAGAAGTATGTATAACCTTGTTTAAAAAGAGACCACTCTTTTTATGTCTTTCTACCCCCGGATGTTTGATATCTTGCTTGAAATCAAAGGGTTGCGTCTGGTTTTACACACGTCTCTTCAAACCGTGATACCTGAAGGCGCATCTGTTTCACATCTATGAATAGCCTCTCATGAGCACACAGTCCTTTTAAGTAATTAATTAATTGATTAAATAATTTAAAGCTAAGTTCCTTGGTGTGTTTGCAATACACACTTTTTCAACCAGTCAAACAAAAGATATTTGTGCTTAGACATTTTTACAGAGTGAAGAAAATGTGAAAAGAGTTTTACTCAGAAATGAATGTTTCGGTCTTTGAGTTTAGTCCTCAAAGCAATTAAAATATTTGAAAATTCTTTTTATCCTTCGGTCTTAGTTAGAGAAAGGTAAACATTTGAAATCTGACGTAAGCAAATGAAGAATTTGCTAAATAGAATAGTTTTATGTTTTCATCTAAGCTATTTCTGTTTCTGCATTTTTGGAAAAAAATTATTGTATGGATGAGATGCAACACGCATCAAGGCTGCATATTGCCCAAGGCTGTCTCTACGGATGGCATTCACAGTGTGCACTCAATGGTTTAGATCTGAATACCTGTTATTGGCGGACAGACTACAACAGATGCTGGTCTTCAGGATTTTCATGGTCAGTCTAATAGAGACATGACTTTGCAAGTAGACTTTACTGTAAAACTTTATCAAGGTGTAGCTATCTGTGCTGAAGCCCCCCCACATCTGTTAAATAAATGACAATGTAAAATTCAGATGATAAAAAACAAATAATTTGTGATGAGACAACACATCTGTCAGGTAATCTGTTATTGTCACGTTTGTGGGGGGATGACATGAATTACTGAAAGACTAATGTGAGAAATGATTTTACCATTAGACGATTTCTTAATTGCTCCAAAACATTAAAATTATTATGAAAATAATGTCTTTAATAATGAAAATTCATACTCTATATCTACAAACTTTTCTCTTGATATTCAAAGCTTCAGGGCTTCACGCTACATTACTTTAAGTTTGAAAATAGAATCTAAGAAACTATTTAAACTTATTTTTTTTTTAAACATATAGAATCCTGGGATATAGTAAGGCATTTATTGAAGTGAATAGGGCAAATAGATTTTATATAAATGCTGTTATCACAATTATAATTGTTTATAAATTAATATGGTTGCATATGGCAGTCATGCCCATACATCACTAAACTATATATATGTATGTGTGTAGCACACATACTGGTCTTGTATAGAGGGGTCTTGTATAGTAATCAAGAATAATTTTGGGATCAAGTTGATTCTTGTCTTTTAGGAAGGATGCCCTTTGCATACAGAATTTAATCCCTGTAACAGTGATTGACATTCGGGTTGCTTTCTTATGAAATTTTGCATTTTATTCCAAGGTTTTTACTCCCCTAGAGCTATATTTAATGCAGTCTTTGTATCTCTGCACATAAGAGCCATCTTTACTCAAAAGACGACTGCTTGGTGAAATGTCTGATCGATCCCTTAGCTTTGTAAGTGTGCTTGCTTGGAGGCTGTGCTTGTACAAATGATGCTGGAATGCGTTTGATGTGTCCAAACGCCCTGGAATGTGCACTTCATAAAAATGCATCCCTATGAGTGTGTATGGAAGGTCTTCATGGTTCATTTGATCCTTCTTCACTGAGGATTGAAGCTTAAATGGAAAGGCAGGTGTTTTTATTGCTATTAAATATACATCTGTATACATATATTTTGAGTTGAAGATATTACAGTATTGGCTGATTGATATTCATCAGTTATCATTATTTTACAAAAAAAGTATTTAAATTAATTTATCAAAACAAACTGAATTAATAAAAAAAAAATAAAAAAACGTGCATTCATTTTCTGTATAAATTGCTTTTTATTGTAGTTTTGAAAAAAACATATTCATACAAAAATATTACAACACTCTAAGTCAAGTTGAGTTGAGTTCTTACCAAATTAAGAAAAGCAACTTTGGCAGAGAGGCTACTGCATAGCATGGACTACAAACCCATTTGTTACATTCATCCCTAACACTTACATCTCTGCATACCTAATCATTACCTAATCATACCTAATCATTAAAGGGATCATTACTTAGAAGCTGCTAATGAGAAGACATTGGTGTTTACTCTTTGATGTATGAGACTGATAGGACATACACCACAAGCCCAGCCAGCATGCAACAGACTGCACAGAGCAGTGACTGCGCCCTTGAACTTTTTATGCGACAGCATGTATCAAAGTCCAGGTTGGAACTGTTTAAATGTGCTAAAAGACGATTATTCAGCAGTCTGCACAAAGTAAGCAACATTTTTAGCACAGTTTCCAGAAGGTCTGTGCTGATTTGGTGGTTTTATGTACTGCGATGAAAGTCAGCTTTAAAAAAGTATGCAAGTGCTTTTTTTATGTTTTGCAATACAAGAAGGCTCGTCATCGCCGATTTTGCTTGCTTGCTTTTGGCCGAGCCATTTATAGCCTTTCCATTCTCCTGTGTGAAATGAGACATATGCTGTTCCCCTCATGAAGAGCCGAGCTTTCTATTAGGAAAGGCTGCTGAGGTGTACTATCAATCACTTGAAACAAGGGAGGAAATGCAGGCAAGGAGGTGTGGCTAATGTATCTCAAATTGTTCTCTGCCCTTCACTAGAATTTCTTACTCCGTTACAAATCTCTCTCTTCTCTATCACAGCCCATGAATACATACACAGTTCCTCTGCCCCACTCAGAACGCGAAGCACGGAGTTCTTTCACACAACTATTAAATACCAATCTCTTTTTCTCTGCTTCTTTCTAGTCACTTCCTCCTCTGTCAAAATATGTAGGGATAATCTCACCAGGACAGGGATATTTGTATTACATCCATCACTCTGTCCTCTGAGGGTGCAGCACGGAGACCGCAACACACTTTAACAACAGGCCTAATCACTCAACAAGGCCTTTGGTAGCCCTGAGAGACGTGTAACAGTGAGCCTCCTTTCAAATGATCAGCCCCCCCCCCCCCCCCCCCCCCTCTTACCAGGTTTCACAGACAAATGTATATTTGAGCTGTTTTAACTGAAAGAAACTTGCACTGACATATGTTACTTGTCACTGCCATTGTTTTGACTCAAGATGCACACCAAATTGTTTTTTTGTTCCAAGGCATTTTTATCAAAGTCTGCGGTTCGTAAATTTGTAAAAGTCTGCAGTTCGTAAAAAATAGACTGCTTTGTCGCCATCTCTGTTGGAAACATGAAATTGCAGTTATTTGTAGAATTCTTTTCTTTACGGGGGTTGTGCATTGCCATGGCTCCTCAGTGTGAATGAATCTAATATTTTGAGGTGTATGTGTAGGTTATCTGTGAACATACCAGAGGTCATTGACCTTTTAAAGTCTGGATATTCACTGTACTTCAGAGTTACAGATACTGCAGCTACAGTTGCCGCTGATGATTAATCACACAAAACATTATCACTTAAATGCACACAGACTTATATAGGACACAGTAGACCACACAATAAACGTTACACAGGTTAGGGTTAGGGTATACATAATTGTGAGTGCTAGTAAAACAGACCGTGTTAACATTGCATAGACGTATATGCCCGTGCGTTGCTTTGTCTGTAAGTTTTTCAGTCCATGTGTGTCACAGGCTTACCTCATAACACTCCCTCCCTTCCAAAGACACCATATGTGGTGTCCTGGAGAGGAAATCTGCTATGCAGTTCTCAGTACCACTCAGATACAACACTTAAAAATGAAATGGTTTTACAATCAGGAACCACCAGGCATTAGTGTCCTTCATTCAGTCAAGCCAACTTAGTGATTACTATGATCAGTCTCCAACTTAAATTTTCTACCCCTGAGGAAGTACCTGAAAGAATCTAAAGTCCATTTGACCACCAGACAGTCCTTCCCTACGGTTGAATACTGTATTTCTCATGGAAGGTGTTTTCTGCAGATGAAAGCAACAGGTCTCAAGTGTTCTGGTAAGAGCACAGCTTCCAGACTTTATGGTGAAGCATCAATCTAAATTGTAAAGGGTTGGTCAAAATCTGGACTTCACAACACTGGTTCCTTGCACAAAGCATCCTTTAAATCCATAAAGCACTCTCACATTTGCAGTCCAGTTAATCTTGTTAGGCTTGTTCTTCCTTGTGTTTATGATGGTTACAAAACCTCCTGTCTCTGCATCATCTCCAACTCTTGCCTCATGATGTGCAACAGCTGTTATGGAATTTGGTAAACTGGTTGTTGAATTGGTTTTAAGTCCTTCAAGTAAAGGTAATGTTGCACAAGGCCTTTCCTACCAGGTGTGTCCAGGAACAGTTGGTCAGTGAACACCACTTTAGGGATGCCTACGAGAAGTTTAAGAGTGCAGATGCTATCTGTTTTGATGTGACCTTTCTTACATATAACATAATTGTTTTGTTTGTGGTTGCATAATTACAAATAACCAAAATAAACCTGTTCCCCCTTTTTGGTTTCTCCAACAATAATGCCCGTGCATTGTGTGTGTGTGTGTGTGTGTGTGTGTGTGTGTGTGTGTGTGTGTGTGTGTGTGTGTTTAAGTTCCTCAGTCCATGTGTGTCGCAGATTTACATCCTAACAGTTTTGAACATTGATTGGTTATGGATGTCACAGACCCAACCACACCTACATACTCCCAATCACCGGAATACTAATCACCTTCACCTGCAACCACTCTCCACTCACCCTTCATAAACCACCTTCAAAATGAAATGACTGAAGAACAGAACTCAATACAATCGGAGCCTGTACTGGTGGCCCCACGTGGCCCAGGAGGTCTCCCAATTCGTCAAAGGTTGCTTAGTCTGTGCCATATCCAAGGTACCCCGCCATTTGCCGGTGGGCAAACTCGTTCCGTTGTCCCTGGTCCCACCTTGATGTTGACTTCCTCACTGGCCTCCCATCTTCACGTCTGGCAAGCCTTCTTCCAACTCCTCGGAGTAACAGTAAATCTTATCTCTGGATACCACCCTCAATCCAATGGCCAGACTGAGCAGAAGATTCATGAGATTGGGAGATACCTGTGGTCATACTGCCACGACAAACAGGACAGCTGGAACTGTTTCCTTTCGTGAGCCGAATATGCTCAAAACTCCTTTCAACAAGACACCACCTGACTAACACCCTTCATATGCATCCTCTGACATAAACCACCCGTCTTTCCCTGGTCAAGGAAACCTTCTGACATCCAAGCTCTACTGATATATTTATGAAGTAAACATGATTGGGAGTTTACATACACTATTCAAACATGTGATTATACTCAGAGATTGCTTCCAGAGAGTCCTCCAAAATGAGATGAGGGTGCCACAATTGCAAGGTGGCGTGTATTGGTAAGTGAGACTGCCTTGCGTACTCACACATGCCCAAATGTTTACTTGGCTATCATAGGATCATACATTTATGAGTTCATTTTCCAATTGAGGCAGATTTTGTCAGACAGTATATGCTGTACTGACAGCATATACTTTGAATATACTATCATACATTTACCCTATATACCTTTTAATTTATTGTGAACACAACCGATCCCTTTCCAGAATAGGTTATTTTAGAAAATTATCTAATTTCTTTTATATCCACAAGTTCATTGCAAGTATGAATGCATCTTATTGACAAGAGCAATTGTGAAGACAGATATTTACTTTAACCATATGTCTGAGACAGATATTTTAGTAACAGCCTCACTGTGCTCCCATTCGTTACACATCCTTATTTCCTTCATCCAAGTGGTCAGAATTATTTAAAAAAAAAACTGTAATTGTAATTTTTTATCCCAGAACAGACATCCTGAGTCCTATGGAAAAACAGCAGCATTGATTATAGCGTCTTCTGTCAAAAACCACATGCTCTTTTACCGGTTTCACACCAAGCACTAAAATAGCCAGTGTGTACTTTGAGCTCAATCCTCAGCGCTATTCTAAGAACATCAGTTCTTCCTGACCTGAACAGAGGAGAAAGGGCCTGTGAATTAGCATCTCCCCAACAAAATGCACACAGACTCTGGATCAATATTGACTTTTCTTCACTCTGGCAACTTGAATACCCTTTAAAGCAAGGCTGCTGATCGCATACGAATAGCTTAACGCCAATAAAGCGCAGGTGTCAGAAGATATATTTTCCAGCACGCACGGAAACAACCTCTTCTTAGTCTGAAATGTGCCTCTGTATTAGTGTCTATCATTTAGATCTGTTATTTGGAGAGGTAATTGTCAGCATGGGCCATGTGCTTCCGGAAAGTGTGACTCACCAATAAAAGTGACAGTTTCACTTTTGAGGGCTTGTCAGACTGGGCCACCTTTTAAGACACAGAAAGTGTGTGGAAATAACCCCTGTGAAATATTTCTGGAGATCCTTTCCTTATTCGAGACATTTGAATGCAAAATTCATTAGGAGATTTAGAAGGTAAGAATGTAAAATGGACAGGCTACTTATGCGACTAAATTTCTAATTGGTAATGATTACAGCCTTGTAGCAAAATTAAGTTAGTCAAAATCAAAATACGTTAATGTTAATGTATTAACGCTATTAGTGTTGGGCACTAAGGTAGTTTTTTTTTTTTTTTGCGTAAAAGATAAAAGATGACATCTACCTCAGTGCCCACACTCACCCAAATCAGCCAAAGCAAGCCTAATAATGTAGTAAGATTTATATAGCTGCCTTATTTTATAGCACAGAACAGACCTGGAAGGCAGGACTTCTATTACATTGACTGTAAATCCATAGCACAAATTACATCCCTCTAATAAAACGATGATATTGAAGTCATCCAACAAACATAATTGGCAGGGGTGTCAGAATGAAATTCATGGCTGCTCTGTAATGCATGCTGCGAATGGGGAGAGTGGGCTCTTGTTAACGAAAACAAAATAAACATCCCATTTTGTTGCCAAATTGTCTAGAGGAGGCAAAGGCAGTATGTTGGATGAAACGTTAAAACTCGCCCCGCGGTTGAGCCCCAGACATGCTTCTGACTCTGACACATTTATAATGCACCCTAAGCATGTTCGGTTTTAGCTATCTTACCACAGATGTACTGATCATCCGCCATCATCTTAATGGCCATCAGATATTCCGACAATATGATCATCTCTCTAATAGTTTGATGATCTCATTGGTGAATTGTTTGTTGTTGCTGTCACAGTTCACTCTTCTATATCTCCTCGCTCATTAGGCAGCGATACATGCTGGTTCATAAGCTAAATGAGACCATCTACTGTTAAAGATAAAGCTGCTTATGACCGTTGAGACCCCCACAGCCCTGGTACCACTGCCATGCTGAATTGGATCACATGTCAACGATCTTTCTACCAATTTGCACGATACTGGGGCTTAATTAGGAGGCCTGACATTTGACTTCAGTTTAGAATTGGCAAACCGAAGGAATTGTGGACATTCAGCATGTCCTACTGTGGCACTTTTTCAGCTAGCTGTGAAATACTTCCCAGGTGAAAATTTAATTTGTCTTTTTCTGAGCTAAAATATATGACATCAGTATTTCTCAAGTTACTTATTGCTGTTGAACCAGCAACTCTGGAGAGGTTAAATTCTCAATTCTTGTCCATTATAAGTATTTAGGGCAGTACAGCTCAATGAAATGTTTCTTTTTTTGTGGCTGCTGTATTGAAATTCCTCTAATATCGTTTATATGGCAGTACATAATATGACTTTACAAATCTTACACTGAGCAGAAAACGGAGCTTCAAACTTAAGGGCCAGTCACACAGCCGATCACGCACGAATCACTCACAAATCACGCACAGATTGGGTTTGTGCATGCTTGTGCGTCGAGAAATTGACCAAAGTATTCCATGAACATTCGATGCACGCCCGACGCATGAATCACTGATGGAGCGCGTCCAAACACGCACGCTTCGCAAACGTTCCACGTACAAGCACTTTCAGAATCCACATTGTCAGTTGATGTCAGTGGAATGAACGTGATACGTGCGCGGTTCATGTGTGATATGAAGGTGGGGCGTCAGTGGGCAGACGTGGACGTGCGCGGTTTTGAACCAGTTCTGACGCATAAGCACTGACGGCTGACGCGTGACCCGCGCATAGTCACGCATAAACTACGTACGCCGACTCATGAATAACGCAGTGAATGTTCAAAACTCAAAATCACGCACAAACCGCCTTTGACGCTGACGAATTACGCATACGACGCACGCTCCGCGCAAAAACGGAAATTTGTGCGGAATATGTGCGTAATTCATGCGTTTTCGCTGTGTGACTGGCCCTTTAGTTTTTCTCGCCAACCCTGTTATGTTGACATTTTTGAAGTGGAACTGCCAAACTCCCTTTTTTTTCTTAGCATTTTCTTATCGGTTATGTTGATTCTTTTATGTTGCCGAACCCTGATATCTCGAGCAAGAGGTTATTTCAGTCAAAGTTGCTCTTCCATCAGCTTGAATCAATTTATCCATTCTCCTCTGAAACAAGGCATTTTCACCCACAGAACTGCTGCATACTAGATTTTTTCCCTTTTCATTCTTTGTAAACCCTAGAAATGGTTGTGTGTGAAAATCCTAGTAACTGAGCAGATACTGTGAAATACTCAGACTGGCCCGTCTGGCACCAACAACCATGCCACGCTCAAAATTGCTTAAATCACCTTTCTTTCTCATTCTGACATTCAGTTTGGACCAGGATCACACCCCTAAATTCATTGAAGCAACTGCCATGTGATTGGTTGATTAGATAATTGCATTAATGAGAGATTGAACAGGTGTTCCTAATAATCCTATTATAAAAGGGGCTACCATGATATAAAATTAATAATACAACGATTAATAACAGTTTGGTCATTCTCCATACCACACTACTTGCCTCGTTAGCATATAACAATTACTATAAAAGTGTGTGCAAAAAGTGATCCTGTTTGTGGACCCTGAGCTGTTTCCAAAGAAGGAGGAAATGTTTAAAACTCTTCCTGAGCTATCAGGATTTAACAAGAGACAGCTGAGAAGCTGAAATTATACTTTGACAATTGAAATGTAGATTATTTGTGATTCATTCAGTCTTGTGTTTTTGCCTCTCAGAGGAGAGCTGACACTGTTTATTTCAATGTTTTATTGGGTGTATCTGTTTGGATTGTATTGAATGCATGGGTTTCCTGTATATGACTCATCAACTGACAAGATCAGTGAGGTTGAAATTAGCAATCATTTTATAAAGCTCATTTTATTCACACTCAAGAACTGACTTGCACTGCTTTAGCAATTAATTAAACAATTATTACAAGTGTTTTCAGCCTCAAAGCTTTGCAGTCCATTTAAATGTATAAAACAAAGGAAAACGTAACCAAGTTGCTTTGAAACTATAGGAATAATTTTAGTGATATTACTGTAAATAAATCTACCATCTTCTACTTCAGTGCCAGGTAACTGCAAGCGATTCATTTTAAGTTGCATCTATTTTTATGGTTCAGTTCAGACAACAAAAAGTATTTAAATGGATATTAATTTAATGTTTAAAGCAAACCCAGTTATAGTTCCCTCAGTTAAAGTTTAGCCATTTTTTTGTGTGATCAATTGATTGTTTTCTTTTAAAAATCGGTCTTTTGATATATACTTTGGAACTACATGACTTGCCTTGTATTACAAGTTCCATGGAGCACCCCCCTTTGTGCATCGATCAGGCTGTGACCCAATCCCTATACTTGTCGTAAAGCAAATGAGCCACACTGCATGGGTCCAAGGTTTGTTTTGTATGCCTTGAGCAGCCTTCAGCTTGCGAAGGATCTCAATGGAGGCTGAGGCCAGACGCAACCACTGACCTTTCACAGACCTCTCACCATTTTCCCCACACTGTTATTTCTTTGTCTTGCTTGTGTTCCACTGAAAAGGAATCTATTATTTATTTAACTCTAGTGCAAGCAGAATGTTTTATACATTAGTTTTCGCTGACTGCACACATAGGGTGAAGGATCAATCTGAAATGTAGTCTCTCTCAGCTGAGATGTCTTACACACAGCCATATGAGTCATTTAACATCAGCGGCTGTCTTTAATCGATCTAAAAGTTCTTAAGACAGATTTAGATGTATTGTACTTGTTTCTAAATTTGGAAAAATATGATCAGGTTTTTATATACAGCTGAATGCATAACATTTAAAGTCATGAACGCTTAAATGCATGTTAGGGATGTGGTCGATACGGTAAGCTGATAATTATTTTCATGCTCTGATCATTTAAAATTTATATTATTTATTTTGCATTGCTTATAAGAAGTTGTAGAAAAGGAGCCACAGGTGTTTTTGGATATTTTTTTTTTCCATCTTATACTGTAGGTTTAAAAAAGAGCTCAATCTACTTTTAGAGAGTCTAATTTTTTGTGCGCCATGTTCAGTTTTGTGCTTTGTGGCAAAATTATTTTAACATGATTTCCAGAGTGCTCATTTAAATCATGTCAAGTCAAAAATTTATTTTCAGGCACTGGGCCATAATAACACCTCACCAATCTCACCAATCTTAAAAATGTGCATACATTAAATTTCTGCCACCATTTCCACAAGGGCATGACAAGTTATGAGTTGACAACCAAAATCATCTCAGTACCAGCCCAAACACACACACACACACACACACACACACAAAACAACATACCCAAACTATTGGTTCTAATACAGGAATAAAGTGATTTTGCAGTGGAATATTGCGAGTGTTTGACTAACGGTTCATGAAGATATCAAATTGTCCAATAGCGTCTAGTGGATCTCCTTCATTCGAACACAAATTGCATGTCTGTCAGAGATTTTTGCTCCCTCTCTGGCCTACCATGACTGATGCCACTAAAGTCAGACGGCTTGTCCTCCTTGAATTAATCTTGCTTTAAGGCGCTCAGCTTGGTGACAGGCCAGATTGTGAAAAATGTCTGCTGCAAGCCAGTCTGACTTGCTTCCTCCCAGGCCTCTCGACTTCTTTCTAGATGTGAGGGACTGAGTGTGATTTATTGGCCTGGGCTGTGTGTGGGGTATCTGGATATTTGTGGGCTGATTCGGCCATGTGCACTCATCAGTACTCTGTGGCATGAATGTAAGTGTAAACAGAAATTCTTCCTGCAACTACAGGTCTTGCCTCATTAGATTGTGTAAATGAAGGCTGCTCCATGCTCGGGTCAGAAGGCAGGACACATCAAGCAAGCCACTGAGACACTGGTACATGCACCCTTGTGGAATAGCAATGATAGCGTAACTATCAGACGCGCGGACCTCATTTGTATGTTGCTAAAGCACCATAAACATGTACAAGGGTGACTTTTGGTAAATGTTAGGCAAGCAGAACTTTAATCAACCTTCTCTGTTGGAGCATTACAATAAAAAAAAGAAGCTCAGATGCTTCACGTGTACTTTTTAATTAAATATGCTGTTAATTAGTTTGAAATGTTTACCAACAAAGCATTCAGGTTTCAAAGTGTCACAGCTCTTTCATCCTGATTTGTTGGTTTAAAGGAGTGGTATGGACTAGGATTTGATGGCTAATTACTGGCGCATGAAACAGGGTGGGGTGGGTGCTTTGATATCTGCACACCAGTGGGGCTGGGGCTGTGGGGGCGGGGGCCTTAGCCTGGCACAGGGGATCATTTGTAGTACGAGGAGTCTGGTTTGGTCACAATGCTCATGCCAGTTTTCCAGTGTCTGTCTTCGACGTCATAACAGTTCTTGAGCAGGGAAAAGACCATGTGATCCCAGAGACTGTCTTTAGTATGAACAGATACCTCGCTCCTTCACTTATTCCATCATATGTTACAGGGATTTTCCCAGCACTGAACATTCTGTGTGGCTCCCTTATCTAAAACACCCACTTCAGGTCTTGCAGTCTTTAATAAAGAGTGAATGAGTTGAATCAAATTGCTTTCTGTATTCCTCAAATTGATTAAGATTATTGATTATTACATAAAAAATGTAGTCTTGTCACCTGTTCCCTATTTCCTCCTGCTGTATATAAATATGTTTTAAATGTTTTATGGTGTTTTTGTCGATTGTTGACAATGCTGTGAGTGGATGTTTCCAAGTTATTCCCTGGTTTTTGCACACAGCGTGCTTCATTTGTTTGTATATTTGAAATCTTTTCCTTTTTTTTAAGTAGAGTTTTTTGCTGAAACCTGCTGCTCCTCGTCCGCATCGCACACCGATTACGCTAACAACTACACTTTAAAGTCTTAAAATGAATACAAATATCTGTAATAATGTACCTTTATTTATCATGCAATTTTTATTTTGTTTGTCGTAGGACACAAAAGGTGTTTTCTCAGTATAGTTCAATGCTGTGACTGACAATAGCACCATAAACACAAAATAAATTCACCAAAGTAATAAATTAATTTGTGTGCTGTAATCCACATTTTTTGAATCCATATGATTGTGGGAAATAGAGCCAAATTTAAGCCTTTAATCAACGATCTTCATCTCCATTGTCACCAGAGACCATACACGTCAAATCCCACTCTCTTTTGTCTATATTGTGTAACAAACGTTACCTTAAACCAAACATGTTCGTTAACTTTAGTATTTAATAATAGTCATTTCTGTCATTATGATAGATAAAAAATACTGTACCTGCTTTAGAAACTTTCGAGTAAACATTGCAAAAAGGGATTAGAAGTGAAAAGGTGAGACAATTACTTTTTAATGCATCGGTGTGAAAACAAACTTAGAAAGCGACGTGATGATTTTGGAAGGAAAAACAAGATTCTTTGTGATTCCAGTGAATTATTCATGGGAAGTATCATAAAGTAAATCAGTAGAGCAGACCACAAATGAGCATATGTTTTTTTTTTCATACTGTTTCAGCAGAATACAAAGAAAAGCGAAAATAATGAGTAAATGAATGCAGAAAAGTAAAAAAAGAGAGTTCTTGCCAAAGATATTCTAGTGATGCCATATCACATTAAAATACAAAGCGTTAAGATATTCGTCTGATGTTTGAAAATAAAACTGAATGTTAATTAGCTCATTCAGTCAATCTGGCTGATAAGGATTATTTTTAGCTCAACATTATTATATGAAAATCTTTGTCTTTTTGAGATGAATTTCCCCAAACCAGAAGTGCCTATTTAAAATGATTGAGAAACACAAATGCCGCCTCAAGATGCTTTGCAACACATTTTACAGCAGTGAACCATTCATTGGCTCTCACTTGCTTTGTCACAGATTGCAAGATGCCGTGTTTTGGATGATGTGCATTTGAATGAAAAATGTGCGCCTTCACGGATTGTATCATTTTAAGATTTTCAGCAAATACCTCTGTACCTCACACAAGATGATTAAACACCGCCAGAGTGGACTGTGACTGCAACACGTCGTCATTTGGACTTCTTTTGGTGCCACATTTGACATTTTTTAAATAAATAATTGTAATTACATCTGCACGTTCTTTATAACTGTCATATGTGCTGGGTTGATTGGATGGCCTTTATGTCATCAGGCTATGCCTGGTCTTCACTGGAAACTTGTGATGACACTGCTGCTTTATGGAGATCTACCAGGGCTGTGCCAGATTACTCTGGGCCTGCGATGAGATCAGACATTAGTCACTGACATCCTGACAAGGTCAGCCAGAATGGCCTCTGCCAAACTGGACACAGTGAGAATTCTCACCACACTTGAACATTTGTCATGCTGTAGTCCTCCTGCTCTTCACGGGCATTCTTTGTGGCTAGAAGTCGTGATGCAGTCATTACTGTTGGCTTATAATATTTTTCCAAATGTTTGATGGATGTTTTGCAAACCCAATAAGGTTTAACTGGAATGAAAATGAAGCAATACATTCTAGTGGAAAAGGTGAATATACTGCAGTTATTCAGGGACGGGCTGGACATAAATTTATGTGTATGTGTATGCATGCATGCATGTTGTTGGTTGTGCTGGGCCAGCTGTTTCAGTCCCACACCATCCCTGTGGTGGTCATACATATTGCAAAAGAATATTGGATGATCTCAAAGTCGAAAAGAGAGATGCGTAATGTGAGTCCTGCTAATAACATCAGAGAATGCCAAATGAAAGATTCCCTCCTACTACAGACCAACAAAGAACAAAGCCTAATTTGAACCGTCAACATGACTTCAGTACAATAAGAAGCACTCAGACATGAAAGGACAAAGAACAGTGAAAAAACCCAATTCTTCGGAGAGGAAAGTTCACCTTGGCTTTATACGTACCTTATGTGTCCCAAAGCACAAACACGGACAAGGTCGCTTACAATTGAGTGGAAAGTTCATGACCCACAGTGAAATGAAAATGAGAAAAAAGAGAGTGGAAAAAACACAATTAGAAGGCATAGTAAAAAGACTTATTTGTCTGCAAGATTTAATAAAAATGTGGTAGAAGCAGAGAATATATTTAGAATATATTTACATAAATCTATTAAGATGGGGAAACTGCAAAACATGGAAGTCACTAGAGGGTCAGAATTCAATTTATTAGACGAAAACAGTTTAAATGTTCTTGAGAATACATATATATATATATAGAGAGAGAGACAGAGAGAATTTATGTTAATTGTAGTTTTCTTTTGTATATTATTCATTATATATTTGGCATTTGTTTTAGAGTCAATCATGACTTTAAACCTATAGAAGTAAAAGAAAAAAGAAAAAAAGAAGTTGTAGCATGACTGACAGTAGCGTTTTACTTCATTTAGTTTTATATCCTCGAGCCGTGCTCAAGAATGTACTCTTTTGAGGGATATTTTGTTTTGCAACTTAACTGTTTGTACTTCAGATGCTTGTACATAGACGTGCATGGTAATGGGGTCATTGATATCACAGCTCTCAAAGACAGAAGAAACTCCTGTTTTTAGTTCTAATTAATATAGCCAACTACACATTGTTCTCTCTCTAACATTTGATGTTGGGTGACACACACAAAGTAATTGTTCCCATACATCATTCTATGCTCACACAACAGACTAATTATATTTAGCTCAATGGAAAAGAAGCATCATACCTCCAGGATGCCACAAATCCTGTCAGCCAACTCACCTTCTCCTTTCAGAATAAGTTTTTTTTTTTTTAAATAACATGCATTAAGACAAGGTGAATGCAGTTCATTTTGATTTCATAATGGTTTTAGTGTTGATATTGTAAATTATGAGGACAACCCATCTCAGAAATATCTCATATTCTTGTGTTGTAAGTAATGAAATAAAGTTCCTTCGTGGTTTGTGTTAGCAAAAACAGATATTAGTACATCGAATTTCACCTCAGAGAAGTGAGACTTATATCCATTATTAGCGTATGTGTAGGACCGACCATGGGACCAACTTTGGTATGCGTGCCTTTCAGACAAACAGCCTTCCTGCCAAGTCAGGCAGATGCACGCAGATTCTCTGTATATTTCAATGACTTCTTTCACTGGCACAATGCTGCCAATGGCCCTGAGCTCTGGCTCCAAGTTTCAGAAGAGTGAGTCACAATACCCCAGCTACACAGTCATCTTCCTCTGCTCCACAGTGACAGCAGGCCCGTACTGCAAGGTGAACAGTCTGGACCAACATGAAGAGAAACATTATTGTCTGTCTTTTAATTACTCTCAAGATAAAAAATGGGAGGAGGAGGAGGAGAAGAGAGTTTCCGGGCAGTTTGTCCATCTGTTCATCTATGAATTGGACCATAATTCTCCAATTTGTGAATCCTAAATTTGTATTGCACAAACGTTATATATGTACTTAAGTTTGAATGTACATAGACTACTGATTGTGGAGTTATACAATTAAGCATATATTCAAAATACAGCAGGGCCTTTAGTGCCTTATTGCCTGTAAAACAGCTGCCTCATAATAAAAACGTTAAGGACATCTGTTTTCAGTTAAATAATATTTTAATGATTTGATAAATTAGATATAACAAATTTTCTAAATTCTTTTTTGCTTATGTTTTTTTAAACGACTTCTTAAAGTGGCATATTTCTGCTAGAATAGAGATTTTCAAACTAGTGTGTAGATCATGGGTGGATATGTGCATATTTAATTTTTTTATGACTGTTTAGCAAAGTTTTTTGTTCGGGTAAGGAGGAGGCAGGAACCGGTGAACTTTTAACACGCTTTAATATTCAGAATACAAAATGAAAGTACTGGCGGCAGCCCCTCACGGACGACTGCCGCCCACACGAACACAAAACAAAGTCCATACCTGGTTTTCTCTCATCCTTCACTGTCGTCGCTCCTCCTTTTATGCTTCTGCTCCTCCGTGAGATACGAGACCTGTGGCTCACAGATGACGCTCATTCTCAATCACGCCACTGGCCTTATGTGACGTTCTCACGTCCCTTGACCCCACCCTCCTCGCCACAGACTGCCAAAGTTAACATTGCTTACCGTATATTAATGTAATATTTTATCAAATCTGAGACTGGTATGGTCTGCGGATGAGTAAAACATCATTAAAATGCTTTTCAGTTTTTTGGTCAATGACAATATAAAAACTACGTCTTTTTTAAAATCAATATGTTGCTTTTATATTATTTTTCTGCAATAGCACTGTAGGTTCTTTGTATATGAACATGGCTGTCTTTATACCTTAGGAAGGTGATCCTCATATAACGGTCCTTTGTATCAAAAATTTAAAAACATAATAAGTGATGGATAATCATAATGGTCAGCTTTCATGCTACATGTCCTGGTTTGGATTTACTCCAGTGATATGTTATTATAAAGTGATAAAGGAAGAGGTCTAACCAAAGATATTGCAATATGACACTTGATGAGTGTTTTCAATATTGTATGTCTAGATCCTAATATTGAACAGCTATGTATTGCACAGTGTATTAGATGAGTCTAACAAGCCAAGGCATTACGGCCATGCATAGGTGTAATACTTTGATGAATGTGTGCGCTCTGGAATGTTCCACCGGAATAATAATCGTCAGACCATCACCCTGCTTGTGTTGCGCGGTTTCCGTGGAAACAGGTTATTGCTACCAGAAACAAAGATACTCTCCAAGGGCAAATGTACTGTCTTCAACAGGTTTCATGCCTACACTTCTTGTCAAGACCTCCCCAGAAAAAAAGAAAACAAAGATTAATGGAGTCATTTTGTCTAAAGCACATTTATAGCCCCTTTGCCCGAAGATAATGGTCATATGGTTACACCTGCGCTGTTTTCTACACCCCAGATCCTTCTAGTTGATATGAAGCTGTTGCTGCCTTGTTTTCAGAAAGGAATGGTGTCATCTCTCAGTGAGCGATCTGAGACTGAGAGGTCTTTCATTTAAAATTTAATTCTGGGGTATTCAGGGTTCTTCTTGACTTTCCAAATATTTCCATAAATTGGTAAAACATTTAATGAATATGCATTCTAAAGCAAGATAACGGGAATAAAATGAGTCAATATGTTGCATTCTGAATTTCCCTCTGCAGTCCCAGGTGCTGTACTTGCTCAGCATGAGCTGAGCAGTTTGTCGGCTCTTAATGTGGTTCTCATTGCTTGGCTCAGAGTAATTTCAATCTGTTCGACAGCTTTATCATCCGGCTTGTGTTAACATGAGGAGTGATTTGTGCATTGTAGGATTCTGTCTGGACCGTGTCTCTGAACTACACGGATGATGTCAAATATCAACAAGAGCTTGCTTTATTGATTTTTAAAATGTCAGATTTCTTCAGGAGAAAAAGGGAAAACATAAATGGGCATAATAGAAAATGGGAAAACATAATGTCTCACACAAAGACAAAGCTGTGTAATTATACTAAGCAGCAGAAACATTTGAATTGGGTAAATTCAGTTTGTGATTCAGTAGCATTGCACAAGTAGCAAACTAAAAATCAATTCTAACTTAAATACAAAGTTCTGTCATGAAACTCTAGATGGCGCAAGCTAATAGGTCCTTAACCCGCTTGCACTCATATCATTCTCTTTAGGGCACGGCTGATTGGTTCCTGCAGTATTAGTAGCCAATGAACTGGCTGCTCAACCTTCAAATATTTGGTCAGCATTTGCTGTTGTAGTTGTTGCACACTTTCAGAATTATTATCAAAAATAAGTTTATGGTTTTTCTTATGCTATATCCCTATGCATTTTTGCATGGTCTGCCTTCTTAATTCCTTATGAAGCAGCCATACACAAGGTTTAAGTCATGTTAACAGTCCTTTTTTAATGCTTAAAGAGTGAATTACTAAACGTATTAGCAGCTAGCCTATGCAGTATAGCACGATACAGAAAATGTAGTTGCAATGTTGATACAGTTACAAGCATTGCTGGCATTTGAACTCATTCAATTAATAGGCATTTGATTTTATAAAATCATGTAATTAGATTTTATAATTGCATATTTCAACAGAGCTTAGAAGCAATTCTTAGTACTTAGCCTACAATATATTCAGATTACAATATTAGTCAATATTATCAACAGCAACAGTTTGTCGTGACTTGTTTAGAGTTGAGTGAGTTAAGTCATGTGTTGGCTGACGAGATGATTGTGCAATGTGAACGTTATCATTCAATATGCAAACAAATGTATTCACTTTAATTACAATACGTGTGAATTATGGGGGCTTGTGTGCTTGTCAATGTGTCAGAATGATGGTAATTAATATGATTATCTTTTTGCTTGACTAAGTTATCAGTATCCTAAGATACACTTTGATCAACTCAGAATGTCAATGGAGAAAGGCATATAGTTCAACATAACATCGTAATATACATCATATACATTATTCACCCTCTAAATTGCTAAATGTATCTTATTTTTCACATCAACAGAAAAATATAACAGGATACCTGTTATATTTACTTGGCTTCTCTTGAGACTCCTGTTTCGCAGTATAGTTAATGATATGCTAAATCCCGCCCTCTCATGATGGGATTGATTATAAGGTAGTTTGTGGCATAAGATACATCAGTGATTTCAAACTGCGTTTTTGAGACTTTTTCACTGAAGTTTAAGGGGGTAAATACGGTGTTGACACCACATAGACATGTAAACAATGTGACGTAGTTACAGGTTACATGAAATGTAGTTACGGGTTACATGAAATGTTTTTACGGGTTGCATGTACTTACTATAGTAAATTATGCATAAGCAACTAACCCTGAACTCAATCCTATAGTAAGTGCAATTAGTTATTCATAGTTATTCTTAATAATTAGTTTCAGTAAAGTTTAACTACTTTAAATGATTAATTTCTAACATCACGATGAAACAGCAGTAGCGACAGTTCTTTTCTTCCATATTGTCATGATTGGTTGTAAGTGTAACCGGTTCTTGATTCTGTCCGTCAGTTGTTGATTGGACTTTAAGATGATGATACACCATGTTCCTCAATGGAAATTACATTAACACATACAACTTGGACTGCTATAGTGCACATTCTTCAAACAGTGAGCATTTGCCCCATGTATATGTATACTAGTTTTTCATTCCTTTATAGTTTCTTTATATGTATGATTCTCTTTTAGAACTTCTTACTTCACAGATCTTATTAATATTACTTTAATTCCTTGTTTTTTCCATTTTTCAACACTAGTACACCAACACAAATTCTATGTACATGCAAACCCACGATAGTTGGCAATAAAGGTGATTGTGATTCTGATGTGGTCATTGCACTCATAAATGAAAGCAAGCTTGCAGTGGAGTGTGAAGCGAAGGGGGTTATGTTTGGAGAAGTTCTGCATACACCAGGAGAGAGAAGTCTGTCATTTTCACAGGAAGATTGAATTATGATATTTTAATAAAAAATGACAAGGTCGAAAATCAGATCTATGACATGCATTTACAAAATCCATTTTAAAGTGTCAATTTCACATTCTCATAACTCACATTCTCATAAGATTGCCTTTTCCCTTCATAATGTCTCTGGTGGTGTAGAAAGCACACATGCTAAACCAACTAAACTTGGTCCAAATTTATCCCTTGTGCTTTATTTATGTGTGATAGTAGCAGTTTCATCAGTGAATAATAGATGAAAGCATTAGAGGTTGTTATTCGTGAACGCAACAGGTTCGTTTGAACTCGGTGTAGAACATCCTGCACCTTTTTTAACTTCAAAACACATCAGGTTCTTTTCCTTGATTCTAGCTTTACTCCAAATATTGCGAGTCGTGATTTTAGTGTGGGGATGAGTGGGTGTGAGAGAAAGAGAGTGACTGTGTGCAGTTGTGGTGGGGATGGGTGGTGTTCGCTTTTCTCTGATGTAAAATGTCACATGCAAACTCTTAGTGAAGGATTCCCGTTAGATTAGTCATGAGGTGAGAGGTGGATCAGAGCCAGACGTGACGTTATGGAGCTGTGGAAGTGACCACATGGATTGGGCCAGAGTTATTGATATGGATGCCTTTTGTTCCATCGCCTACAAACCTGGTCTTCTTTTGATATTTGCGTCTTGCCGTCAGTTGGAGAATTTTCTGCATTAAATTGATTCCATTTAGATACAGATGTTGTAGCTGTGTGACATTGCACAAAATCAATGCGACACTATGTGTTAGTGACCTTTACTGATGCAGTACATTATGTCAAACCTGACAAGAGTACACACTTTGAGGCCGTACCACTCATTTAAGGGCTAACCTCTGCCACGGCTATAGACAGACAGTCTCTGGGCACCACAAAGGAAGCGTCCGTGGGGTGTGATATGTCTGGAAACAGTAATATTTCACAGTCTTTAAGGATGACAACAGGGGCAGGTGTCATATATTACTTGAAAAGATTTCTTTAGTAAGTGCTTCGTCTTCGACATGCACTCATACAATTTTTAGAGCTGCAGTTCCATTCATCTCTTATCTCTGCGTAATCCCAACATCAAAAGAGTGATATTATCAGCAACTGTGGGTGCAGGGGCCATTATCTGTTAATGTGGCCTTTTGACTTGTGTCATTACAGAGGGAATGATCACCTGTAGATCGCCAGCCTGAGAGCTGTCGTGTGAGATGGAATGTGTATCATTCAGTTTAGACAAGCCCTAAAACATGGATAATGATGTGATGTTCAATTTCTTTTTATTTTATTAATTTATTCAAAAATACATTAAAATGCAATTTATAGATACAATGACTTTTATGCTGCACATTGGTTTAGTATCTGTATTACAATTCTTTTTGATATTCTTGGGTGAAGCAACTGTCCTGATATCAAGAAATTAAATTCTTGGGGGTAAAAAACCTTTTTGAGTATATTGATTAGATATATTTGATATTTTATAACAATTACATACTAGCTCAGATTTTAAAATGTCATGTGGTGTGATTTAAAAAAAAAACAATTCATGACATTTGTAAAAAAGAAAAAAAACTTTTTACCTAACAAATATTTATATAACTGAATCTGCATGAAAATTGGAGTGTGCGTTACCAGAAGGAAGGCAAATTTGGGGAATTATGTTTAATTAAGCATTGGGAAGGCAGATATTAGACAATGAAAATTTATTCCTAAAAATATCCATTCACTATTTATTCGGAGAGAAAAAATTAAAGGATTAAAGCCAAATGCGTGTTTCTTAAAAGCTATTAGATAGACATAACCTTTAAGTGAGTCATTAGGAATATATTAAAAGACTAATTTCCTGAAGTACCGCCAAGGATGAATAACTTAAAAGTGAGAATGGATAATGTTGTTGAAAGATCTCATCGCAGACTTTGTGTGAAATTCCCTTGATATTCTATGTGTTCAAACACCTGCTGTTGATGATATAATGACCATTAGGGTCTGTCTGTGTTTCTTGATGGCTGTTTTTTACCCCCATTTCAAACCTGCTCCTTCACCCAGCACGGAACTTTTACAAGTTAAAGGAGCTATTTTAGTACTGGTGTGTATTTTCTTGCATTCATTAAAATTACATGTGTGCTTTTGGCTCGGAGCTCTTTTCTCCCTCCATAGCTATCTTTTTCTACTGTCAGTACAAAGTGTCAATGGCTCTGTGATCCCTTAACACCTTCGTTGAGAGATGCAGACATGCACTTTTGATTCCTCTTCTCACTATGTCTAAGTACTCGACAGGAGCCATCTGCAATTGCGAGCTGTCACATGGGTTGTTCAGTGGCATTTGGCATGCTTTTTGAACTTGTTTGATCTGGTTAAAGTGGGAGTTTAATTCTGAAGAAACTTCGCCTTCTGCATTTACGTTGCATTGTTCAAACCAATGACTCATTTTCTTTCCATTAAATAGAACTTAAGAGTGGGTATGAATTACGAAAGGGAGGGGGAGGGAGAGAGAGAGAGAAAGTATATGCCTAAAACTATGATCATGGCAGAGTACAGATGCACTGAAAGTTGTGAGGAAAAAATAAGAGACCCTGAAGGGCCCCGAATATTCAACGAGCTGGGATTCCACACAGTGGAGCTGACGCATGTTGCACAGAGGCGTGGGAATACAAACGCACCGTTCTTCTAGGGTGCAACCTCCACCACATAACGCTGTCACTCAGTATATTGATCCTGTTTATAAAAATGGTACAGCTAGAAAACCCATTTAAAAAAGTATTCTTTCATTAGGAAAGACATTTTCTTTTTAGTTGAATCTGATGTTGATTGAATACAACTGATTATGCTTCACGGATGTCAGAGCTGGACATACACAAATGGAGTAGCATTAAAGCACCAAATAATAAAGGTGAATATAGAGTGAGGAAAACGGTGCCAGTTTTTGCATATTGTTGCCAAGGCAATGGGAAATCTGAACTATATGCTAGTGTCAGCTTTAGGATTTCTGCTATCAATTGAAATAGGAAAAAATAATCTATAGTAACCTACAGTATTCTATAGTATATAGAATGTCTTGTCAAGGGGTAAGTTGAATCATTGGAAAATATCTGAAAGATTTACATTTAATCATACTACATACTATAGGCACAATATGTAAGATTTTTGGATTCAAATATCCCAAAACCACTATAACAATGTAATATATATATTTTTAAATTCACTCTAAAAAGAAAAGTGCTAAATGGCTCTAAATATAGCTGATAAGTACCACTTTAAGTGCTATATAGCACATATTTTTAAAGGAAGTTTTCACAGTTTTCTAGAGTTATTTTTGAGGACTGCTTGCACACAGATAGGGGTGGAAATCTTCTTTACTTTTAATGTAGTTTTTTAACTAAACTAAGAGAGTCTGAGAAGCTTTTAAATAACTATATGAGGGCTTAATGGGTTATTTGTATGGCTTTGGTAATATATAGCACCTCAGCCATCCCAAATAACCATATTTTTTTAGAACTGTGTTGTTGTTTTTTTAATGTGAACTCACATTATTTTATATTATATTATCGCTGCATCCAAAATTTAATACTTCCCTACTATATAGTATACGAAAAACAGTTCAAATTAACAAAGTATAAGTTCAGGTAAGTAGGTAATGATTATTAACTGTAACTTTAATCATAAAATAAACATAAACTACAAAAAGAAAGAGCAACAGTGGTGGACTTCAGCATGTAAGCATGATAAAAAAGCAGCATAATATGTCCCAGGTAATCCACCCCACTCTGCTTCAAACCACAGTAAGGTTTATCAAACTTTAATACATTAGCTTGTTGGATCTCTTTGTATTGACTGTGAAGGTGAAAACTCGCATGATTCCACACTTATTCACAGCGTCAACAAACTTTACACCTTTGTTATTATTTTGAATAAGTAACCTTTAGCAGCGCAACTTACAAACTATGTCTTGAATACACAAAAATGATTTTCATAAATCGGAGAGAAACATTTTGTTATAGTATTAGTTGTTCAGTATTTAAATTTCAAATAAATGTTCTTCTGTCAATCAGAACCCGAAAACAAGTGTTTCCACAAAAATATTAAGGAGCACAACTGTTTCCAACATTGAAGAGAAGAAATTTTGATCAAATCAGCATATTGAATAATTTATGAAGCATCATGTAACCATTCTTTTTTTTTAAATCCATGTTGCTATTCATAAATTACATTTTAAAATAGTATGTTGCAATAAAAAAAGCTGTTTTTTAAATTTGTAATAACATTTCACAACATTACTGTTTTACAAAAAAAATTATCAAATAAATGCCGCCTTGGTGAGAATAAGAGTCTTATTTCAAAAACATTAAATACTCCAAAAACACCACATTTGAAAGCAATCTAATCCTGAACAGAAAACAGAAAGAGATGTAATTCATGTCAGGTGAAAACAGTAAGGTGAAACATGAGATGCTCCTTTCTTGAAGTTGCTATTGGGAGTCAAACTTCAAAATTTAAACAAAATTTAATGAGTTAAAATGGTGGATTACTCTTCGTCAAGGTGAATGCCTGTGTTACATTTTGATTTTTCACAGCATCTTGTTTGTTTGCACAACTGACATAAATCAGTATGGAGAGATGATTCTCCTGGAGATTATGCTGTGATTTCAGGACCCTAATTTGCATGCAGTCACCAGAAGGGTGGCTGGCTGGTGTGATGTGCAAGATGGTTCGTTCTGTTGAGCTGCCGGCTGGAGTGGTGCTGTCATTTCACGAATGTCCTGGGACATTAGATGCTGTATAGGCTCATCATGGATAATAAAAGACAGTGCATTTGGCAAAGATAAATATACAGTATATATATAGCCATGGAGTTGTAACAATGGCTAAATGACACATTGCTTAGTAAAGATGTCAGATCTTACATATGTATATAGATTGCAAACACATTTGCCATCAGAGCTACCTTGGGGATCTGTTAGAGGAAATGACTGCCACAATCATCAGGGACTGGTCTTATGATCATTATTCATCCTGGATTCTATTTTCATTGTGATCCAGAGATATTTGACATTTGCCCCGAAGTTCAGCAGCAAATACATTTATTTTTATTACTAACCTCCTTTGTAATGAATGCATTGTTTGCATAATTTTCTTTAATGATTTAAATGGTTAGACCAAACAAATCAAATGCATCGACTTTGGCTAGCAGTTTAAGACATGCATTATTAAAAGGAATCGAAAAAACGAATCAATATTTTCCGAGGCAATGATAATCAAAACAAATATCTTATTTATTTCCTTCCGGGAAAGAATATTCACAGCTAATACCTCATAACAGAGATATTTGAAAGAAATTAGTCGGGTGATTTTATTTTGTGCTTTTTGAAATGGTCTTTCTTAATTATTTTTGAGTCCCACTTGTTTATGCATATTTTATAAAATGTGATATTAGGCGTTAGACACAAAATGTATCTCTCATGTCACATTTAATTTCTTGTGTATTTTTTGGATTAGAATCACTAGATTAATTTAAAACCACATTTAAATGTAATTTTAAGAATAAAACAATAATAGCAAAATAATATTATTTATTTGGCTGTGCTAATTTGAACATTAAATAGATTTTGCATAACCTCCCAAATATATATTTTTTGTCATCATCATGTTGGAAACTTCTATGTCTTCTGAGGCATATCTCATAACATCTTCTTTTGTGTTTTTATTTAAGGGTCAACTATCCACTTAAGTAATTAGTTTCTACTCCAAATATTTTTGAGCTGTAAATGTATTTGTTTATATTATATAAGTCTTCAGTAAGTTGGTTGGTAGTAAGTTTCAGTTGGTCCAGTTCTTTGATATAGCTGGTGGTTTTGTTTTTTATGTTATTGGAAATTCAGCTCATATCTCAATGAGTGAATTTTTGTGTTAATAGCTATGAGCAAGTTGGATCTGCAGAGGAGTGATTGACATTTGGTCTGCACAGTGTCGGCATAAAATTCATTTATTGAGTCTCAGAGCCCTGCAGATAATTCCTGGCACACGTAGTGAACTAAACCCAAGCTCTTGGCAATAGGGATTATTTTTTTCTGACTTCATCACGCTTAACACACACTTTGTATGCAGAACTTGAGTTGGCGGGAAATGTCTTGTTTTGGTCTAATGAACGTCCCCTTGAAATTCCAAACAAGACTATGTCCTCTGGGATTCTTGATTCCGATCAAATGCAATATGCCCCACGCGCAGATACACTCCCACATGTTCTTAGAGCTGCAGTGATGAATTATTTAACGGACCAATAAACACAGAGGTGAACGTAGAGGCTGAGAGGGGGGAAAAGGAATTGCTTGTAGGTAAGGGTTCTTGTTTGAAATCACAGTGTATGTCACAACCCAATTGTTACAAGGAACAAACCTCACGTTCAGCAAAAGTACACCAGGCTACCCTTCCAGGATCCAGTTACCGCCACCCATACCATTTATTGCTCACCATAGCTATGATGTAATCCAAAGCTAATGGCCTCAATTTTCTATTAGGTTAACCTTTCCGTCTGCATGATGGATCTTATTTGGCTTTTTTTGTGCTTTGGCTTTGTGTATTTAGCGGAAGGGTGCGGCTGATGTTTACACCAAAGTCTCTTTTGTAGTATTGGCAATTTTCTAGTTGTTTTGTGTGGTACTCCATCTCCTCAATCTGCAATGTGTAACAAATGGGTTGAAATGTGTGGCCAAACTAAACTATCACGGAACCCTGAAATCTAATTTTCAGTGTTGACCATGTCATCAATGGTCTATGATTAAAGACTTTAATTTATTCAGTGTCTGCTGCCATCTTGTTCATTAAATTTTAAACAACTAGCTGTCGTATTGCATTAGGCTCACATCCACAATCAAGAGCATACATTACTGCAGGTGAATTTGTAAAGCTAATCAAAATGTTGATCTTTTTGGAATTTGAATCAGATTTGTAGACCATTTAGTTCCCCTTGTGTTGCTAATCAATGTTTGCGGTTTCACAGTCTCAATCATTAAAAATGATCCTGTGGTACAAATAATTAATGAAATTATACTAGTCTGGTATATTTGAATTTGCTACTTTCATAAACATATATGAAAGGCATAATATATATATACTGATAAATAGAAACGAAAGAACTTGAAGCGATTAAAATGGTCACACAAGATTTACAGATCGGTTTCGTACCTGCACACTCTTCTCAACCATGTAAAGAGCGTAAGTACAAACCAGGAAAAAGAAAACACTCCGACAAACATAAAAGAAGGAAAATAGAAACGTTAGATTATGCTGTATAACAGTCAGCGGTAGAGCGGCTGCTGTTAGTTGGTTCACATATGCCTTTTTTTGTTAGCAAACATATACAGTGTATGTAAATTTTTATAGCATGCCGATCACAATATTTACTTTTGGTTATCTTGATCATCGGTATATATATATATATATATATATATATATATATATATATATATATATATATATATATATATATATATAGTTGTTTTTTTTTATAAGGTATATAAGGTAACTATAAGGATATTAATATAATATAAATAAATGATAAATTATAATATTATAAACATTAACATCAAGCTGCTTTGAAGTAATTTTATTTAAATGCAACTATAAGGTATAGTGTGTATATATATATACCTTATAGTTATATAGTCCTATACTATACCTTATAGTTGCATTTATCAGATTAGGGCTGGGAGATAATATAGATTACATTTTGTCATGATAAACAATTAAGCAGTTGAGATTTGCTATAGATTATGGGAGACAATTATTTAGGGGAATTAATTATTCAATTTTAGTTGTAATAGTAGTCGTGGTAATAATAATAATAACACAAACTTACAGGTTTTCATTACAACCTGCCAAAATAAAAATTCGATATGACATCAAGAAATTATGAAACAAATATATTGGGCTTCTAAATATATTTGTACCTTCTGTACCCTTTGTACTGTTCTTCCTCAACTATTAGAGCATTTTTATTTGACTTTACAATATTTTTACATTCTATATGCTTGTCTCCTGATAGTAAAATAAGTCTCTATTAACCTACATAAATGTCCAGACATGATAGGAAATAAATGCAGTGATAAACCGTGACATCACCAGAATCTTAAAAAAATACAGTGATACAGATTTTTGGTCATACTGCTCAGCACTAATATGTACATTTACTATGCTTAACATACTACTCTAAAGCTTTATCAAATATCTTAATATTTCCCATTACTGTGACAAAATTTTCATTGTTACCACCAAGCTTTGGTAGCGCTAATAGTCATGGTGGAGGATTATATTATAGTGATTTTTTTTGTCATTGAATAACCTAAGTTCTGATCATTTATTATGTAATGTGTCATGTCCCCAAGTATTTTGGGGTTCTGCCCAAGATTTAAGGAATGCGCATGATGGCATCAGACACAGGGACCATCAAAAATCAATGCGTGTCTCAAGGGGCTCAAGAGATCATTCATACTTCAGCATATTTGGTCAGCCACCTTAATGGAAACATTGACTTGTGCAACAATTTACAACCTTTAAATGAAACAGCAAATTTTATAGACAGAATTGGACAGGTAATAGACATTGTGCCTAACACAATGTAAAATTGGCTTCTGAGAACGGATTTGTTTTGCTTCACTGTTGTACCAAACTGTTATAAAAAGCTGGTGATAGATATATGGGTGATTAGCTCATGATGCTACTCCAAATTATGCAGACATCCTTATTTACTATCTGATAGCAAGCTGTGGGAAAAAGACAAATCTCACTTTGTCTTGACGTTTTGCTCCTTTATTTTTAGTGATACCAGAGCTGCGTCATTTTGTTTGTGTACTGTCTGTAAATGAGCATTCATTAGTGAAGATGGAGTAATACAAATGTCATTCTTCATTATGTTCAGGTTTTTGCTAGTAATTTCAAGCTATG
Source organism: Rhodeus uyekii (assembly GCA_037043235.1). Lineage (NCBI taxonomy): Eukaryota > Metazoa > Chordata > Actinopteri > Cypriniformes > Acheilognathidae > Rhodeus > Rhodeus uyekii. The sequence goes on along the minus strand of JAWRVZ010000102.1, from coordinate 2,081,612 downwards.
TAAAATTTCATGAGAGACAATAAACCCACTTTTCTGTCAGGCAGAAATTTTTAGAGCTTGCATTAAAGCAAAACTTTGTCCTTATAGTGGTCTAAATAATTTATTCTGAATCAAACTGTCAATCAAATAGGCTGAAATTGTGAATGTTGTTGTCTAATATATAATTGAGTGACATTTTTCTGGTTCCTGCTGAGTGTAACTAATTTTCCCTCACTTTCCTTCCCCTTCTCCTAATCTTTTTATCCCATCCAGTTTATTTCTACCCTTAAAATTAATCAGCTTCCCCCCACCCCAATTTTTATTTATTTACTATAATGTTGTTATAAACCTGTATAACTTTCTTTCTTCGGTTTAGTTGAATTTTGCAAGGAATTTCTACTGCAATTTTCAGTGAATAAGGCCTGAGGCTGCCCAGATTCAAAAAGGATGCATTGGCAGCATGAAAATATCATAATATTTTGTCCCTGCTGTTCATGTTCAGCATTCTGAGCACAAATATTCCACACAAACTATTTGGTTGCAAACATCAACAAATTTCCTAAAGTTGGGATCCTCTGGAAGGCTATTCAGACCATCATGTATTACCACATGTTTAGTGGATGTTCTTTATATCTTAATATTATTGTTTGTTAATTGCTAGTTATTATTGTAAGTTTTGAGTTCCCAAAGTTTCAAACTAAAAAAATCTAAAAACATCTGTTCTGTGAAAAGAATTGTCCATTATTTTAGTTGTTATTACCAACTAAAAGACAACCCTTTACATGTCAGTAAAACAGGAATCAAAACATATATGGGTCATTATAAAGAATGTTTTAAAAGCATCACTTTTAAAACACTTGGACAAGGATCTAGGTTCTCACTTTTAATTTGACTGAGAATCAAGAAACAAGCTGTGACTTCCAACTTTTCAGAAGAATTGTTTTGTACACATTTCCAAATTAATTTATTTCTGATTCATCCATAACTGATTCGTTTGACATTTTCAGGGGAAGTATCGACGGGGATTCTAAGGTCTCTTACAGTGACTAGGTTTTTAAGATAATTAGCCTCATTAATTAGTCTTCATTAATATAATTCTATTGCATTCTCACCACGATCATTTACAATGAACTAATTGGCATGACACTTGTTATGTTTGCATAATTTTATCGATACAGTTAATGCTCTTTAAATTACATCATTTTGTAATGGTCTATATTTATATTCTACTTTGAGATGTGTTTTATTGCATGACTTGGTAACAGTGAAGTAAAAGCAGATGCAGCCAGTGGCAGTTAGACATATTTTGTGATGGACCTATAGATATACTTAGAAAGACACCTACTCATGATTCACATACTGTACTATTTTGAGCATTACATTTTCTATAGTTAGGATGTTTATTTTAAATGGGAACTCTGGGTTTCTGCAATGTCAATAAAAATACAAACAAATTATGTGCTCAGCCACCAAACCACAGAAAGAGCATAAAAAGTAAAGATGATTGTTACAGAAAACGTATTAATAAATACCACCTCCAGACACAATATCGTATTCAGATACTTGGGATTGCAGGTTTAAGTTTTCATAAAGCATGTCAACAATGTTTTCAAATGTCATTTCAGTAGCCACAAAAGTTTGATCTTAAGAACGGAAGCAAGAAAAAAAGATTCATGCACAGAAGTTTTGAGGTAACCATAGCAACAAGATCCTCTGTTACTGTGGTTGCCTCATTATTGATCTGTACTTTATTACTTTTACTATAGATTCAGATTTCAGACTTTTATTTGTAATTTAAATTTCCCTACTGGTTTGATAAAACCATCAAAATATGAGGTAGGTAGTTAGTTAGTTAGTTAGTTCGTTTTTTAATACTTAAAATGTAAGGGACAAACAAAAGACTTTAATCAAGAACAGAAATGGCACTATTTAGTCCAAAACCTAGATTCAAGATTCTCGGAAGGGGAACACTGATATGTGACACTGTGACAATGAAGCTCTCCAGACACCTAATCACGGCATTCATCCAGCTTAGGCTGGTGGTGTCTGGAAGGTCCCCAGAAAAATGATGGAAAGCCTGATCCAGAACAGCGACTTGATGGTCTCACGTCCAAAGGAACATTTTGTGTCCCAGGGATGAACACATGAACTTTATTGCTCTCTTGCTCGCCATTATGTATCTCTCTCACTTTTAGTTGGTAGACAAACAACAGTAAATATGACAGACACACAGACTCACATACAGTGCTACTGAGGACACAGAAGCTGTAGGTTGTTTGGCATGGCATGCATTTATAGATTCCTAATTCGTGATGTCACCTGCTATGACACACGATTATTTGGATTGCATACTTCATAATGCATTCGCAGAGGCATTCCCATGTCGCTTTGATGCAGCGCGAGTTCCCTTGAAAAGGAACAGCATTAATTTGAGATGAAAACATTATACAGTAAATTACTGTCTTTTTTTTTTTATCAAATTAATTAGAAACATTGTATCTGGATTTGGATTCATCTGACCTGGGGTGTTTTCATAAGACACATAAGCTTTAAAAGTAGCTAGATGGAGTCAATAGAATGAGTTTCGTAAAGCTTTAACTATATAAAAAATAGCACGAGACACTTTAAAGACTGTTTGAGGACTGGTTTTGTAAAATGATTGCGATATTAATAGTAAGTGGTGGTACTTCATGATGAATTAAAAAATATGTACTTGAATCAGTCAGTCTTGATGTTGTGACATGCTCGTTCATTCTCCACGTGTCGTAAGCTGTCTGATTGGGTGAGAGAATATCTGCAAGAAAGCACTTCACAAGCGTTTTATAAATTGTTGATAACAAAGAAATGCTTCTTTAGATTGAAAGATTTTCTTTCTTGAGTATTCAACAAATGAGAAACCTCTCTCAAAAGAATCAGTCAGCCATTAAACATTGATTTTAGATTTTGAACACTGCCTGGCTTTGAGCGAACCATAAGTCTCTCAATCTATTCTGGTAGCTATGTTATCGGGTAAATTGTGTAACAAAGATTCAATCTCTGCTGAAGTAAAAGGTGAAGGATCAGGTACATAAGCCAGGGCACTTGACAATATACTTTATCTGTTTGTGGCGGTAGAGAGTTGCTAATTATTGTGTGGCCTGAACCTTTTTCCTTTTCTTTATTCCCATACTGGACTTCACTGTCATCCTGGATATAACATGACAAATGAGGCAGGTTTTCAAACCACAACAAAAGCTTGTTGTTTGAAGTTTTTCAGAATTGGAATTTCGTCCAGGTTTTGTAAATATTTAACCAATGAAAACTATTAAAAAGAGCTTGTGACCAAACCTCATATCTCCATTGGATACTCAAACTTTTGGTTAAACCTCATTACTCTACCCCATTTTTTTCATTTCAATCTGGCATGGAAGGCCACAAACATTTTGGGCTGTCTCTTCTTGTTTGCAATGCAAAGTAAAAGCAAGGCTTTGACCAGCGAATGTGGAACATGCATACTGTTAAAAAACCTTCCCACTGCGTTTCAGCCTTGCCACAAAAGGACCAGCTGACATCATGTCAGTGATTCTCTCATTAATGCTGATGAGATCACTCTGTCATGCATGGGTTAGAATAACAGACTGGAAGTTTTAAAGGACAGTGGTGCTTGAAATCATTGTTAACCAACCATGGTTACCTGCAAAGAAACAAGTTAGTAAGAGTGCACCTAAATAAACCATTTACTACATTAAGAACTTCAAGGAGAAAGGTGGCTCCCACTTGCAGCTCGCATCGAGCATTGACACTTGCTTACAGAGCTAACAGCCTCAGCGCCCTCCTACTTCCACTCACTACAACAAATCTATGCACCACCAACTATAAATTACTCAAGAACATTTTCGTTGTTAGAACAATCTCCCTGCCTTCATCCGGAATGCAGAATCTCTGTCAATATTCAAAAAACAGCTGAAAACTAATTTCTTCTGTGAGCACCTAACATAATAAAAATAAATACAGTAAAAACCTTTCCTCCCTTACTACTTCACATGTGTTCTACTCTTCTATTGTGTATTGTGAGCACTCGAGTTATTTTGCCTCTTCAGGTTTAATAGCTTTCTGTATTCCTCAAGTTGTAAGTCGCTTTGGATAAAAGCATCTGCTAAATTTATAAATATGAATGTAAATGTAGAGAGGTTCAATTGCTGTGAAGAAAGGCCCAGGTCGCCCGAGAAATTCCAGCATGCAGAGTCTCCTAAAGTTGGGGCATTGGGGCACCACCAGTGTAAAGCTTGCTCAGGAATTGCAGCAGGCAGATGTGAGTGCATCTACACACACAGTGATGTGAAGACTTATGGAGGATGGCCCGGTGTCAAGTGCCCCCCCCCCCCCCCGAAGAAAACCTGACAAACTCCAAGCATTGACAACACCAGAATGGGCTGCCTTCAGCTGACCACATACCAGTGTGAATCACTGAGGTCCTGAAAAAGAAGGGTCAACACTGCAAATATTGACTCTTTGCATAAACTCTGCATTAATGCAGTTGTCAATAAAAGTTTGACACTTATGAAATGCTTATAATTATACTTCAGTAGACCATAGCAACATCCGAGAAAAAGATCTAAAAACACAGAAGCAGAAGACTTTGTGAAAATTAATATTTGTGTATTTCTCAAAACTTTTGGCCATGGCTATACTATGTTTCCGCACAACAGCAATGATTTGCAGGTGTATGACTAGGTCATGGTCTTGTTACATGATCAAGTTTCAGCCTGACTTTAGCTCAGCTGATGGACAGATGGCCTCATGTTCACTCTAGAATACTTTAGTGTCAAGAGCAGTTCATGTTCTATTCAATGACTGCAAAGAGCTCAAGATCTGTGGCTGTAAAACAAGTTCAGATCATCACGCCTCCATCACTTGACGGCTGGTATGAAGTGTTTGTGGCTATACATGGGATGTTCTTGCCAAACATGGTGTTGGGCAAACCACAAATTTTCACAATGGACTTGTCTGCTTGACAAACATTTTTCCAGGCATTTTGCTATTTTTTCATTCACTTTAGTGAACCTAAACTGGGGCTGGCATTTTTTTTTCTTTCATTTTTGAGAATTGTCCTTCTGTTCATATTAGTAAAGACAGACAACTACCTCTGAACGCTCTTCATTTGCTTTTGAAGATGTGGTCACACTTCCCGATGATCAAAGTAATGAATTGCTTTTCATTATCAGCCACTGAATTCTAATGACATACTTAATTCTTTTTAAAGTAGTCAAGGTGTACTTAATTTTTCCCACATGGTTTCAGATTTTTGCCATGGGTTTTATAAACAAATAATGACATAGTAAAATGTCATGTGCTGGAAGTTATATATGTCTAATTTAAGTTACAGAGGACTAGTAGCAACCGGGCCCCATGCTCTGATATGTAAATCCGTTGAAGTGTCATTATTACTTGCAAATATATACTCTCTATGCATTCTGTGGCATTTACAATCAATGTTTAGTGATAAACGTTAGAAAAATGTGACACTTTTGCAATTCCCAATTCCCTATCCTTTCCAGCTGCTTTTATATAAATGATCTCCCAACAGCCTGCTGTGCCACTGAAAAATTCTTGCTTTGTTTTGAAGATCAAGGATGACTTTGATTCATTTTCTTCTTGCAGGGAAAAAACTACTTATATTAAAGCTGCTGCAGTGTAGCATGGAAATGTTAAATACTGTTAAATAGATGATAAATACTTTTAATAGTAATAAAATACTTACTAAGTAATATAGTTATAAAATAACATATTCCATGCTAAATCACAACAAGAAATGAAAGAGGATCAAACAAAACAGAGAGTAGCTACTTATACACAGAGAAACTAAACTATACAAATGGGATTAATCAGTAACCTGGGTAACAAAAAGGGAGAACTTTGGCCACGTTCACACAGCAGCAGAGTATTGTCAGTTTTGTATTTGCAAATGACACACACTCATATACTCACAGTCTTGTTAGACAACTATTAAGACAGACAGATAGAGCCAGGGGTGTGTGGTGGTGTGTTTATTCACCGTGATTGAGCTGGTGAGGGAAAGCACTCTGCCTTATACCTTACCATTTGTCATCAACTCAGCCCTTTAGGCCAGCTTTCCTCCACCCGTCAAATGTGAGACGCCCTGGCTCAAATGTCATAATCCTGCTCTTTGCATGTGCAGGCACGTCTTCGGCCCACTAGAACACCCTTCTCATAGAAATTAATCCATTGATCCTTTTTGTGCGGATTAGTCACAGAACAATTTAGAATCAAATTTATAGGATGTCAAGTGCTGTGTTCAATGGTCTAAATCAATAATTAAAGAGTGATTTTAAGTGAAAGACAATTTTTTTTATAAATCCAAGTAACTGTGCAGGATAATGATCATAGAAGTTTAAAATGGGTATAACTAATATCCAGTGACGAATTCTTGGACTGAATCTCGGGGTGAAAAAAGAGGTACACGAAAGAGGTAGTTGCAATCCAGAGACTTTTCCATTTTGGTACTCAAGATGAATATTCATCATCAGAATTCAAAGGGGCCGTCATCCAGAAGCAGCTTTGATATGGCGAGCAAAAGACTCTGTGTTTTTTTTTGCCTGCCTTCATTTCTGTGCTCTGCATATTCAAAGTGTGAATTAACAGATATCCCAGGACAATGTCTTCATAGAAAACTTTAGACTCTTCGGATGAGTGCAGGAACACTGCAGTTCATGATCACATTAATAGTGTTATCCAAGCATATTTACACTGCATCTTTCGTGTTCTCTGATAATTAACACATTCTAATTAACTGGGGTTGAAAAGCATTTGAGAAATTATCAATTTAATACTTTGATGCAACATTATATGATAAGAAACTTTTAAGCAATTATTGTTCTTAAGTTTCAAATAAGATAGTTAGTTGTTTTTATTAAAAGTTATGAATGTAGTGAGAATTGCAGTGTTTTGTACTCAGATTAAAATAAAGGAAAATCTCATTTTAATGAGGAGAGCAACTAGCTTGAGACTCTAAGGTACTGTTTTTCATCAGTTTTGAATTTGCCGATGACTGGCTCTGTGGATTTTTATCTGTGGATAGACCTCAACAAATAATGCTTCTTCATTAGGAATCATAATTGTGATGACAAAATACTTTTTCACACTTTAACATATCAGCACAGATTTATTTTTCCTGACCCTTTTATCAGACAAGTCAGTGACAGAAAATAACCCACTGTGTGATATAAAATTGTAAGTTTAGTGAAGTCAAGTTAATAGTGTTACTGAATACTCTGGAATATTACATTATAATGATATGATTGAACATATTTCAATAGTAGAGTTTCATTTGCAATGTCTGAATAAATATTTAATTAGTCAAATTTTTCAACACAGCAAGTAAGCACGTCAGGTCACCAGCTACTATTGTCATTTTCACAATCAAATCATCACTTTTGTTGCAGAAAATGCATCGGACATATAATTTTGCCTGTGACACTTTAAAATTCTGCACAACAAAAAATTTAAGCATCTTGAATTTTATCCAAGCTGACAGTTTATCTTGCGTGATTAATGAGGTTGAGTATGTCTTTGTGAGACTGATAAATATCTTGATTCTTGTGGGTTGTTCTATTCCATATAATATTGCTTTAAGCAATCTCATAAATCTCAAATCAAATTCCCAATACTTCTGTATCATTTTTATATTGTCTTAGGCCTCTTACACGCCACACATGCAAACGGTGTCAGGTGTGAGGGATTAAGGATGAAGCGAGGACCCAATAATGCAGAGATGGGGGTTATTTATTAGGAGAATAAAACAAAAACTACCCTGTGGGGGTAAAACAAGGCTAGCCTAAACTAGAAACATAAAACAAGACAATAGGCGAAGAAACGACAGCACAGGACAGCAAACAGAGGGGGAATAAATAGGGAACACAAGGCAGGTAAATAAGGGAGAACATGCAAGGCAAATCAAACCAATGATCTGGAAACAAGACGGGTGAGGTTACACACTTGACAGAAGAGCACATGGCACAAGAAACACACGTGACAAGCCATGTGCTCAGACAAAAACATGACATGAACAAGCAGCCAATGAGAACAATCAAAAGCCGCATGTGCACACAAAACAAGACAACATGAAAGTGCACAGCCAGTGAAAACACAAGTTGCACACAATACAAGACATGACGTGAAAGCACACGGCCGAAGAAAACATGAACTTCGTGCTATACAGAACAATACTCTCACGGACAAGAGAGTGTGCGGTCTTGAGTTTCGTTCTCTCTCACACTCACGTGACAGAACAGGGTCCACGAGTATTAGCGAACACTGGTCTCGCGTGCTCATACAAAACTCCAAACACAAAACCAAAATAGAACTGGACTAGAATTGGGATCGAATACCACGCCCCGCAACAACACGCAACGAGGACAGGAAAGCACACAACTCGAACAAACTCCAAACCGCACGCTCACAGAAAAAGATGAGACATAACGGTAGTGTCAAAGCTCTGCAACAAAACCAAATGACTAGCCCGACTATGACAGCACACTGACAAGCAGTCTATAAACCCTTATTATACTTATTTTCACAATGGATGCATTTCTGCTGTGCTACAGAGGTGCAGCAATACTGAAAATAATTGTTTACTTAGTTAAAAAAATTGTTTTATAAGTTAAACATATTTAATCTATTAAATTATAGCTAAATTAAGCAAAAAAAATATCATGGAACCTCACATAATGTCAATATTATATTTGCTATACATTCACTGGGCACTTTAAATTATATTGGCATTAGTGGATATCATTAGGAAGCATGGCATTAGCTTTCACTGCTACCCTGATACTCAGCTCTATATTTCTTCTCATCCTGATAAAACATAACAATTCACAAATTTAACGGAATGCATAACTGATATAAAAAACGGATGACTAGTAATAGTAATTTCCTACTACTTAATTCTGAAAAAAAAAGAAATTCTAATTATTGGACCAAAATGCTCTACATATAACAACCTTAACTATTGTCTAACACTCGATGGCTGCTCTGTCAAGTCTTCGTCGTCAGTTAGAAACCTGGGTGTGCATCTTAAAATGGGTCTTTAAAACTGCATTCTTCCATCTTAAAAATAATCTTAAATGACAACATATGCTCTCAATGACAAATGCGGAAAAGTTAGATCATGCGTTCATGAACTCAAGGCTAAATTATTATAATACTCTTCTGGGTGGTTGTCCTGCATGCTTAATAAACAAACTCCAGCTGGTCCAAAGCTTGAGTTCTTACCAAAACCAGAAAGTATGATAATATTAGCCTGCATTGGCTCCCTATTAAATACTGTATACATTTTAAAATCTTGCTAATTGCTTACAAAGCATTAAATGATTTAGCTCCACGTTATTTGAGCGATCTCTTACCACATTATAGTCCTTCACGTTTTTTGTGATCCCAAAATTCTGGTCAGTTGATAATACCTATTATGTCAAAGTCAACTGTTGGCGGTAGATCCTTTTCCTTTTTAGCACCTAAACTCTGGAACAGTCTTCCTAGCATTGTTCGAGAAGCAGACACACTGTCAGTTTAAATATAGACTAAAACACATCTCTTCAACCTGGCATACACATAACACAATTTTATATATATATATATATATATATATATATATATATATATATATATATATATATATATATATATATATATATATATGTATATATATATATGTATATATGTATATATGTGTATATATATATATATATATATGTGTGTGTGTGTGTGTGTGTGTGTGTATGTGTGTATATATATATATATATATATATATATATATATATATATATATATATATATATATATTTATTATTATTATTTTTTTTTTTTTTTTTAAATCATGTAAAATGATTGTTAGGGGGCATAATTTAGGTCAGGCAGAACCGGGAACACTTCCCATATCACCTGATGTACTCATTACATCATAAGAAGAATGGCATCTACACTGATATTAGTCGGTCCGTATCTAGAACGGATGAAGCATCTCGACAGGACCACAACACAGTCCTGAAGTGTCTGCAGTAACTGTTACTGTACAAGACCCTCCCCTGTGAAGGCCTCGTGAATCTGATCTCCAACCAGACGGAACTGGATTAAATATTCATAAATAAGTTTCTCAATCTAAATCTGACTTCTGACCTAAATGTAGTCTATTTCATAATCATATACTGTTTGTTTTTTGTCCAGAGGAGAACTGGTCTCCCGACTGAGTCTGGCTTCTCCCAAGGGTTTTTCTCTATTCTGTTTTTCATTCTGTCACCTAGTGGAGTTTTGGTTCCTTGCCACTGTAACCTCTGACTTGCTTAGTTGGGGACACTTAACACATAATATTCATCAATATTATTGATTGGCCTGCTCATCTAGAGCTGCTGTACAGCCAGACAAACTTTGTTGAATTGTTTTCCTGTTATCTCTGCTTTGAAACAATCTCTCTTGAAAAAAGTGCTATACAAATAAAGGAGACTTGACTTGACTTGTACTATAGGTACAGCTTGCTAGTACCGGGTTGGCCCCACTTTTACCTTCAAAGCTTCCTTAATTCTTCAATTCTTCATGGCATAGATTCAACAAGATGTTAGAAACATTCCTCAAAGAATTTGGTCCATATTGACACAATAGCATAATACAGTGGCTGCAGATTTATCTGCTACACATCCATTATTTGAATCTCCTGTTTCACCACATCCTAAAGGAGTTCAGTTGAATTGAACAATTTGAGTATAGTGAACTTATTGTCATGTTCAAGAAAATGGTTACACTGTGGTCATTAAGGGATGGATATGGTCAGCAGCAATACTGGGGTAGACTGTGGTATGTAATTGATGCTCAGTTGTTACTGAGGGCCCAAGATGTGCCAAAAGATATCCCTTGGACCACTGCACAACCAAGATAGATACATGCTTTAATTTTTGTTCGCCAAATTTCGACCCTACCATCTGTATATTACAGCAGAAATCGAGACTCATCTGACCAGGCAATGTTTTTCCAATCTTCTATTGTCAAAATTTGGTGAGCCAGTGTGAATTGTAGCCTCAGTTTCCTGTTTTTAACATACGGTGTGGTCTTCTGCTGTGGTCCATCTACTTCAAGGTTTGACAACAAAACTACTGTGAACTGAATATTTTCTCTTTTTCTGACCATTCTTTGTAAACCCTGGAGATGGTTGTGCATGAAAATCCCAGCAGATCAGCAGTTTCTGAAACTCTCAGACCAGCCTGTCTGACACAACAACCATACCACATTTAAAGTTACTTAAATCACCCTTCTTCTCTATTATGATGCTCAGTTTCAAATTCACCAGATTGTTTTGACCATGAGTGTATCAACTCAGTAGCTTCTTGGGTCTAGAACCAGTATATCATGTACACAAATTGGGGCACTGTAAGGACAGTAAGGACCAAGGCTCATTAGATATTGGGGCACTGATGACTCTACTTCATGTAACATGACATCATTCTGTACAATTCTTTACATTATTGTACAACATCACTGTTGGTTTTTATGAAAAAAAGTAGAACTGATATCTTTATAATTTATTTGTAATGCTATTAAAATGCTATTATAAATGTTTGCTAGATTATGTTCATTAGCTGTTTAGTAATATACTTATGCGCTGACATATAATTAAATAATGGCTTTGTGTCATAAAACAAACTTCTATCACGTGTCATGTGTAGTAAGTTGGCTTACAGGATTTATGTTTCACAATTTAGAATTACTGCTGCTAAGTGCATTGTGGATTTTTTAAGCAGTGTAAGTTTGAATTTGGATTCTGGGATGCAAGACATTGTTTCCGGTAGTTAAAATAAGTAGTTAAAATCTTACCTTAAAATAAATTATTATTAATATAATAAAAATTAGATAAAAATGTGTTTTATCTGTTTCACAAACATAGATTTATATGTAATATTAGCCAATGTATCAGTTATCAGTTTCAAAATTGAACTATTTACTGATAGTTTTTTAGCCAAATTTCCTTAACAATGGATTACTAACTGGGAGTGCACCATTGATAATTATTAGGGACTTGATTATCTTGAAATATTTTTTACATGAGGGGGGTCACTTATATCCAAGTGATAATTAATACTGAATCTATAACCCTTAAACCCCAAAATACACAAGTCTAGCTATAAACTTTTGCAATCATCTGAATTTAGACTTGAATAGAAAGTGCTCTTTTCAACCTTTCAAGCCCACCAGACATTTTATTTTTTCCAAATGATGAGTAGTAGTTTGCTTCTGTATTGTATATTGCTTCATAAAAACTTAAAAGATCATGTCTCACTGTAAAGTGTGAAACATGCCTTAAAGTGTGAAAAACAGGTTATTTTTTCTCCTGCTTCCTTTTGTTGATCTGTACACTGATGACTTGGACTTTTAAGATGAAAGTATGGCCTTTGTAAAGACCTTTGTAAAGATCATCAAGAGGCACAGAGTGACTCCCCATCAATAGGTCAGCTATAAGATGTTAGACAGTGAAGGCTGTGATGACCACTGTGAGCAAATATGATGGAATCCAAAGAGCAGCAGGAAGATTTCTTCCCCGGTGGTGAGAGAGCCAGTCTCAATGGACAATCACCGTGAGAGATTCCCTGTTGGAGACATAGCACACAATGGCTGTGTAAAGACACATGCATTCACCAGAGAAATATCTTTAGTAAGAACAAAAGTGGCTATGCCAAACCCATGCCCTTAATTGATGGTATGAGGAAAAGATAATGGTGTAAGGGTGAATTATATACCAAAAAAGGCGGTTTTCATTCATTAATGTTTAAAATTGAATGCTATCGTATGTCATCATCGACTTCAATTTCAGTGTTAAGACAATACGTTTGCACTAGTGGTATCATCAACTTTATTATGTGTGTTGAGTGATTCAAACAATACAAATTACCACAAAATATGCTGAAGTGTTTGTGTCACTTAACTGCCGAAGCGTAAGGCCTGTGGGGGAACAAACGGAAAACAGTTAGAGCATATTTATTGCCAACATAAACGTTAAGATTAAAATTTTATACTTTGTGTTTGTGCAACTCTGGTCACTTTAAGTTTGCGCTGGCGATGTTGGCATGTTCAGGAAGTTTTCCTCAGGGCTGATCTGATTTTAAACCTCTCCATCTCCACTGAAATTTAAATATGCAAAGATTTATGCATTAATCTTTCATGATCTGCAGTGTTAAAAGTGGAAACCTGCAGTTGTTGCCTTAATGAGCAGCTTCTACCTGATCTGAACCTTAAATGCTTATGTTGGTGTAACCTAGTCAGGTTGATTCAGTAACATTAAATATTTTTTTGTCTTAAAACATAGATGTTAGCACAAGGTAAAGCTAGATTATCATAACAGGAAATAAGAATCAATACTAATGTATTACCCTCTAAACTCTTTGCACATTTGCGTAACAGTTATAGGAGAACACATAGAAGAATACACGATAACCACTGAATACAGGACATTCAGTATGCACTCAACATGGCACGCTTGATGATTTTGATCATAACATAACATAACACTAGCCTTTTTCTCCTCTCTGAAGGCTTTTTTTTATCTCTAAATATCATTGATATTAAAACTGAAATAATTGAAGATATTTGTCTCATTCTGTTGTCAAGGATGTCAAGTGCAAATTGCTTATTTACACAAACTTCTCACTTTTTGTTATGAAAAACTGAATCTGCAATAAAACACAATTAGTGACAATTTCTTATGTTTTCGTCCATTTAAATGAAACGGTAGGGAAGTGGGATTTCGCAAATCCACAAGATGATGTTTTATTTACATAGGGGGAGGGGTAATTATCCATGAGGTGCAGTATATACAGCTCTACCACCATCAAAAATATTGAATAAACTAAAAAATATATATTAATAAAATGTTCACCCATATCCACAATACATAGTTTCACAGAGGAAGTCTCACAATGACACTCATGCATCGGCCTACCGAGGGACCCTGAGTGAATCCATTTGCAAACCATTTACAAAAACCAGGGGGAGGATGGAAGTTTAAAGTGCTCAAGAACTACATCAACTCACACCCATTATCAACATTATTATTTATAACATAATTAAACCCATACAACACATATCAACGTCACATAATATTATTTTAAGACAAACTAAGATAAACACTATATTTCCCAAATCACATAACACATAGTATAAGATGTTCCGGGTGGCACCATTATTGTGGAGATGTGACAGCGTTACAAACAGCTCTTGATACCAACAATCATGTTCAGTCTCTGTCTCCTCCACACAACATACATCAACCATATGGTAAATATATTTGTATGAGCATATGCAATGTGATTTTATAGAAATTTATGTGTGTGTGTGCTAGTCAGAACAAGCACTATCCTGCCACCAGATCAAGTTTCGCACTTTACACTACCGTCCCCCCTCTCTGTGTACTTCTCAGGTACCAAGACCAGTAGTCAGCTTTCCCATTTTTTCTCCTAGGGATGTGATGGACCTTGTAACGGAAGGTCTGGAGAGCAAAGCACCACCGGTTAACTCTGACGTTGCAGTTACAGTTGATCCAGCTTAGGGTGCCAATAGCCTATCTTCAGGTCAAACTCTCCCAAGCATGTAATACTGGAGGCTATCTAGGAACTATTTAAAGGCTAGACACACCTTTTCAATTGTCAAGTATCTTTTCTCTTTAGGCCGCAGCTTACAACTGAGGAACACCACTGGCTTCTCCTCCCCAGCAATCCCTTTGGACAGGACAGCTCCTATTGCAGTTGCAGATGCATCTACATGGACCACAAACTGCTGAGGGAATTTAGGGATATTGAGGCTGGAGAAGCCCAACTGTCGACACAACTGTGCCATTAGAGGTGAATTGATGTTCATCCCCTGGTCAGGGAGAATTACATGCAGGATGCCAACATGGGAGAACAACTGGAAAAGGGAGTGTGTGATCTTTGGCATTGTGATATTTTGCAGGGGGAATGCTTCTGGGTACCTGGTTGCGTAGTCGCTAATGTCAAGGATGTACTGGTATCCTGCATGGCTCCTTTCTAGTGGGTCCGTAATGCCCATGGCAATCCATCAGAAGGGTTCAGTGATTATTGCTAGTGGCTGCAAAGGAGCCCTGTCTTGTTAGTGAACAGCATTGGTCTTCTGACTGGACAAGTGGGACAGTGTGAGTGTATGTCAGTGTACATAGTGAGCCAAAAAAAGCATGCACTTATTTGTATGTATGTCTTGTGGTGACGTAGATGCCCATGGAACAGAGTGTGTGGAACAGCCCATGGAACAGAGTCTGTTATGTCCATAACAAGATTGCTAGAGCATTTAGGAAACATTCAAACATTTTGCATAACTTGTTTGCACACAAAATTCCATTGCCAATGACATTCTGTTCTTTATACACATTAGGCACACAGTTCCCCTATGCTTTATCAAACAGTGGTTGCTAAGACAGATCTTTTCTTTGTAAGTCCCTATGTTCTAAAGTCCTTATGTTCTGGTACAGAATGCATTAGCTTTGGCCTGTGTTACAACTAGACATGATATGTTGGCTTTAGCATTATGACCATCAGAGTTCATTGTACCATGTAGTAAATCATTATGTTCTGAGAGTCACACACACTTTTATCATCAATGTCCTCCTCTCTAGGAAAATAGCACTAATCCATTTTACAGATGGGACTCACAGAAGCTTTGTGGCCTGACTGTTGGCAATAAGAACAAATCAGTTCCATCTTTGTGCCTGTTCTTGGCTCAATTAATTACCTCGGCGTGGTTGAGAATGTTGACTTCCACAATAAGTATTTCCATATTGCTGCTCCAACTTTGCTGCTGCCTGTCTGCTGGTAGGCCCATGTTTCATAACAGAGGATTATCAGTACTCCAATCTCCTACTTCATTGACTTCATTGGTCGAAATCACCAATTATATAGTTTACGTAGCCGATGTTATGCCTCAGTCGCTGATTCTCCTGCCAGTACTGTCAAAGCCCAGAAGCGTTGCAACACGTTATCAGTGAGATATTGACTTTGTTGAGGAGAACCTCATACAACTCATCATGCTCCTCGTTCACTGAAAGATACGCCTTCAACACTCTGCCTGTTAGCAAGTTAGTTAGTCAACAGACTACAGTTCCAATCCTCTTTAGGCCATTTCCACCTCTGTGCCAGACGCTCAAAGTAGTGTAGAAAGTTCTCCATATCCTCGCCTGCTTGGAAGACTGGCATTTGTGGCTCAGATCTTGGCGGTGGTGGTAATCAAGATTGACCTGGCATCAAAAGCTTCATTCGTGGACTCTCAGTGCTGCTTGGTGTAGCTGTGGGAGTCCAAATAGATATCGCTCAAAAAGATATCGCTGTTTGAGTTCAAACAGATATTGCTCCTCTCTCTGTTGTTTAGCACTGAGGGACTCGCATTAAACGCCTCACATTAATTTCCCTAGTTTGTGTCCCCCTCATTGTGACAGTGCTGGGCTGGGGGGAACTGGTTAAGCACTTGGGTATTCCTCTGTCTCTTCTTCATATTTATCCAGTAAATCAACTTCAGGATCCATCACTTGTGCACAGGATTTCCACCCTCTCTGTAACTTTTTGCAAGTGTCCATCTTACTTCTGACACCAAAGATTTGGGGAAGGGGGCGCAGTATATGTAACAGATAAAATCTGAATTTAAGTTAAGGCTGTAGGAATGTTTCATTGATGTATGTGTAATACATTCTGTCCTTTGGGACTTGCATGCAAAAAAAAGGTAACAAAAATAATCAGCTCTTCCACTGGCAAAAATATTAAATAAAATAAATAACCCAAAAATATATATAATAAAATGTTCACCGGGATACATAATACACGGTTTCACAGAAAAAAAAATAGCCTTCGATAACAATCACGTTCAATTTCCGTCCCTTCCATACCCAGAATCACATAAGCCAACTGGTAATTATGTTTAAATATAATTAAATCATATATATATTAAATTATATATATATATATTATATATATTATTATATATATTATATATAATTTAATATAATTAAATATATATATATATTTAATAATATATATATAATTTAATATATATATATATATATATATATATAAATATATATATAATTTAATATATATATATATATTATATATATATTAAATTATATATATATATATATATATATATATATATATATATATATATATATATATATATATATATATATATATATACACAGTATATGTATGTATGCACATGTATGTATGCAATGTGATTTTATTGAAACGTTTTTGTGTGTCTCGTATTCACCCGGACCATAACAATAACGTCATCCTGTCACCAGATCCGGTCTCCCTCTTTATAGAAACAGATTTTCCTTAAAAAAAAAAAGGAACTTAGTTTCATCCAATGGTTGTTGAATGCAGTAAATTCTAAGAAATGGCGGGGTTTAAGTGGACTTAATGATTGGAAAAGTCTAGCATACCAGAGAAGTCTATTGTGCATATAGAGGAGTGAGTTTTGAAATGTTGATAACAATTTAAAACATATAACATATATTGATAACAGTTGAAAACAATAGCTTGCATTTAGAAAATAGGGTGAATTTTCATTTCATGTCAAGATTGCTGACAGAATCAAAATTTTGGGTTGTACATTATGGTAAATGCAAAATGTCTGATTACCTTTAATGTTTAGTCATTTCTTTTGTGAGCCTTTTATTTTTCTTTCTGCTCCTGTGCTTTTAGTGATTGTGAGCCAAAAATCTGGTGGATTAAATCAAACTGTACATCCAGGTACAGTATGTGAAATGTCACATATCCTTCCATTGCAAAATAAATAACCATCAAAGGATATTTTATAAACTAAATAGTGCTGCTATTGTAGTTCTAGCAAAAATCTTCAGGAACAAAAGTAATGCATCTTGATTTTCTTTGGTAGTATACTCACATTTACTCTTCTTGAACCAACAAAAACAGCATATAAATGCATTTTAGTTCAATCTGGCCCGTAGTGGGAAAAGGTTTTGTGGTTCAGTCTCTTTCACACTCTTGCCAGCATGAACTGAGGTATGAATAATAAATATGGTTGACTGCATGCTAGTTGATTTTGTTGTCATGTTTAGTAGCTTGTGGTCTTGAGATGCCAGGATAATAATTTTTTTTTGTTTTTTAACTTTAAATTATTAGTTAGGTGATGGTTACCCTTGTTGTGTTTTATGTACCAAGTGTTGAGCTCTGTGTAGCAAGTTATATGTTCATGTGATGTTCTTGGTAGTATAAGAAAGCAAATACAAGTACTTTGTTCTCCAGTACAGTTGTTTTGAATAGAATACATGAGATAGCATAAGATATTAAACACTTAAATATTATTAAACCATTTTCGTTCAGGTTATAGAGGGATAGTTTTTCTAATGAGCCTGGGCTATGTGTTCCCCTGAGAAACTGAGTCCGCTCAAAACGAACTCAAAAGGTCAAATACAAATTTTGTCTTGGAAATGTAAAACATTTTGAGAGTAAAGGCAGTTTCTTGGCGAAGCCCAAAACATTTGTGATAGAACACAAAAACATTGACATATAATTTTTCCTCTTATCTCATATTTCTTTCCTTCCCCTTCCTGGGCTCATCTACAAGCTGGGCTCATCTAGAACCTTCACTCTTTCTGTTGTTGTTTGTAGGAACGAGTTTCCAACTTCTACCCTGAAGACACACATCATCTGTAACCACTTAACCAAACCACAACCATACATTAAGTTAAATCTTGATCTCTCATGGTTCTTTTTTATGTATATTTTTCACAGATTTTTTCTTCTGCTCTGGCTTACTTTTGAACTGGGCCTTGCGGTATACTGCAAAATATACTGTATACTGGTTGTTCTCGGGTTAATTGCTTGTGATGTTCCTCATTTCTAAATTCTGCTGGATCTGCTAAATGCATGTAAACAAATGCTGACACATTACATTGAGACAAAGGGAGGGAGAACAAGATATGGAAAAGATAAAGAAAGAACGTGTAGAAGGCTGCTTTGGCATTAAAGCTGGAGCTGTTCATCCCCATTCCCTGACCGCCCCCAAAGTGATTAAGCATGCAGTGAGTTGGAGTCTTGGTGATTAGCTACAGTGACTACATGTCAGAACAGGACAGTGTGTGGGACTGCAGCAGGACGGTGGTAAGCTCAAGCCGTATCGACCCTTGATGGAAATCCCACTAATAAGAAACGAGGACTTAGCACATCCACCCACACATGTGTACTCAGACATTTAAACTGATAGTGCAGTGCTCTCATTGGTGTTGGCCTGCTCAGGTAATGTCCAAGCTAATTTCGCATGTTGCCCCCAGACGTACAGCTATCCCATTTACCATCACTGTTATACAAAGCAGTTAACAAGCGTCCCGTTATCGACATAAAGAATCAGTCCACCTCTAAATGTTGCGTAGCTGTTTCCAAAGTTATTTTTTTCTTTACTCATATTTTGACATTCATATACAGTAGAACAAATGTGGCATATGTGCACCAACTGACAGCAGAGATTGTAACGGCTACTTCATGTTTATGTTGGGAGTATACCTTTAAGAAAGCGTATGTAATTGTTCACACTGTTCTGGTGTGAGCGCGCGCACGGGGACGAGAGTGAGTGAGGAGAGAGATGGCAGCTCTACCGCTGGCAGTTATATAGCATAATCTACTGTTTCTATTCTCCTTCTTTTATTTGTTATGTTTGTCAGAGTGTTTTCTTTTTCCTGGATTTCCTGGACATTTCACAAGTGTTTCGCGGCTGCACGGCACTGTGCTGCAGGAGTGAGTGAAGCGCCATTGGAGTGAGCGACTTTACAGACTGACGCACGTGCAACGCGAACTCAGCGCATGCGCAGTGAACAGAGTGACCAGCGGTACTATCATTAGTCACGGGGATTGAGATAACTGATGTAAAGTGGCGACTTTGTACCTATTTTGTGCTCGATATATCAGGGTTCGGCTACATAAAAGAATCGACATAACCGATAAGAAAATGCTTAGAAAAATAGAGAGCTTACCGGTTCCACTTCAAAAACGCAGACATAACCGCGTTGGCGAGATAACCGAGGTCGAGATAAGTGGGTTCCACTGTACATTTATTCATATATATTTAAAACTGCCTACAATAAGTTAAACAGGTAGCTGAAAAAGTGCATTGTGTAGAAATATTTAAACTTGTTTTACTAACTTGTTTTATTCAAGTAAGAAGTGTTATAAAGGATGCATTCAACTTCACTACACTAGGTTACAACAACAAAAGTAATCGTCATTACAGTAAGTGTCTTCGTTTCTTCAAGTCAAATGCACTGGTATACGTAATACAGAACCAGGATGATTTCAGACAGATACACAGTGTTGTGAAAAAGTTAGTACACCCCATGAAGTGATCTAGTCTCGAATTTAGTCATTTAGTAACATTTCTGTGTGTCAAAATCATTGCATAATGCACATTCCAAGTTTAATTTACATTATAATGTCCATTGTCTATTGACTGGCAACTTTATAATCCTATTTACAGTATGTTATAATATGCTGAAATTCAAATGCTGTTACTATTTGTGTCCTTTGAGTAAAAATCAAACGTTCATTGATACATTACCATGTGAAGCACATTTTAGGTTACCTGAAAAAATATTTTTACGGTGTAACTTCATTGCAATGTATAGGCAAGCCTGCCACCATACTCCAAGTCTTTCTTTGCTTTTTCATGTGGTTTCATTAGTGACAGCGACAGACATAAAACAAAAGAAAAAATCTATACTGTCTTTCAGAAACGCAATGTCTTTTAAGTTTACTCATCCCCTGTCTGAACATGTCCCCATGAGCACTTCAACATTCATATCTGAGGGAGGAGAATCTGCGACTTCAGCCCCCCTTTCATCTTGTTGTTTATTTATCTTCGATGCCCTCATAGATAAATGTATTATATATTTATTAAAGGGGTTAGGGATTATTTATCACTGTCATTGTTGTTTATCTGGGAATTGAATGCGTCGTAGGGTTGCTAGCGTGTTACCTTGTTTGATGTCCCAAATGAGAGTCCCTGACATACGTGTGCCTGACGTTTCATGCAGTTAAGTGGTGTGTAAATTCATTTCGGAAACACAAAGCTTTCTCCTTTGTTTGCAGACACAAGAGCTCATAAAGTCTGTTGTCTTTAGATACAGAAAAACCCATAGTAATGCTACTACTTTATTAAATATATAAGGATCAATCCTGCCATTAGGGTAAAGACATATGCAGCTTATTAGCATAAACGCACAGGTAAATGTTAACTATATAACAGGGAATATAAAAATACAATATAATAATGATTTAATTAAATTAATTTTATGCATGCGCATTTCATGTTATTTCCTGATATTATGTATTCATTTATTGGTTTGGATTTCATATATTTAATTCCTCTTTTTACATTCATTACTTTTGCTGTTATCTAACACTCACTTAAAGTTAATTTTTAAACAAACTAATAATTCATTAACTATTACTTTATTTATAATTCATTTATTTATGAACTCAAATTTTTCACACAGTACATTATAATATTTGTGATGTCTAAATTCATTAGTAGAATTTAATACAGTTGATTTAAATTTTTGTGTGTGCTTTATATTTTATATATTGAGATAAAATGTTAGTATCAGTCCCTCATTTTGAACTTTAACTGTTTAACTGTCTCTCTGTGCACTCCAATGGGTATTAAAGTAGTATCACTTCGTTTATTCATGGATAAAATGGTCTGTCTTTGTGTTATGAGTACTTGTTTAAATAAGAACAATGACAGATGTATCTGTCTGTTATTTGTTCTTTTAACATCTATATACCTCCTCCACTTGTCTTCCTCCTCCCTGGAGTGAATCATCTGTCCACCGCATTTCCAGAGAATGGGAAGTGAGGACAGTGATGAGGAGCGCTTATAAAAAGTATTTTTAGATGAAAGAATCTCACACTACCTTCTCAGACATTAAGACACTGAGCTGCACAGCATTGTCTTTGCTGTTTATTTTTTCTTTGCCCATTTATAAACATGCTGCTGGAAGTGTTTCTCACAGTGTCTAATCAAATAAAGAGATTTGAATTGGTGTACACTTCCTCTGCTTTTGTGTAGTACACTGCTTTGAATTGTGTTTGTTTGTCTCCTTTCCTCTGCTCTGCTCTGCTCAGATTTAGATCTATTCTGACTTGAAGTGCTTTATTCAGTGCACACGAAAGCATTGAGAGTTTTTGTTTTTTGCGATGTATAATAAATATGTGATGACAGTATGAAAAGTATTACAGTAAAACAGTTGTTTACTTACTTTGGTTCTGTTAATTTTTGCATTGCAGTAATTGTTAGCAAGGAGAAATCATTTTGAATCTGCTTGTTATTGTACTGTGTGGTGACTGGCATCGTAGTTTCGATCAGCCTAGTTGCTCTGAGCTGCTTTGTGTTGTTTTTGCAATTAATTAGTGGCGTGAAGATGTGGGCGTGGCAAAATGCTCTTTTCGACGAAGTAGAATATTTATTTGGCGCGTGCACTGTCGCGAAAGCATCAGTGGAATCTTTCAGCCTCCTCGTGTGGACCGATGAGGGTAAAGACTTTCGACTCTCTCCTCTGTCCCCCTCCACCTCCATCCTCTACCTCTTTAACTGCCAATTATTTGGCCAATTTCTTTGTTTCAAAAACAAAATAGCAACTATCAGCAGTCAGTTCTCATTTCCACATCCACAAGAACTTGGACCGACCAATGACGCAACCAGAAACCTTTTCTCAACCTTCTCTCCACTCACTAGATTGATAAACTTCACCTTTCCAGCCACCCAACCACCTGCCCTTTAGACCCCATCCCCACACATCTTCTACAAGCCATCTCTCCTACTCTTTTACCAGCACTCACTCACATCATCAACACATCTCTTAACGAGAACCTTCCCTACCGCATTCAAGCAGGCTTGGTTAAGGCCACTGCAAAAAAAAAAAAAAAAAAAACACATTAAACGCATCACTCGTTGATAATTACAGACCTGTCTCTCTCCTACAATTCATATAAAAAACTCTTGAATGTGTTGTTTTTAGCCAGGTATCATCATTTCTCTCACAGAATAACAAGCTGGACATCAACCAGTCTGGCTTCAAGAAGGGCCATTCAACAAAGACTGCATTACAATCACTGAAGCTCTAAGGAGTGCAAAAGCTGATTCCAAATCATCAGTTCTCATTCTTTTAGATTTATCTGCTGCCTTTGACACTGTTAATCATCATAAAATAAAAATCACCCTCTCGCCACTAGGCATCACAGGAACTCAGCTTTACTGGTTCGAATCCTATCTCACAGATAAGTCCTTCAGGGTTGCATGGTGCGGGGAGGTCTCCAAAGAATGTCAACTTATCACCGGTATTCCACAGGACTCAGTTCTTGGACCACTTCTCTTCTCCATGTACACCACATCACTGGCTCCCATCATACAGGCACACGGATTCTCCTATCACTGCTATGTGATGACAAACAGCTCTACCTATCATTCCAACCAGATGATCCAACGGTGGCTGCGAGAATCACAAGCTGCCTAACGGACATCTCGACATGGATGAAAGAGCATCATCTGCAGCTCAATCTGGCAAAGACGGAGCTTCTCGTCTTTCCTGCCAATCCGACTCTACTATCCGACTTCACCGTCAAGATCAGCTCCTCAACAATCACTCCATCAAGGTCTGTCAGAAATCTTGGAGTGATCTTTGAGGATCAGCTGACCTTCAAAGATCACATTGCAATGACGGCTAGATCATGCAGGTTAGCACTTCACAACATCAGGAGGATCAGGCCGTTCCTAACGGAGCAAGCGACACAACTTCTGGTACAGGCCATGGTCATTTCCAGACTGGATTGTTGCAACTTTTTTTTGTCTGAAAAGTCAAGTCTGGTTGGACTTCCTTCTAGTGCAATCAAACCCCTGCAAATGATCCAGAACATCGCAGCTCGTCTGGTCTTCAACGAACCCAAAAGGGCCCACATCACTCCACTCTTCATCTCTCTGCACTGGCTCGCATCAAATTCAAAGCACTGACACTTGCTTACAGAACTAACACAGGCTCAGCACCCTCATATTTCCAGATACTATTTCAAATCTACACACCTACCAGAAACCTTCGATCGATCAACGAGCGACGACTTTTACCCTCACAGAGAGGCAAAAAATCACTCTCAAGAACATTTTCATTCACCGTTCCTTGCTGGCGGAATGACCTCCCTGCCTTCATCCAGAATGCAGAATCCTTGGCAATATTCTAAAGACTGCTAAAACCTCACCTTTTTCGTGAACACCTAACATGACACACACACACCACCTCAACTTCATCACATCACCTCAAGATTTTAAAGTGAACCACTCATTCATAAAGATCTTTCCTCATGTTTTAGAAATACAGAAGAAAGAATAGTGCACTCCCCTTTTTTAAAGAGTTTGTCTTTGTTAAAGAGTTATGAACTCTGCATGCTATAAGCAACTATGAGGTGAATCACAACACTACAAACTTTGATTTAAAGCTATATATATATATATATATATATATATATATACACAAACATTTAAGAAGCTTATTTACAGAGCGTTGAAAAATCGACTCAATTACATCATCCACAGTGCTTCAACAGGTCTAAGGCATGTATTGCTTTCTTTGACTCTCTGATTGGTGTAATTTTCTACACAGCATCATGGGTAATTTTTTAAGTTAAAAAAAAATTTGTTGTTAAGCATGACTATTTTAAAAATAAGATGAATAATAATAATAATATTTCAATAATAAGCTTCCATAACCTGACTGTTGTATAGCCTTCTAGTTGAATTACTGGTAACAAAGGTTCCGTTTATTAACATTAACTGCAATAGTGCATCAAAGTAAAGTAATGTTTCAGATTTTTGCATGTCTTTACTCATCTAATTGAGCTAGACCTACTAAAGGAATGACTTAAAATGCCTGCCTCTGTAGATTAGTCTTCCAATGCACCAGTCACAGAGTGATTATTCAAATGAAAAGTGTTATTATTGTAAATAAGTTCATAATGCAGGAGAGATTTCTCCAAAGCGAGCTGTGGGATCAGTGATGACCAGTCGCTTAGCAACGCTACCTCACGGCCATCTGTTGCGCGTGCAGTCAGAGGCCCTTTCAGATCACGCTGGGGGGAATTCCTCTATAGTGCTGGCGAGCTGAAGTAAATGAGGAGAGGTATGCTGCAGACATGAACCTCATGCAGTTTCAAAATGACCTTATGTGAAAGCTCCACACACACAAGACCTTGTCCAGGAGCTTCAAAAGTTCCCTTGACAATGATGTTGATTGTTTCAGAGATCAAACATCTTTGTGTTGTTTGTTGGGGTAGAGGGGGCATAGAGAGGGGTTGTAATTTCTCCTACTTCATGAGACAGAGCCATTGTGGATTTGAAGGACACAAGTTGGTAAAGTGCGTCTGAGATGCTGCCTTCCTAAGTGCATCCTGATCAATTATTTACATTGATGCAAAAGAAAAAAATGTAATATTCATGCTTACAAATGTCCTTTTTTGCCATTCAGCCCCTCAGAGACTGGAGAAAATGTTGTGCATTTCCGCAAATATTCGCCGTTAATGAAAGTGATACAGAGAGCACTCTGGCTTCTCTCAATATTGATTTCATTATTTCCCATTTCATAATCTTACTAATGATAACATTGTATCCCATTGTGCTAGTGCTTATTTGATTTACTATAAGGTAGCCGCCTTGCTGCTGAAAATAAGTAACAATTTAATGTCAAAAGTCAAAGTCTTTGTGAGCAATTCAAATGCACTATCAATTCAACAATGCATTTGCACAATTCTAATGCACTATCCCATTAGCATTTAACGATGTTAAATAATTTGCAGCCAAATTTACTTTTTAGGGTTAGTAATGTATCTAATTGCTCTATATAAGCAGTTTAGTCATGTGTGCTTGAGCTTTTAACAATAGTTGCTGCTATATTCTGTGGCGAAGAGATTTTTTTTTATAGAATATAGACTACGATGATTTAAATTAAGTAAAGTATGGGCTTTATTGTATTGTAATATGGGGTGCTTTTGTCTAATGATTTTTGTGCCATAAATTTGCTATAAATATTTCTCCCTGTTTGTGAAAATACTACTACTACTACTACTACTACTAATAATAATAATAATAATTATATATATATATATATATATATATATTCACCTGCTTCTGTTCTGACGTGAGCTCTGCTCAATGCCGCTGCGGATTGAAGAACACTGTTATTAAAAGACGGGACAAAGCCGAATTTGTTGAGACAGGCAGAACGCAAGAAAGTATGCAATCTAGTACATGAACTCATGAATATGTTATGAGCGAATGTGTTTATGTGTGTTGTGACTGTGTTTACGCTGTGAGCGATCATTGTGTTTACAATGTTGGAGAATATAATTAAAGGTTTGTATCGAGAATTGAAGGTGTTTTTTATTGTATACTGGTAAATCTCTGCTGTTAGTTGGTGCACATATGCCTTTTGTTGTTAGCAAACATATACAGTGTGTGTACATTTTTATAGCATGCCGATCGCTTCATCAAACAAATCGGCATATTGGCATATTGGCTGTTGGTTATCTCGATCATCGGTTATCTCAATGCTTTTTTGCACCCCCCGAGGCCGTCGACATAATCGTATTCCACTGTATATGACCAGCACCTGTATACAATGGTTATGACCCTGCTAAGACATTAAGTATTTTTCAGTCACAATAAGTTTAAGTTCCCAGAATGAAAACACAGCAAAAACAGCTTGGCATTTAAAGATTAAACTTATCCCTTCATATTGTGTGTGTGCTGTTAAAGTTTCTCAATTATTGTTTAATGACACAGTGTGACTAATCTTATGTGATTTTATTTGGTTTACTGACATGAGCGCTCACATGAGTGGAGGTAAAGTTTTAAATGAGTCATTCATTGCTACCAATAATTGTTTGGTCTATCTCTAGAGCAGGGATGGGCAACATTGGTCCTGCAGAGTTTAGCGCCAACGCTAATCAAACACACCTTAACCAGCTAATCAATGTCTCCGGGATTACTAAGGCTACAGGCAGTTTACTTTTTTTCAGGGTTGGAGCTAAACTCTTCAGGACAGCAGTTCTCTAGGATAACATTGCCTACCCCTGCTCTAGAGCATTACTCTGGTTATTTAAGAATATATTTTTACAATTAATTTTAAATTTGCTATATTGTTATATGCCATTGCTATATAAAAGCATAATTTGCTTACAGTAACTGTAGACGCCAGCACATTTGACTCCTTATTTCCGAAGTAAAGTGAATTCCCTTTGATACCAGTTGCCTCTGTGTCAGTTTTTAGACTCAGGCCTGGGTATGTTTGTTATGTAGGCAGTGAGTGGGATATCTAAAGACTTCTCCCTATAATTAGAACTCACTTCATGCTCTTGAGCACTGAAGAGACTCCATCCTTCAAAATAAAGAGGAAAAAAGCAAAGAAAAACTTTTTATTGCTTGTATGCTCATATGACTACTTGAAAAGTTGAAAAATAGAATGCAAACGGTGATGTCAGGAAGGATTCTATTAAGCAATCAAATATGAGCAGCATGTTATATTGAGAAGAAGAATACACTTAACTTGTTTAAGGAATTAAAATGACAAAGTTATTTGCCAAAATATTATTTGGCAATTAAACTCCTGCAAATAATTAGGGTCCAATCACCGAATGGTGCGATTACACCTATTGTATCTGTTAGTTTTCTTCTTCTTCTTCCACCATGGCAGGATCACGTGGTAAAAAGTTGTGAAATTTGGCACACTGATAGAGATCCATTCATACATATTCACCACAGCAAATCTGGAGTCTCAAACTCAATCCCACTAGGACTACCAACTGTTCAAAATTTCACTTACATTTATGCTAATAACATTTGAACCATAAAGCCTAGAAACTCCTCTGATTCCTTGGCTCAAGTCAATTCGACTGAATCCTATGATGTTATTTTTTGTAATAGTCAAACAGCGGTGTTTCTTCACACCACCTTCAAGCATTCAAGCTGCTTCAAGCATATAAAGCAGAGTTTTTGGGGATCTCGATGAAGATGCCAAAAAAAACAAAAAAAAACAAGAGGCATCTGTGGCTCAATTTTACATCTTTAAAAGATAAGGAAAATAATTTCCTGCTGGATGCCTCTCTCTCGTCTTCTGAGCTTTTCGGCAACCATGTAAAGATGGTCATCGATAAGTTTCAGGAGGCCGCTAAGCAGCAGGTTGCGTTCAACATGCTACTGCCTCGTCTGGTCACGTGTCACGCCTACCAAAGGTTTTTCATTGGGTCCTGCGCACCACAGATCATTTTTTTATTTTCCTTTAGCGGGATTCTACCCACCGTGGTGAACCCTCGAGCAGGCCCTGGTCATGGAACAACAAGTAGACACTGTTGAGGCAAGGGGCAGACAGAAAGTCAGGCTTACAGCTGTTACTTCATAATTTCCAAGAGGGATGGAGGATTGCGGCCCATCCTAGATTTGCTCCTTCTAAATCACTCGTCATCAAAATGTTGACTTTGAACCAGATCGAGACAGGTTCAAGGGCTGGTCTGTCACCATCGACCTGAAGGACCCTTATTTTCATTCTATCTTTCCAAAACACAGGAAGTACCTCAGGTTCACTTTTGGGGGAAAGGCTTACCGATATTGGGTACTTCCATTAGGCCTAGCTCTTTCACTTCACACCTTCATCAAATGCATGGAGACAGCGCTAACCCCGCTGTGCCTCCAAGACATCAAAGTTCTCAATTATATCAACGAGTATTCTACGGAATTCACGGCTTATTCTACCCAGTCGCCACAGCTAGCGGTTCAACATCGAGATGTTGTTCTTGCACACATTAAAGTGTTGGAGTTGAGGCTAAACGCAAAGAAGAGTGTGCTCTCTCCTCTCCAGAGGACCACCTTCCTCTGCGTTATGGGATTCGGTTTTGATGTCTGCATGGCTTTCTCCCGTGCGCATCGATGCCATCCTGTTAGCTGTCAAAAGAATTTAACTAGGCCAGTCACTCACTGTAAAGCACTTCCAGCGAGTGCCGGGTCGCTGATAGCATTGTCCTGTGTTATCCCGCTTTGGTTGCTACACATGAGGTCGCTACAGTGATGTCTCAGAACCAGAGGGTTTTCCCCGAGGGGAACTATCAAGGTCACGCGGCGAGGCCTACGTGCCTTGGAAATGTAGAAGAAATCCTGGTTTCTTTCTCTACGACTTGTATGGGGAGCTCCTTGTCGATGCTTAATGTGTCCCTTACAGGCTGGGGAATGATCCTGAGTGACCGCTCCACCCAAGGTCTGTAGTACAAGCACCAATTGTCCTGGCAAATAAACCTGCTAGGAACCTTCAGGAACCTGTGCTTTAGGCATTCCTCCCAGACCTCAGGGGCCACCATGTTGTTGTCCAAACCAGCAGAGGTTGACAGCAGAGGTTTACGTTCGCGCCCACTATACAAACTGCCGCGGCGGTCATCCTTTGGTCCCCAGGCAAACTGGGAGTAGTTTGCATCCTTGGACCCAGAATGTGGGAACAGACCTGTTGAGGCAGGGGCCGAGGCCCAGGGAATGGAGGCTCCACCCTAGTTTCTTTGCCCTCTGTGCGTTTCCCTTTCTCATCCAGCCCCACTTGGTTTGGATTTTGATTTCTCCTAATAATAACAACCTTGATTTAAAAATGCATTTTGTTTATGCTGTATGAATGCTGCATTTTATGAATGTATTAGCATATCATCACAAACCTTGGTATGGGTCATCACTGCAATGCCCTGAAGGAACCTGAGAAATTTCGAGCCAACCCAAATAGTGACCGTGTTTGAGCTCTTCAAAAATGGCATATAGTGTCTTTGTCTTAGTTGCTATCATAGACCATTATGACATGGGTGTACCTTGAAAAACATATCCATCATTTTAATTGCAATATTACAAAACAAATATACAAAAGCTGTGACTGCAATGGTTTTGCATATTGCTATTTTTTATGAATGCGTTGGCATAGCATTTACGAAATTCAGTACTGTCTTCGGCACTATGTCCTGAAGGTACTAAGTTTCAAGTACCCCCTAAGTACCCCCTTGTGGTCTAAAATTGTAAAGAAATTATATTCTAAACAATCATATTTCATTACAATCAATGTATTTATGGGTTTTCAAACCTTAAAATTGTCTCCAAATGTCTTTATTTGCTCATTTTGCAGTTTGTCTGGTGCTAACTTCCTTGATTGTTTTTGTTGTGCTTGGTCGCGATAATTGCCGCTTGGAGCTATATTTCAATAGAAAAAAAGTATAGAAAAACAAAAAGCTTACAGGAAATAAAGCATACATTGACTACAATGTATTCAGCTATTAATATTTTGTTGGTTCTCCCTACTTACAACAGCACTCTCCTGGGCATTTACACAGTAAACTTTGTGCATGTGTCATGCTTAACTTCTTTTCAATACTCTTGAGCTTCATTGGAAGAACTGCATGACTTATCACAATTGAGATTTATTATTTCCCAAAGGTTTTTAATGGCTTTCAGGTCAGGTGAGGAGGTCACTTGAAGACTTGAAAATTCTGAGCATGAGTACAGTGTGATTGGGATCCTTACCATGTCATAATAAGAGCCAACAGCTTGTCAAGATCCCGTCAAGGCTTGCTGCAGACATGCTTCCCCAATACCATTATTATTGGTTTCACCTGCCATGCTTAATGGTGCCACACATGCATTTGATGTATTTATACATTACAACATGAACCAAAATAGTATAAATCATAAATTGATCAAGTTTGTTTTCAATGATTTACCTTTAATTTACTATTATGACTATTAATGGAAGTCACCTGTTAATGGGACTCAACTATTTCACAATGCTATAATCAAAAGTATTAGTCTGTGTGGTTTGTGTGTTTTATATATATATATATATATATATTTTACATCCTCACTCTTCTCCATCATTCTCTATCTCCAGAACTACAGAAAAATCACGCCTTTGGAATCCGTCCGTCATTAGTATGCATAAGAAGGTCCCATCTGTCGAAGTGGGGCGACTGGTTTTAGGAGGGTGGGATTCCCCGGGGGGAGTGGGATTAACCACTGACACCAGTGACACATGGAGCCCACTAATAAGGGGAGAAGAGAGCACACACTCCTTTCAAGACAAGTGTGTTGACAGTCGAAACCGCCCCCATACACACATACACTCCCAGCCCCCCAGTTCTGGACCACGTCTCTATTAGATTTACTGAGGGGCCGCATCTGCTCTCTGACACAACAAAGGATGGCATCCTAACATATGAGGGGGGGACTTCCTATGTATGCATGAGCAAGTGGGTGGGATCATGTGACCGCATGCCAGATTCTGACTGGCACAGGCCCCAGGTGTGAACATGAAAGCCTGATTTAATTAACTTTTAGGGAGGGATTGACCCCTCATTTATATGTGGATGTTCTGGGCCCCTAACATGTAAGTACCAAAAATACATTGTTTGAACTCATCAGCCATAGATTTCTGTTTGTCATACTTCTGTAGGCATTATTCTTTATGTTTTCAGTATATCAAAACATTTGCAGCATATCAAATGTATTGATGTCTTAATTAAGCTGTTTTGTTTGCATAATAAATCTTTATAAAGACAGTCAGACATCCTCTCCGACTCTGCTGTCTTTTTATAAGGATAATTCAGTTCAATTCATGTTTATTTGTATAGCGCTCCCACAATACATATTGTTTCAAAGCAGCTTCACAAAAAAATGCAGTGAGGAAGTATTCTGTATTGTTAATTAGTTATGTGGTAGGTAAACATTATGTATTCAGTTAGAAGCATTCAGTTGTGATTACAGCTATTGATCAAACCTGATCACACTGGAAAGCTTCACTGGTATGAGATGGAAATTTCATATGAATTTGTACAATGTGAATTACGATTATTAGAGGTGGAAAAGGAAGCATGCAGGTCTACCCCCAAATGAGATGTACAAATTCATACAAATACCTTCCCTAAAAATGATTTCCTCACTTTCATGTCGTTCTAAACCTGTATGAATTTCTTTCTTCGGTGAAACACAAAAGAATGTATTTTGCAGTTTGTTTTTGTACATACAAAAGATTGGTCCTTATTGAATTTCCTTTAGTGGATAAAAGAAAGTTCTACTGTGGAAAATGTGTTTATATCCCTTTCAAGTAAATGTAAAGTATTATGAAGCCTCCTGGAACATTAGTAACACTTTTTGCCTAAAAGCAAAAATAAATGTATTCATTCTTAATGTTCATTCTTTTAAGTGAGTTTATCACTTACTGTGCTGACTTGAGAGCTCAACATTGGTCATTAAGAAACATTGTCAGTGTCAGTGTTGGTGTCTCTGTGTTGGTGTATAGGTGATCCATCACACGTGAGAGGAGGTTTGCTGTGGAGGTTGTCCCTGAGGACTGGGCTATTACGACTCATATGAAACAACCTCCCATGCAACATGACAATCACCTCCATATTTGGGCCTGGACACATGCAGAGCACTTACTTAATTTGGATTTCATACATTTATGTATAAATCTAACATAAATAGCTTCTGTGTAGGGTTGTGTATATCAGCCAAAAACAGGAACAGACTCATCTGATTCAATAATAGGACTGAAATAAGGCTTCCTCATGTCTTGCTTGAACTCTGTAACACAGTATGTATTAAAATAGAACTTTGCTGACAAAGGGTGTTTATGAGCAAGGGATCAATATTTCTTCCCCTGCTTTAAACCAGGGGCATTTATCTTTGTGGCTCAAATTGTTTAACCCTGTCTGCCAATGTATTAACTCATTCAAAGTCATCCAAAGAGAACCTTTTAGATCTTTATTTTGAAAACAGAGAGTGGCTTTGTGTAGATCCTCATAGATTATGGGATGTTGGGGTCATTTATAAGGGGCTAATTGACATACAGTATAAACACACACTGGGAAAAAGAATGAAACCTTAAAGAAAACATAACATAAAGCCATTTTCCGATTTAGAAATATATTGTAGTATTATTATGTAGTTTATACCATTACTCAGGCTTTATGATGATTAAATATAATAATCTACATCACCTTAAAGTAAAGTGGTAACGAAAAATTGGATCTATAGTGTGATGAAACATTCATGATTGTCAATGTTGATTAGCAAAGGCCTGTAAGTTATGGACACAGCTGAAACAATAGCTTAAAAGGATATTTAGCTTCAGTCTCCACAAAGTGATCCACTCTTTGTTTCTGTAGTTGAAACAAAGTTATTAGGAAGTTCCTCTAGCAAGATTGCCTACTTGAAGTCATAGCTGGTCTATCCTAAATAGGTGGTCACATATGGTGTAGATGTTCCATAAAAACGCATAGATAACAAGCAATGTGATAATAATCAGTACTTTAAAATAGATTGGTGCCATTGTTGTCAGGGTTATGTCACATTTGTATAGTCACTTCTTGGTTTTGTGGATGAGCTCTGATACTACCGTAATGTCTAGTCTTTTAAGTCAGCCCTCGGTTTGAACCTCACTCACCTCACTCTTCCTGTCCTCGTGAAATGTCTTGTGTGCGGGGCATGGTGTTCGATCCCAAATATTGTCCTGTTCCATTTCAATTTTGTGTTTCGGGATTCAGACACTTAAACTCTATGTGTTTGTCTTGTGTTGTTAGCACACGGGGCGAGTGTTCATTCTCGCTCATGTGCTTTGAGGTTTTGAGCTCTGTTTGGGCTGCACAAGCTCTTCTCGTGTTTTTTTCATTGGACGCGTGCTATCATGTCATGTTTTGTGCAGCACGCTTGTTTTCACTGGCTGCAAGCTTTCTTGTCATCTTGTTTTATGTGGACAAGTGGCTTATGAGCGTTCTCATTGCCTGCCTGTTCATGTAATGTTTTGTCTTGTCAATTATGTAACTTGTTTCCTCTTGTTGTGAGTTGCCCCACCTGTTCTCCCTCATTTACCTGCCTTGTGTTTCTCTATTTATTCTCACTGTGTGTGCTGTCCTGTGCTGGTTCATCGTCAACGTCGAAAGTGTCCTGTTTGCTTGTTGCTGCCACTATTCCTTGCGTCCAGTCTAGTCCTAGTTTGTCCTGTTTCTAGTCAAGTCAGTCTTTCCCTGTTTTCCCCGTCGGGGTCGTTTCTGTTGTGTTTTGTTTTGTTTTTATTATTTTAAAAAAATCCCTCATCTCGTGCATCTTCTAAATCTTACTGATTTAGATATTTTACTGTAAAGTTATAATGTCACTGATCACAACCTTGTAACGTGCGTACTGCTGACATTTGCCGTATAACTCCACGTTATCAACTAGGTAGAACAATTATCCCAACCACTAAAGATAGGTTTATAAATAATCTGCCTGATCTGTCTCAGTTGCACAGTGTACCCAAACACATAATTGAACTTGATTAAATGACTAGCAGTATGGTCACTACATTATAAACTTGCACCCATCAGATTAAATAAGATTAGAGAGAAAAGTACAGCACCATGGTACAACAGTATTACTTGCGCTCTCAAGAGAGACACTCATAATCTACAGTGAAAATGGAAACAAACTCATTTAGAGTTCTTTAAAACCATGTTGAAAGACAGTATGTCCCGCTATAAAAGGCTCTAAAAGCTCTAAAGTATCTCCGCAAACTCATAGAAAATAACCATAACGATCCAAGGATTAACAAACAAACAGACGTCATCTGAACTGAATATTGCAACACCATCCAATAGTAATGAATCTATGAATTTATGAAAGCATCATGAAGACAATTGTGCATGTACAACCTTTGGCAGAGTTTCATGATTCAACCTCAATTATCACCCCTCAAGAACAAGACAGGAAGAGCTAAATAAACGTATTATTGATACTTTAAAACAGTGTCCGTGGTAAGTTTATTATTATACTTAAAAAATAAGATCATGAACAGATTGTATCCATCAATTAACTTTTATTAACTTCACCAGTTTAGACTTACAAACAATTAAAGAGATTTTGTCGAGGGAAGAGCTCCAAGCACAGAATGTGGCCCCAACCCAGAGTACTCCCCGTGTCTGGTTAGGATGGTAACCAAGCAAGTGTGAGGAGAAGTGGTGGTGGAGTGATGTAAAGAAACTGTCAAGGTATTTATAGGCCTCCTCGCGTGTTGATTGGGCAGATCATTTGAACGTGCTCCTCCTGAACTTTGTTAATAAAACAATTACCGGTAAATCAATGTTATATTTGGTAAGAGTACCCTTTGTATTTAAAACAGCTTTTGTCTAAGGTACACATGTGAATAGTTTTTCAGGTCGTTTTTCTAAAAATATAGATATGAGCAGTAGTTCCACTCATTTGTAGGCTCCGCTTCATCTGATTTATCCACATGCACACTTTGGATTTGGCACAGGTTTTTACGCCGGATGCCCTTCATGACGCAACCCAGCATTGAGAGACACACTCACATTCACACAGACTCCTACAGCCAATTTGGCATGTCCAATCCACCTAATCTGCATGTCTTTGGACTGTGTGAGGGAAACCGGAGCACCCGTAGGAAACCCACGAACATGCAAAGTCCACACAGAAAGGACTCCTGGCTCAGGGCTCAAACCGGGAACTTCTTGCTGTAAGGCAGCCATGTAAGTGCTACTGTGCTGCCCACAACTCTCCTCAAATCTTCCATTTATGTCTGAAATACTACAAAATGTGTGTCTGCTCAGTTGTGCACCTTGCAAAAATATATATTTAGACATCATCATAGCACAGAAACTGCATTTGTTAAAGTACCTTTTGACCTAGGCTCCATCTCAATACTGTTTATTTGATCTTAGTGCTGCATAATCTCATATAGATTACAAAATTACACTGATATTCAGGGACAGGCATTAAAATGATCTAGATTGTACCATTAACATTTTGTTTATTTAATCAGAGAAATTCACAATTTAATGTCATTAAATTATGTTTGAGTGTCATAAGGGTCTGTTTTAGTCATGAAGTGCATTTAAGGATATTTCATTGTTTTGACTACACTGAGGCCCATTTCCGTGATCTTGCCAAGGGCCAGCAAACCCACAAGTTGACCTCGCTTGGAACAAGATGCCTTGGAGCGCTATTCTGGTTTCCCCACACACATGAGTGGAGTAATGGTACAGAATTCAGCACTGAAGATTCAGGTAAATGGCTACAGAAGAAAAGAGAGACAACAGAGAACAGAGGGGGAGTAGAAGAGCGATGACAGAAGGCACATCATTGCACAAGCAGAAACATGTCCTGCTGTTGGGCTGCTTGGATCTGGAATCCTTAGGGAATATGGTCTGTCTTTCACAGGTGTGAATGAGAAACCTTATGGTATATTGCCCCTTCTACATCTAATTCTCACTCTGTCTAGCATCCTTTTTTAGCTCATTTGTTAAAGAAAAGACTTAGCTGCTTAGCTTCCTCGACTTAAATAGCATCTGTTTGTCTGACAGGGTATGACTGATGGACATATTTTTCCTCATATTTTTTAAAGAGGAAAGAATTGCATTAATCATTTTTTTAAAAAAAAGCCCTTTCAGGACAGTGTTGGTTTAGTTGTATTATAGTATTATCAAGATTTAGAATTTGCTTTTATTTTTATATTTTAGTCTATATATTAATTTTTATTAAATTTGTTATGCGTTTTGTCATTTTATTTTTATTTTTTTAATAATGCTAGTTACATTTTGTTTCAGTTTCAGTTTTAGTCTAAATTTATTTCCGCTTAATAATTTTAATTCTTGAGCTTAAACTTATTTCAGTTTTCTGCAAAGGCAATCTTTCTATTTTTTTTTTTTGGGGGGGGGGGGATAATATAATATCAGGATAATATGTCAATTATTTTTATCATCAAAAGTTTTTTATTATTATTAGTATGCTAGACATTTCATACATCAACAATGAAAAGTAAAGAGAAACTAAGACAAGTAGCATGACCCCTGAGTGGAGTACATACTTTTTTTTACACATTGCAACTGATCACTTCACTTCTCATTTAATTCTAGCAGTAATTGGTTAACCGTCCTTGACCTTTGCCCTGAACACACTGCTGACAGTTATTTATAACACTCTTACTAATGTGCCTTCTCTTCCTATCCTTCTATAAATGAGAGCATAATTACAGGTTGAGTTTATTTGCAGTATGTCGATTTAGACTTTCATTCACAATTTCCTACACACAAAATCAATATTAATGCCGCAAAGAAGCAGATGTGATGAGATGAGTGGGTGGGTGGCCAAGAAATGTGTATTTGGATTATATCACTCACAAAAGAAACTGAGGACAGATGCTCCACATGGAAAGATGTCTCTGCTTCCCTGAAGTAATGCAGAGTCACTTCCCAATCCCTTTTTGTGTGGGATATGCCAAGTACCTGCGTATTTCACCTCCATTCAAAATCCAGACGCAGACAGTAATGTTGCCGACACATCTCAGCCTTCTGAAACTCCATAAGCCCACTGTCTTTGGATGTGTCTGTTTTTGGCATCCCACCCACTGAGCAGCCTACCTTTATCGCTGTCAAAAAGAATCTTTTCTGCAAGAAAATGGCAGTAACGCTCTGCTAAAATTTGTTGGGGTGGTCTCTGGGAAAAAAAACACAACCTACACTTTCATCTCCTATAGCAATAAGTTGCAGACACAGAAGGTTTGTAATTTATGGTAGTTTCTTTACCACCAGAGGATTACATTTTCTGGGAGCTGCATGATAGGAAAGTTGGCATATACATAGACAAGTGGAAACTTTGCTCTCTGAGAAGACTTTATTTTACAGATGTATCAGAACAGAAAAGGGGAATGTCTTATTCAACTCAAAGAGGTTCTCCAAAATGCGTTATTGAAATCATTTTAGTTTAATCTTTTTTGTTTTATACAAAATGTGAATAAACTATATAAAGTAGTCATTAATATTTTGTAAATATACAGTATTAATAATAATAATAATTATAATAATGGCAATATAACAATAGAATACAGTAATACCTCGGTTTACGAGTTTAATTCGTTCCAAGAGTGAGCTCGTAACTCAAAATTCTCGCACACCAAAACAATTTCCCCCATGAGAATGCACTAAAAAGGAGGGGTGTTACTGCTTACAGGGAGAATTTCGTTCGTACCTTCTTTCTATATGCTGTACTGTACGCATATATTTCACTACATTGTATCATTGCTACTTTTAATAACCAGACAGGTTCCTTCTCATTCAGAGATTTTATTGAGAACTAACGGATTGCTGTTCTGACCGCAACCCACGCCGTACATAACAGAAGAATCAAAACTATGTCTCTGCTTCCCTCTCTAATCCCTCACAACTGAACCTCATTAGTATGCAATGTGTGGTGTTGGTAACACATGCTCCATTAATAAAGTTTCATCATATTCACATGTAACAGTCGTTGTGATGATTGATAAAAGTATGCATTGAGGTGAATGATGCAACTAAACCGAGCAACGCTGAGAGAATGAGCGAGTTAAGGGGTGATAAAGGGGTTGGAACTGAATGACTGTTTTATGAGAGGCTGTCATTAGGATATTTCCAGTAAAAATGAGCACGACGATGCTGAGCGTTAGGACCTTTACACACAAAAATGCTTGTGGGCGAGAGAATATATTTCTCGCATACCGATACAATGCTCGTACACCGATTTGACTTTCCATGCTCGTACACCGATTTGCTCGTATACGAAGTCACTCGTAAACCGAGGTATTCCTGTATTTAAGTTTGGGGTTCAAATGTTTTCTCTCTTTTTAAAGAAATTTATTATCATTTTAGAACGATTATGTTGAGTAATGGCTGCTGAAAAGTCAGCTTTGCCATCAAATTAATAAATTATATTTGAAAATATGTTAAAAAAATGGAAAACCATTATTTTAAAACGCAATAATATTTCACGATATTGCTGTTTTTACTGTTTTTTGATTCATTAAATGTAACCTTGGTAGGCAAAATTAACTTATTTCAAAAAATCTTACCAAACCTAATCTTTTAAATGGTAGTAAATGTTATATTATGATAAAGTATAAAATATGTTTATGTTTTAAATGTTGCTTGCTGGGGGAAAAAAGTCAGAATGCACAGATAGTTTTGAATGGCTGTTGATAGGGAAGATCCATGTTGCTTGCAGATGGTGTGATTCCAACATCTACCAGGAGAGGTAAATGTAGTCATGCTAAGCAGTGAAGCAGAAAAATCTTGACCCCTTGCTTCAGTTCAGCTTCAGTAACTAGTGACAGAGTTCAACATCATGGACAGCACCTCTGTCTGCATCCTTTATTTTTCACTGCTAATGTAAATCTGCAGACAGGGAGTTCATTTCAAACAGCGTCAGTTAAGAAGTTAATACTTTTTTATTCTAAAAAGTATGATTCATCTGTGGTCTCCAAACACTGGACCCACACACTGTTAAACTCAGTCTGTTGTTTCAGGTAAACTAGGAGTTCCTGCCACTCTCTTTTTTGACATCTTTGCTTCTTCCCCACAGGCTTTAGTTTTCCCCTGTTCCTCTCTGTTTGATTCTTACACAATATCCGTCAAACTCCTGTGGCTTAGCAACACTGAATTTCTTGGTTTCGTCAACAGATACACACAAGCAGCAATCCGGCCCTATACATCAAAGACAGCAGTATCACAGCCCATCGTTTACACATAATGAACATAATGTACTGATTGATGAAAAGGAGTGAAATCCAGGCTAAGTACTTCCATTTCGAGATAAACATTGCATTTAGGGATGATCACCAGCCAGTGTCATTGTGAGTTAAGTCTCAGTGCTCTCTCTTCTGCGTAAGTGCCCCGGATTCCCTTGAGGAAGGCAGTGTGTCATAGCCAGCTTTGTGCTCTTTGGCAGTTTTGACAGCAGCACTGGCTCACTAAGAGGAGCTCCTGGAACACTGAGCTGGTTTGCTCCAGGCAGGGGTGGAGGAAGACCAGCCCCTTGGCCCTTTAGTGGACGCTACTGAATGATTCATATAGTGGGGTGATGGCTGTATTATCTTGAGGTAATGTTTCACTGAGTGACTTGCAAGGGTGTCTCTGTCCAAGTGTCTACTGTCTGGCCCTCAAAAAGTGGGGTGAAGAGCGGTAAAATATTGATTTTCCAATGAATTGTGATATTTATTTGAACTCAATATCCATTCTTAAAATCTCAAGAGCAATCTTTTACTCCGTGGTTTCCTGTACTACTTTTTAATGACAGCTCCTTCCTGCTGTCAAACCAACAGTCTCGTAACAAAAGAAAATGATATTTTGTCAAAGTCGACTGTCTGTAATGAAGGAGATGAGATAAATAGCTGTGTACCATGAATTAATGGCAAGAATGCCCATCTCTCTATTGAGTTTACCTTGCAGGAAACACACAAATTGATACCGGCGGTTAGAGTCTGATTTCTCTTACAAATCAGTCCTATTAATGATTTGTTCAAAAAGACTCACAAACTCAGGAAAAACTGTTTGAATGAGTTTTGATTAATCTGCACTGAATAAACTTGTTGAATACATAGCCTACTGAAGTAACATCAAGTTATTGTTACTGTCAACAATCAAATAAAATAAAGTGCATTGAGAAGTGTAATTATAATAATTTGTATCATTACAACTTGACACAGGAAATACATTTTAAAGTATACTTCAGTTAATATTCACAGATTTTTTTTATTATTATTGTGCTGAATTTTACATAAATCTACTTACTCTAGGCCCTGTTGTTAACTTTTTTTTAAATTCATATATAAAAATATTAATTGTAATGTACCAAGTTAGGAGTTTCCCTTGGTACATTATGCTGAGAAATTAATTTCTTCATATAAGTAAAATGTACGTTATCACAGAAAAATGGCCAAATTAATCAAAACTGAATTGAGACCTTTTGAATTAGAATTGAATCAGTGTTCAGTGACTACTCATGACAACACTTTATCTGTGCTTAAAACAAAGCAAGAGTCCTCAGATAAAGGATAAAGCCGTCTCAGACACCAGCCCCCCACCTCCCAAATCACCAAGGCCACAGATTTACCTTTGACATATTGTTGTGCAACTGCAAATTACTCCCTAAGGGAGCATGTTCAGGTAAACACACACATGTACACACATACAAGTCACATTTCACTATAGGGGGTACACAATAGAAAGGACTAATGTGAAATGGGGGTGCATGCTGATCTCAATGAAGTCACCCTTTTGGGGGAATAAAAACACTTCACACTCTGCAGCTTCTGCACCTCAGGAGTATGGCAAGGGGTATGATGTAAAGGGGGTGCAGGGGGGAACAAGTGCATGGCTAAGATGGAGGCTCCCAGCATGATTCTTGCCTGGCTGCTGTTTTCACAGCTTTAATTGAAGGAAGGGGGGTTCTGTTGCTTCCTTTGAGGCCCTTATACAAACAGCTTGGTGAACATAGGCTATTCTTGTAGCTGAACCAGAACCATCAAACAATAAATGTTTACATAGAATTTTGTGAGACAAACAGATTTTGAATAGCTCTTTGGTTTTAGCTCAAGCATTATGGATTTTATTGATTGATTTTAGATTGTTGTCTATGGATTTTTTTATACTTTTTTACTTTTTGATGGCAAGGATGGCCAAGTGACGATCCACTTGCAAGGGACTATACCATCCAAAAATATAAAGAAAGCTGTGTGTGTGTGTGTGTGTGTGTGTGTGTGTGTGTGTGTGTGTGTGTGTGTGTGTGTGTGTGTGTGTGTGTGTGTGTGTGTGTGTGTGTGTGTGTGTGTGTGTGTGTGTGTGTGTGTGTGCACAAATTAAACACATGAGGCCTTTATATTTTCATTGTATGAGTAATTTTTAAAATAGTATCTGGATAATATACTAATTTATGAAACTGAAATATTAAAGATTAAAATAATATTCACTACTATTTAAGTTTTTTTTTGAAGTCTCTTATGCTCAGCTAAGATGCTTATTTTATTTTTTTAACCGCAAAAATGCTAGATTTTTAATGCAATTTACAATTTACTGCTTTAATATTTTTTAAAATTCAATTTATTCCTGTAATGGCAAAGCTGAATTTTCATTATTTTCATTAGCCATTATTCTAGTTTTCAGTGTCACGTGATCCTTAAAGGGATAGTTTACCCAAAAACGAAAATTCTGTCATCAGTCCCAACCCGTAGGACTTTTTTCATCCTCAGATCCCAAATGAAAATATATTTAATGAAAGATTTCTGTTCCTCCACTGACAGTCCACACAACTACCAATTTGACCCTTCAAAAAATTCATAAAGAGGTTTAGTCCAAATTTTGTGAAGAGACTCAATCGCTTTATATGAACAGATTGAAATTAGGCTTTTATTCACATTTAACGTCAGAAATAAAAGAAACAGAAGATCGAGCATACTTGCTTGATGTGTGAGAACAAACCTCATTGGTTCTTGTGGAAACTCAAACCTTATTGGTTCTCGCACATGCTTGAGCTTCTGTTTACCATATCTGATGTGTCAGTTGATGTTTTAAATGTGAATAAAAGTTTAAATTATATCTGTTCATATAAACTGATAGTCTCTACAAAAAATGTGGACTAAACCTTTCTATGAACTTTTTGAAGCGTCAAATTGGTAGTTGTGTGGACTGTCAATGGGGGAACATAAATCTCTCAGATTTCATTAAAACATTTGTGATTTGTGATTCGAAGATTAAAGTCTTACTGGTTTGGAATGACATGAGGGTAAGTAAATGAACTAACCCTTTAAAACATCATTCAAATATGCTTATTTGTTGAGAAGAAACATTTCTTATTATCAATGTTGAAAACAGTTGTGCTGCTTAACATTTTGCGGAAATCATAATACATTTTTTCAGGATTCTTTGATGAATAGAAAGTTCAAAAGACAACAATTTATTTGAAATGTAAATATTATATATTAAAACAGAATGTACTGTACCTTTTAATCAATTCAATGTGTCCTTTCGGAGTCACAATAAGAATTTAAACTTTTAAAGAAAAATATTTACATATTCAAAGCCCTCGTTTCACCCTCTGGGTCCCAATTTGAAAACATGCCATGTCAAATAGCTATAGGAAAAAGTTTTCTACACGCTACCATCAATTACCATGTGCGTATGCATGTTCACCTACAAATATACTGTCCTTTGTGGCCTGTTGCTCAGCAACACTTTCTCTGATTAAGTTAGCTGACTACAGGAGCAAGGATCCGCCTTCCGCATGGCCCACCGGATCAGATCACACTAATGGATCTGGAGCCACACCCTCAGCTCCAGTCCCGCGGGTTGAGTTCCCTTCCCAGCCTTTGTCTCTCAGTCAGAGAGAATGTGTATCAGGGCAACATCATTGTGCAAAAGGGACGTCTATTTTTATACACGGTAGCTTGAGACGGATCATGGAAAACTCACGCTGTTGAATGCAGAAACGTCCCGGGAAGACTGAAGAGTTGTGTTTTCTTGAGTGTTGTTTGTTCCACCCACGGCAATGTATTTTGACTTATTGTAAAGCTCCTTTAGGCTTGTATTTTTAATATATGATGCATTATTAAAATAGTCCTTGTCGCTGCCTTTTATGTTGTTTAGTAGGGTGAGTAGTGCTTCCATCATCACCTAACTGGGTTAGAAGCGATTCCATTAGCACTTCTCTCCAGGCTCCCTTTAAGGAGGAGTTTCAATGGCTACATAACCAGTGCCATTCAGTGCATTGGACATTACGAAATAAACAACAAGTGACACTTTCCCCACTCTGGCCACACTTCCTGATAAGACTGACTGAGTCTCTTCCCAAAAGGAAACATGACTTGGCTGGAAGGCATGTAAGACGGATGA
This sequence comes from Rhodeus uyekii, assembly GCA_037043235.1. Lineage (NCBI taxonomy): Eukaryota > Metazoa > Chordata > Actinopteri > Cypriniformes > Acheilognathidae > Rhodeus > Rhodeus uyekii. The sequence goes on along the minus strand of JAWRVZ010000102.1, from coordinate 2,037,840 downwards.
CAGAAGATATGAGAGGAGCTAGAGAGTATTATGAGATCTCTACTGGCTCAGATGGAGCAGCCTCATCCTAAGCACATGCTTTTTTATAGGACAGACTGGAGCAAGTGTATTAACTTATTTTGAAGGTGCTGTACACCAAACTTGTATTTTCATTTATGCATTTGGCAAACACTTTCATGCTAAATGAATTACATTGAATTGAAAGTTGAACATTTTATAGTTTAAGCTATCCTTAGGAATCAAACCCATGGCTTTTGGCGTTGTTAGTGCCATGGACTATTGTTTTGAAGACAAATTTTTCATCCATTTCATCTTCCTGTCCTCTTTAAATAGTACTTTTGAAGTTTTAGTTTTTGTTGTGCTTAACTGAAGTTAGATATGGTAGTGAGATTGAAAACTTGACTGAATTGTGATGTTATGTTGGTTTCATCTTATATTTTGCAGTCCCAAGTAACGGAACTTTTGACGTACCTTTGTAGTCGACTGTGACATCCAGAAACACATCATGAGCACATTGTATCTTAGGCGTCTTGACCCGTCTTTGTGTAATCTTCTGCAACCACTGTAGTGTTGTTCATAATTGTATAGGTGTTCGTTTATTTGTAATATTTTGGAAATGTTTCTTCTTTATCTTGCTTACAGTTTGAGTCAAAATGTGTTTTCAGTGTTGAAGTGGGTGGTTCGTCTTGACCTAGCCTCCCCAGATCACTGACTTGATGTTAATGTTCTGATAGTTGTGAGTATAAATTAAAGCTGTCACAACCACTCAGCTCACCCACAGTGATACATGGAGATCTGAATTATACCGATTACACATCTTGAACAGGAGTGGGCTTTGGTCTATCATTAGTGTCACAGCATGTGCCTTCCTCGTGTCCTTGTGTGGATAAAAGTAGCCTTATGTAGAAATGCACAAACTGTGCATTTACATGGACTACAGTGGAATGTTCCAAAGATTAGACATGGATTGGAAATTGTGTTGTTTACAAAAATTTATTCATACAAATCTTACAACACTTTTTAACATTTAAAAATGCCACCCCCTAAGGAGCTATATGTGTTAATATAGGATGATGTCACTTGCTAATATTCACTTGTCACATATATAATGTTTCAGGTATAGAGAAAACGTTCACATTAAGGCTTTTGGCGCTTTCAGAAATGTACACAACAGGCTGTGCTGTGGCCTGGGTTCTGTCAGGTTTTCCAATCGTTGTCAAAAAACCCTCAAGCTATGCAACAAGAAACAACACAAAACCTAGCTAAAGGCTTCATGGACCTTGAGCTACAATGAGTAGAGCTAAACAGAATCACGTGCTTGCCACATTTACACACATTCATCAGCTAAAACAATCCAGACACTTAATACTTTTACCATGTACACCACTTCAGTAATAGATTTGATCACAATATATGCTGGCCATGCTTTTCAGCTCTAATTGAATAATTAGGTTTGAAACCAAGTTTCCAAAAGAAAAGGAGAGGAAAAGTAAAGATGGACTTTTGTGAAATGGAACCTAATAGTTTGCAGCATTGTAGGGCCACTAAAATTGCCATCCATGATAAGTGGCGATTTTTTTATCGTAAGTTGTCACAAGGCACCTAAGCCATAACCCATATCATCTTTCATAACATAATTATGTTCACTTACACATTCACTCTTCCACCCACCTTCCGCCCTTCTTACATGCACACACACACACACACTCACGCGTTCCTCGCATAACACTGTCAGAGCCGCATCCATACTCACATAAAGCCTGGGGGACAATGCCAAATTGAAGAAAGATTGATTTCATGCCTGGGACAACAGTTTACATATTGAATTAGTGGATGAATAAAACCTGATTTTCATATCAGGGGAAATATACTGAATTTAATACAGGCTTAACAAAAATATACAATGAAGAGTAAAATAAAAATAGATGATTTTGCAGTGTGTCCCTCCCTATGGGCGATGGGTTTAGTGTACCTCATCTATATATACACAAGAGAAAGGCTATCTTCAACATACAAAAGCACTATTTGGCAATAAGGATAATGAATATGACAATGGTTACGTCACGTTGAAGTTCACAAAGACCTCCCCCTTTGCTTTCGTTGGCCTCCCCATTCTCTCAGCCTCACATTCCCTCAGTCATCCGCACAAATGACAGATAAGCATTCATACAATTGATTCTTATTTTCTAGATCTACGATGAGGTGATGAAAATACTTTGTCCTATCTCAGCAGAATTAAAGAGCGATCATGTCACTGAACAAGGTTTCACTATCAAGTCACGGATGTGAGGGGAACATCCACCACATTAATTTCTTCACTGGCAGATTTAATTTTAAAATTGTGGTGGTGTCAAAAGATCATTATGTCATCCAATGACTTGCTACTCTATATTGGTTTAGCCTAGTACAGAGAGCACATACTAAAGCATTCAAAGCTTCTGCGTTACAATAAGGTGAACAAACTAAGTTTGGTCAGAAATGATGCAAAACAACCCACTGTGGCAATGAAAACATGCAGAAAACTGATAGAGAGACAGATGGACAAATTCCACAAAACGTTTTAGCTCGATGGAACATGCATTTGAATGTTAGGGCTTGTTCAAATCTTGTTCAAAAGACTCACAGAGGCGGATCTAGTGTCATTTATGGTGGAGGGACCAATACAATGAGCTTGGAAACATTGAACTGGATGGGAAACAAAGGACATGCATGTATACATTATAAGCATACCATGAATAGAGATGATAGATGAAACGAAAAAATAGAAAGAAAACCTACCAAGACTAAAGAAAATTGAGTGTATCAATACTACAGTTACTCCAGTGTCATTTTTTCCAGTCAGGTTATATGTGGTCACTGGCTCCGATCACAAACACAAGCAGGACAATCACATTCCATCAAGAGAAGACAGGTGATTTGAAGTACAGTTCACAAATGAGTGGGCTAAGAAAGAGGGAATCATGAAAGCTGATATATCCCTCTCTCTCTCACTCCTCCTTTTTTTGGTGGTGGGGGGAGGGGGGGTTCACAACAGTTGAAAGAGCCCTGTAATTTACAGAGTATGTCCGATACATCCCTGGGCAGACTTTGGATAAAATAAGACTCTATTCTTATAGCAGATTACAAAAATAAGTATAACATTCAGAACTTTGATTGTCTTTTTAAAATCTATTTATTTTCTGCATATGATGATGAATTTGAAAAGATATCAGGCGCATAACGTTCAAGTTGCACATTTTTTTCATCTTTTTTTTCTCCTGATGTTTTTGTTTTCAACATATATAGCTATATACATGAAACTCAACGGTTGGTCCACAAAGTATAACTGTGCGTTTCAAGTGCTTTTGTACAAAAAGAAAAACAATGTTATTAGTAAAATATTCATTTTAATGGCTTTACTTCATACATAAATACATGTTTAAAGAACACAGGCGCGATCCACTGATTAATCAGTTATATCAGAATGACTTTGATCTTAGGACTGAATGTACACATGGAGGGGCAGTTGGGGGCAGTTTTGTCAGCGCTACAAATAAGCAAATCGCCGTCCTTTGTTTTTAATTCTCTGTCTGTACCTTCTTCCCAGGACGGCTGCTAAATACTTCTTGACGGCCATCTGTTTTCGGTAGCGGCTGTAAATGTCGGTGAAGATCCCATCCGAATGCCTTTTTGATAATGGTTCCGATTCATCCTCCTCGCTGCTTCCTCCGCTGCAAAAATAGGAAGAAATATTAGGCGACCGGCTGGCACAGAAAACGTGTTAACAGGTTTCAGCACAGCTCAAAGGCTTCTGATGATCCAAACACACACACACACACACACACACACACATATATATATATATATATTTGAAATTGTATTGTTCAACGAAAAAATCATCGTGAGCGCTTTTTCGTTAACATTACAACGAATTGTAGTATAAATCGAAATAACAGCAGACAATCCTCATAAATTATGCATGTTGGAAATTATGTATTCTGACGCATTGGCTCTCGACATTTTTTTCTCTGACAATAGGCTTTGCAACATGTTCGTGTGAGTGCAGACAATAAAACAATTAAAAATTAAAACTTTTAATTCATCGTGGTTCATCTACGAATACTTCCCCGTGAAATCCCACGCCCATGCGAGCCCACAGACAAAGACACAAGAAGTCGGGAGGAAATAAAGACAAAAAAGTCAAGACAGGACAACGAGAAATCATCTCCACTGAAATTAAGAGGGTAAAAACAAAGATGACGGCAGGTAAACGCTTAAAAAATGCCCTTACCCTACGCGAACTGCCATCAGAGAATGCAGATATTTTCGTGCTGATAACTGAACCAGGATGTCCCTCAAGGCTCTATCTAATAATCCATCTGCATGCCTTTCCGTTCTGAGATAAAACGCCAAACACATAATATCAGTGATAAAATACCACACAACACGTTTGTTGCCAAGTAATCAGCCTGATTTAGTTGTATTCTTCTCTCGACTAAACGCGTAATTGTGTTACTTTCGATTCCCCGGTAAATCTGTCAATCGATCCGCCTCTCTGTTGCTCTATCTCTCTATCTATCTATCTCTCTATCTCTCTATCTATCTATCTTAAATTGTCACTTAATGCAAATATCAACAACAACAACAACAAATAACAGAAAAAAGCAAAAGAAAAAAGCTGGGAAACAAAAGGAACAGACATAGCGGAACAACATAAATAACATCGATTCTCATATGATAAGACATACAGCGAAGTAATGTGAAATAATGTACCTTTTCTCTGGAGGATAGTATAGCGTGTATAGGTCATCCGTAAGAGATGGGGGACTTCGTATAGCAATTTGATCAGTGCCAAAAGCCAGGTCGCTTAACGAGTTTCCGTCTTCGTCAAATACATCGTTGTCTAGTCTGGAATAAAAAAAAATGATTGATGCATTTAATAAATCACGATTTAATCACTGGAGCAGATGCCCATAAAAAAAACAGCGCTTTAAATAAAGCCCAAATGAATCGCTATATTAATTCAACCGTAAATTACAGCCGGTTGTTTGACGAAAAATACATTAATAAAAATAGAACTGATTTTTTAATAATTAAGTCAGAGACGCGGTCATACAACCAGTCTTATTATTCTGCGATCTTCATATGGGTAAATGAGAGACTAATTATCTTTTTGGAAGCGTCAAAAAAAACCGTTAAAAGCGTTAAAAAAAAACATAAAAATATGATAAAGCTTGATATGTTTGGTCAAATTAGCCAAACATGAGATTTGATGGATTTTTGAAGGTAGTTTATGTACTAGGTATGATAAACCAAATACACCTGAGATTATAATCTCATAATCATCAGTAAATTCACACAAGAAACGGTCCCGCACTGAACATTCACATTCGTGTGTTTTTTTCTTCTTCTTCGGTTTGTACAGTGACGCCACTGTACCGTCATCTCACGGGCCACCCGTTACATTCATTGGTTTCTCATTTTCATATAAGCTACACTGCATCTGCCCGTCCCGATGGAGAATTTCCTCCTCAGCGATGCGAATGCCCTCCCACATTCGCAAGCAGATCTGAAGCACTGTAGCCCTGCCTAAACTCTCGGGGGGAAATCTCGTTGGGTTGTTACTGTTTGAAGACTACAGAATAATACAACAAAGACCATCTTTTTTCACTCTATAAAACTGTGTAGCCTAAAAAAGGAACAATAATAATAGTATAAAATCCTTTTCCATTTGCGCCTTGTCAAGATGATTAATTTCAAGAGAGTTTAGACTATAAAATAAAGCTCGCCGCAGAATATTGTCCTCTTCAAGACAAAAGAAACCCCTAAACGTTGAAAAGAAAAGCATATACATACCTCATCTTAGGAAAACTCATCCCAATAGGCGTGCAGAAGGCGCTGTAGTGCATCATGATTCCGTAGATGAGCAACGCTAAAGTCGCTTTACTAGATCTGGCCATGCTGTAAAGACACAAGAAAGTTAAATAAATTACTTTAAATTTGAACACACACATAGAGTAGCCAAAATACTGTCAAGGTGAATTTACAAATTCATTGGTTAATTTGACGCCTAGTATCTATTCGTAATACGCAAAGAACTTTATTAAAGAACGCCTATGAAAATCCGGAAAGGCAAAACAGGAGCGATTCTCTTTACTTTTTTACTCGTGTTTTCCGCTCGTAAGATGATTTGAAAAGTTTAAAGAATGCCATGCAGGCGCAACAGAATCCTTCTCCCGATGAGGCAAACGATAAAAGCGGTAAATTATCGTTAGAAAATGAAAATCCAGCTGCCCGAGCGTCTTCGTATCACAAATCCTTGGTTTAAAGCGAATAAAATCGGCTTTGTCGGGTTTGAACCTACCTATTGCAGAGTAGGTAGATAGAAACGCTGTTGGATGCGACTCGGGTGCGGCTGTGGTTATGTGAGAGAGATAGAGATCTTCCTCACAGCACCTCTTCCCTGAAGCGCCACCGTCCTTTGCTTGTGTGCTCGTCGGTTCAACCTCTGCACTTTTATACAATAACCAATATACACAAAATCACTTTTGAAAACAAAACCTCGGTGAAATCAGCAGCACTCGTTTGTCTACATATCCTTATACAAAACTTTTTCTGCTGTGCTCCGATTACCTCGGATTTTTATCCATGAATAGGGAGTCTTGCTTTTTTTTCAATAAGTCACATTAAGTATGCCACAGACGTCATCAACCCTTCCTCCCGGGATATAATAGTACAGTTCCTTCCTCATCGATGAACGAGTCACACGCATACACCTCAAATGGAACTTTCCTCTAAATGTAATTTCTGGAGAAAGGACAATTTGTAACTTTTTTGTTTTTTCAACTTGACATGACAATGCGACTGCCAATTAGGATCACCGGTCAGTGGGTTGTCTCGAGATCCCAGACCGCATCAGTCACTTCATACAGACACTTGCGCACTGTAGGGCTGGCCATTGATGAGACAATAGAGGGTGGACACGACAACAAAAAGAGCCGTGTTCAAAAACGCCACATTTGTCATGGGGTCACGGGCTGAGCGCTGTCCACCAATGCGGTCCTGAAATGTTTTCGTGAATGAAAATGGCGCACACTTAGAAAAAAAGGCGCTATATTTATCGTTCCGCCAAAAGAAATTTGTCACTCTGATTTTTTTTTAAGAAACACGACTGATTAAAGACTTATTAGTCTATTTTCATCTCATGCGTCATGGCCTTTCTTTGGTGAACGGATATTATTGCTTGAGAAATGTTCTTAATGAGAAGCTTTTAGGCCTGTACTTGTTCCACATAGCGTTTTCGTTATGTCATGCTCACAAAAGTAAAAGTTATTTAGTCAAGCAGAGTAGCTAGGTGATTTTGTTATGATGCTATATGAGTAAACTGGATCCCTTGTGCATTTACTGGCTTGTTCGCACACAGATGACGAAGTACAGAGTCGTGCAGCACAGATGGATTTCGCATGAATTAATTCATGCTGACGATTAGTGAACTCTGACGTCGTATGACGAAACTATAAGTCACCGCTTGGTATGTATACTCAGTTCATACACAGCGCGTGATTTAGTTGAATAATGAAACCCATCACCTCTACTCGGTTTTTATTTCAACACTGCCCCCATGTGTGTTGAATTTGAAACTACATATGAAAACGTATAAAAGCAAAAGTTGATTTCAGAGACGCACGATCACCTGTGGTTGTCTTTTAGACTTAGCTTTTTAGATTTTTTTTATGTGAATAAACTAAGTTATAATAAAAGGCTATGTAAACAGATGGAAATCAAAAGATGATTGACAGTAGCTACATGTATTCTCTAAGTAGCCTACATGTAGACTATTGCGCTTTCCTGTTGCTCAAACAGTAGACCGTGGCGCTCGCAACTCCAAGGTCATGGGCTCGATTCCCAGTCAAAGCAAGAACCGATCACAATGTCAATGTGTGCTTTGAATGCAATGTGAGTCAGGTTGGATAAAAGCGTCTGCCAAACACGTAAATGTGAATGCTCCGGAACGATGCTTTTGATACCACACAATTTATCTGCACGAGGCGTTAAATCTAACTTGTTAGGGATTACTGAAATGTTGTTTAAAAACGCTGTTGAAAGTTCTGGTTACATAAACTTTAATGAAATGTTTATAGGCCTATTTGCAAAATGATCCAGAATTAGTATGTAGCTTTAGCTGCCCCATAATTCGCAACATTGTGAAACATTAAGATAACTTTTCTTATACCTGTTCATTTGGCTATCCAAAACTTCTGCATTTGAGCGTAACTGTTCCTCTAAGCCCTTTGCTTGCAGTAATAAGTGAGGAAAAACACGTAACTACTGTAAATGAAGTAGGAAGAAATTAGGATGAAAGATACTGGAACACGTGTTATTACTGACAGTGTGTGTGAGTCAAGAAAAGGAATTATTTACTGTAAATCTATTAAGTGACTTCCTCTGGATATCCTGATGAAACCCATGATATTACGGTCAAGTTGAGTGCAAGTATTGATGTCCTTAATTACAGCGGGAGGAAGTCGTTGTTTCGTCACATATTCATTAATTCAGCACATTGTGGTCATTTATATTTCCAGCTAATGGTTTATGGTTTTCAGGAAGTACCGAGTAGATCAGCATATGCAGTATCAAAATATGTAGGCCATCGACTAGCAGTGAATATGCTGCCTAGGCCTACTAAGTAATTAACTAAGTAACTAATACAAAGTATATAGTATTCCGTTTGTAAGTATAATATCGGTCATCGATCAGAATAGGGTATGTATAAATGGTTTTCATGTCAAAATGTCGGTCTATGTTGTCAAAGTCGAACGCAGTTTTGATGAACCTGTTTGCTTTACGTTTGTAAAACAATGAAGCTGTAGTGCGATCTGCCTCCGCTTGATGCCAGTATTTACCAAGTGAACACTTAAACACCCCTCCCCCACACACACGCGCGCGCATTAAGGGGACTTTCTACAGACAATGATTTTTGAAGTACAAACTGTATTTTCTATTCCCTAACTTTCTGTATTTTTACATTTTCAAAAAACTTATGATTTACTTATGACTTACTCTTTATTTGTTTTGTTTTTGTCCCTCACACACACATATACACACACAATGTAATCTGGATTTCAGACTTCAGATTAGGCAGCATTATATTATATTTTAAAATAATAATAAGAATACAGTCTCTTTTAAATTGATTACATGAGTACATTGAACAATAATCAAGCCTGTTGCTTGTTGTCATTAAACAAGCCTGTTGCTTATATATATATATATATATATATATATATATATATATAATTATTAGCTTTTCGTCTATTTATAACCTCCTTGCAATTCCTTCACAAACCATTTTTTTAAAATATAGCAGATCTAAAAGTAATCCAAAAGTGTGTGTGTTTATATGTATGTGTGTGTGTGTGTGTCTGTGTGTGTGTTGCTTTTTAGCTTGAATATTACTAGGCTATTGACTGTTTATTAGTAAAGCACATATTAAAAAGTATAATATTAAAGTTATAATATCATAATATAATATTATCCTTTTATTCTACCCAATATCTAAACTTAAAAACTACCGTACTATTAATAATCAGTAGTTAGAAGTTTATTGAGGCAAAAGTTATTATTTGTGAGAAATGGACTCTAATCTTAAATTTGGGTTTAACTACATTTTACATTATCTATAGTTTAAGTTATAGGAACACATTTCTGTTTATTTTGTATATATAGTAGAGTTCGGTTATGTCGATGGCCTCGGGGCTTGCAAAAAACGTTGAGATAACCTTTTAGCGAGATAACCAACAGCCAATATATTGATGAAGCGATCGGCATGCTATACAAATATACATACACTGTATATGTTTGATCTTTAATCATATTCTCCAACATTGCAAACACAATTTCACTCACAGCGTAAACATTCAAATAAACACATTCGCTCATAATAGTTATTTTGCTCGGACACAGTTCTGAATAGTATTACACACGCGGTTACTATGGTTTCTTTAAAGTCTAATGCTTTGTTGAGTTTTCCCTTTAACGGTCTGCTTGAAAACAAATGCTTCTAAGCTTCTATCAGTAACAACGTCTTTGTCGATGTCAATGTAATCTGCGTTGTGTAATTTCGTAATCACTCTTGAACACCAGCATTCGTCCCATGAAAATGTCATTTATTGGATCGCTGGACTAACTCAAATAAGTTTGAGGACTCTGAAGCAATGAAAACAGCGCGCGCAGCAATACACGACGCGCTGTGAAAGAAAGAGAGTAAAGAAAAATAATCAACAAAACATTGTGTATATCACAAAAGTGCTCGAGGTCACAATTATATAACATGAAATCATCAATTACACAACATACAGTCCTTATGACATGACATGACAAACTAATGCGTCCTACCGCTGTAAGATCACATTCTGACAAAATGACAAGCAGCCGGAAAGACCAAAAATGGTCATGGCATGCACGTGCAGCGAGCTCGGTGCATGCGCAGTGAACTAGGTACAATTATGAGTCACAAGTTAACCATGTGAAGTGGCGAATTTGTCCCTCTTTCGTGCTCGAGATACCAGTATTCGGTGACGTAAAAGAATCGACGTAACCAATGAGAAAATGCTTAGACAAATAGGGAGTTTGGCGGTTCCACTTCAAAAACGTCGACATAATAGTATTGGCAAGTTAACCGAGAGTCGAGATAAGTGAACTCCACTGTATATATAGTGTATATGAGTATGATGAGCCAAAACATCATTGCTCAATTCCTAACAAGGCCACATATTAAAGTCTATTAAAGTTAGATCATAAGTAAACGATCAGTTCCGGTAATCAACGTGTTGGATGCAGAAGACATGAGTAGGAATGAAGACTTTGAAAAGGGCCAAATTGTTATGGCAAGGCAACTGGGTCAGAGAATCTCGGCAAGGCTTGTGGGTTGCTGGTCCAAAGAGGGACAAACCACAAACCGGCAGTAGAGGCTCATCAATACACAAGGGCAATGGAGGCTATCCCATCTGGTCCGAGCCAACAGAATGTCTACTGTGGCACAAGTCAAGCAAAATTTGATGATGATGTTATCTTATCAGAGGGATATGTCACAACTCTGCTGTGTATGGGGCTGCACAGCTGCGTAGAGGGCCTGTGATGGACCCTGTCCGCCATTGAAACTAAAAAGCCTACAATGATCATGTGAATGTCGGAACTGGACCTTGGACAAGTAGAAGAAGGTCGGCTGGCCTGATGAGTCCTGTTTAATTTTACATCACATGAACGGCTGTGTACATCTGCGCCATTTACCTGGGGTAATGATGACACCAGAATACACTGTGGAATGTGCTTCTGCTAGGAAACCCTGTGTCTGGCCTTTCATGTTGATGTACATTTGAGACACCACATACTTCAACAACCCACAAGCCTTGCCGAGATTCTCTGATGGAGTTGCCTGGCCATAACAAATTGGCCCTTGTCAAAGTCTTTATCCCTACTCATTTCTTCTGCACCCAACACGATGATTACCGGAACTGATTGTTTACTTACGATCTAACTTTAAGGGATGTATCTGAGAGACCAGGTACATCCCTTCATGACAGCATTGTTTCCTGATGGAACTGGACTCTTTCTGATAATGCACCCTGCCACATTTTTCAGCAATGCAAAAAACAAAAATGTAATGCTGCTGGGGAATAAAATCTTCTTCCTGGTGCTCTTTGGATGAGGGATAGTTTTACTTGTTGAAAAACATATGAAACCAAGGCACTCAAAAAACAATACAAAAATTATGAATAAATAATTTCTTTGTCCTTGAGTGCCTTGGTTTCATGTTTTCCCACATTGTTCAGAAACGATTTGAAGAGATCAAGATGTTGCACTGGCCTCCAAATTCCCCAGATCTCAATCCAACTGGAACAAGTTCGATCCACAGTGACTATCTGCTGCTAATGTCTTGGTGCCAGATGCTGTAGTGGGTGCAGAATGCTTGAACAAAGCAGAGTGTTTTCAATGAATGTAATATATATTTAATTAATTTAAAAATATAATATAATTTACAGTAAGCATTACTCATCCTGCAGGATGGATGATGATAATTTTCTATGACCTAGTTTATAGGAGCAGCTGATTATTCGATTGCTTTTACTTTTTCTTTTTCTTCCCCTCCTGTATTGTTCACCTGAAGAGGGAGGGGGCGTGTTGCACAGATAATACAGTGACTCTCAAGAAGCAGCAGCATCCCCGTGTCCTGTTATTTATTCATATAACTATTTCCCCCTCATCAGGTAGACCATGTGTAAATGTTACATTGAATGTATTGTTGACATTTTTTATGATGGGTTAAGTCATAGATATCTGTGTTCTAGAAAAATAATGTATTGTTCATGTAATTGTTCTAAGTCCTAGAAATGCATACAGATTTAATAAAAAAGAAGTCAGATTTTAATCAAAAGAAATTATTTTCATCAAAAAGAAATCAATATAATCAAAAAGAAACTCTTTGTTGGTGATTTACATGTGTATGTACATTTTCACAATTAGATGTTTTATTTTGGTTTATCTACCGCATATAGAATTAATCTATTTTTCCTATGTAAATATGTACATTTATTCATTTAGCAGACGCTTTTATCCAAAGCAATACTTTATACTCTTACAATTTGAGGAGTACAAAAAGCGATTTGTCCTGAGGATACAAAAGTACATAAGAGTGCTTACAATAAAAAGTTTTGAACATTATATACACAAGTAGTACAAGCATGGGGAATATGAATTTTTTTGTGAGGTGTGGTGTGTGTCATGTTGGGTCCTCATGGAAGAGGTGTGTGTAGTCTCTTGTGATTAGAGGACACACTACAGTGTGTAGAAGAGGTTTCGGTAGTCTTTTAAACTTTGACAAGGAATCTGCATTCCGGATGAGTAAAATGTTGTAAATGTAAAATGTTGATTGTTTTTTTTTTTATTGTAAAACTGATTGAGTTGTTACATTTGTCACTTAAGTTTCACTGACTGTGATTCATTTGAAATTGAAAAAAAATGGTTAGACAGATAATACAGAGACTGTGATGAAGCAGCAGCAGCATCCCCATGTCCTATTATCTATTCATATAACTATTTCCCCCTCATCAGACGGTGAGGGTACTAAAATACCACACGACAGCTCCAGGGATCTTGTAGAGTCCATGCCTTGACGGGTCAGTGCTCTTTTAGCAGCAAGCACAGGACCAACACCGGATACTCATCTGTATAGCATACATTTTATCCCCCTAAAAGTTGTGGGTGGATAGATATAGTTGATGTTTAAAACTGGTTACTTTTCATGCTATGCGTAGTACATTTAATGGCTTAATTTAAAAATAAAATGTGTGCTTCAACTGCTTTAAAATCCGTAACAGAGGAACGTGCCCAATAGTTATGGGATATTGGCCAACTACTACTAGCCGAAAAATAATGCTAGAAAGCTGCATTGACATAAGCTCACATGCAGGGGGCGCCATAAGGCTGATCTAAACACTGTACGTGCGCCAAGAACCGGTTAGTGTTACTTGTGTTATCATCATACAAAGGCGAACTACAGTATATAATGCTTCAAATATCACCGGCCCATGTTCAATCCTCGACTTGTCTACTGAGAAACTAATTTCTTTCCATTCACCATTCCCTGTGGCAGCCATATTGTGGGATGCATTGCTGCAAGTTAAACCAATTCAGAGCGGTGGGAGGGGGAACATCTGCGGGAGTCCATCCACTATTCCTAGAGCTGTCTTTTGTCATGTTAGCATAGCCACACAATCTCTACCGGTTCCGGTTTAAAGGTTTTTGTTTGCCAGGACTGGTCACTTTTTACTCTTTTCCTTTTACTGCAACACAAGAACAAAACCAAGTAACGTGACGGGATTAATAATAGCTATCACAGATTTTCCCTCTATTGGGCACAGCATTTATTTATCACGTCTCGTGAGGTGTTTCATGGCAAGGGAATGGGACAGACTGTGATTTTCAAGTTGAACGCAACAATACTACTTTGAGTACAACACCGAAACATTTACTGAAGACGAAGCGGTCGGAAGGCGTATGTAACCTCAAGAAAAGAGAACCAATTCGGTAAAGGTAAGGAATTATATTCGGTTCCTCTCGTGAAAGTCTAGTCTAGTGAGATGGCCTACTCTCCTCTCGCCTTTGATTTAGTGTGAAACCAGTGTGGTAGTGCTTGGACAAAACAGTGGGCGCTTAGTTCTGTGTTTTCTCTTAACCCGAATACAAATATTCACAGAAGACGCTTTCTTGTCCCGAAACTAGTTGTATTTCTCGGAAGAACTTTCGAATCCGTCCGACTACCTTATTCGCTTCGACACAGATCGAGAAACGTGAAACGTGGCTCCTCAAAGTTCCCACCTGAACGGTAGATTTCTTTGGAAACGCTGTACACGTTTCTTTCGCAATTAATCAGGCGTTCTTGGGAAAGCTAGCTCTTCAAAACTGGTGTATACGCTCATTATGAGGACTTTGTGGACTAATGTCCACAACGCAGGCCTGTAGTTTATCTAGACGCCACAGGGAACATGGGGCGATTTATATTTTGGACCTGTGTGTGTGTGTAAACGAATCGCCTGGATATATTGTAACTTCTCATTCTTGGTCAGTAAACTATGTAACCTTCCGCGGATAATATAATTTCAGTTTTGAATGACGTTTAATCAGTTGAAGTCTTAACAATAGAACTATTTTTTCAGCCTGTTCTTATACATTTGCCGTCCTCTCCAGTTTATACTCGCAACATTCGTGCAGTTCATATAATTTTCGGTTGTTTACATTGAATAATTAATGAAAGGATGTCATAACAAAGCCGAGTCCATGCGTGCGCACGCGCTAGAATAATCCTCCTTCAGTAATCCTTCTGTGAGCACAACCTCTGCCCCACTGGCTGATGCTGATTTGACTGAGTGAAGGGAAGGATGCCATCTTCAGCTCTTTGGTGTGTTTCCTTGTGATCCGGACTTCTGTATACATGTTTCTACCACTGACTCGTTCAAGTTATGTGTGTTGAGTTGATGCATCTAAATACAAACAGTAGTTTGAGAGCCTAATTACAAAAACAAAAGTCTCACAATTAAAATCCACCCCAAGCACTTCAACATAAATCACACATATAGCATGCAGTAGTTTGAACCAGCTGAAGTTTTACACTTACATTTTTAAATTTATCCAAAGCAACTTTAAAACGTGAGGAATACAGAAAGCAATTCATCCTGAAGAGGCAAAAGTACAGAAGTACTCCTAATACAAAATTTGAACATTGCTTGAAGTAGAATAAGCCTGGAGAATGGAAGGATTAAAGAACACTTTATTTTATCTATTTAAACTTTCCAACCTTCTTTTAACCCCCCCCCTAAAAAACTATTACCGTACAAATAAATTAGTGCAAATATGCAAATATAACGTCATATAAAGAATCTAAAGGTATGTGCCATGGATAAATATATTCGAAAATCCTTTGAACGGGCAATAATGAAATTATTGTAATCCACATTGTTGATGAAAATAAGCACTAGTTATTATTAATAATGTATCAATGTTATTTTTTAAAGAATCATCTTAAATTAACATTACTGTTTCAAATAACATAAATGCTGTTTGAGCTGCAAGCGCTGAAGCTGAAGAGCTTTGAGGTGCCATAAATCAGTTCAAGGTGTTTAGTCTTTCTGAAAGCACTTCTGTACGAATGTAGAGTGCAAATGTTATTGTAAAAAGGCCAACTGTAGTTTTACATATACCTTGATTAAATCTCAGTGCTCATGAGTATTGTAATTGTGGGTGCTGAAGTTAGAAAGGTGATGACTTTCCATATTCTCCCTCACCCCTTGCTCCAGCCTTTAACAGGCACAGCAGGTGGCTTTATGGTATGAATGGACTCGGAAGGAAGTTTGTCCCCCTCCTTGCTTGGCTGTGATTGGCAGCAGCAGCAGAATGCCATGGTGATTAGGCCATTCCGCAGTGCTGTGAGTGTGCCAGAGAAACTAGTGTTACTCTTAATGTTCAGCAGCCAGCTCAACCAAGCTCTATATTTACTAACACAGCGTTTTCGCTGAAATCCAGAGCGTGCTAGCTTTGGATGAGGATTATTGTTGGGATTCAGAGATAGTTTGGGATTGGATCAAGAATGTCAGCGGTGACATGGTCGGCAAAGAAGTGTAGAAAAATATTTCAGGTCCTGCAATATGCCAGTATAAAAACGTTCTTGCAGGACATCCACGGAATTTATATTGTATCGGTTATAACTGGCAGACTTTGTGTCATCTTGATACAGAAAGGTTTCACTTTTAAATTCAAAAATGTTTTGTTTGTGCTTGTCATGGACTTGGAGTACAACAGGACTGTACAAGATCAGACTTGTATAGTTGGTTATGTAACATCAGTGCAGGGATGGCCTGCATTGAAGGAGCTCTGAGGTAAGAGAGCTGACATGATTAAAATGAGAGATCAACCCACCTGCCTGCTCATGCCAAAAATCTGAAAGCTACATCCCCATTTCCCTGTTGGCTTGATTATAATAATTAAGGTAATGTGTGTCCATGTGTTAAATGGATAGTTCATGCAAAAATAAAAATTGGCATTATGTCCTCATCCTTTTGTTTTTCAACAAAAGAAATGAAATGACATAATGATTTTATACGTTTTGTACACACTATTCCTTTAACCCAGTATCTTGTATATGGTACCTTTTTTTAAATGGAGAAAGAATCACTTTCAGTCATACTCAGGAGATGCAATATTAAATCCAACGCTGTGTAGTGAACAAGATCTGGGACACATGCAAGTGGAGGCATACATTCAAACAACAGGCATGAATCTCTGTGGAGCTGTTGATTTGTTGCCCTTAATCCATTTGATCTGACTAGTGCTGGCATGAGGCCCTGTGTTTCATGGCATGTGGCATTCTGGTGCTCATACTGTTTCATCACTAACCGTCACTAACCACTGCCATGAGTTAGGAACCATGATTGTATCTGTTTTCTAACGGACGACGTTTCAAGACTCTTATCAGCGCTGAGGGAATAATGAGCCGGCTCATAATTAGAGAGTTCATATCACTGAGTATTTGATTAGAATACTCATTGTGTAGACTCATACTCAATACTCATTACAAATCTTTGTGTTAAGTGATTGGTAATATGATTTACCCGGGGTGGAGTGGACGCATCATTGCATGACGTCATTGAAAAAGAGGGAAATGTTTGAATGAGTTGAGGGTGTAATGACATTCAAACAGAGCCTAAAAAACGCAATATCGAACGTGCCCTGGCCCAACCCTGGTCCATTTTTTTGTTGGCCTCAATTTACCTTATGTCACAAAACCAATTTTCCTTCCTTGACATTTGATTAAATGGTAATTAGGGTGTAACGTACACGTATTCGTTCACATATCGTACACGTGTTCACGGATTTTCAGTACGTGTTCACAATGAATTTAAAGTTAGCTTAACCACCAATAATCACAATAATCTCTTTGGTTTTTTTTTGTTTTTTTTACTCTCAGTACGAAACCGTGTCGTCTTTCAAATTCTGTGAATTTTTATCACGAAATTCAAACAATAAATGCATTTTAGGGCTCTTTGATGTGACGACGAAGTTCAAGTGACTGTCATCTTTTGCACTTTTATACTAGATACAGAATAAACATGAAATGAACATCTGAAGGTATGTTGATAGATACAGTACAACTTTCTGAAATGTATCATACCTTGTGTAATCAGTGTTTCAGCTGCGGAAAGACATCAATAAAACAGCGTGTAAACAATGTCACGTATCATTACGATTACCTCAGGCAAATCATTAATTGTCCACATTTTGTTAGTTCACTAGAGAAATGAACTTTTAACCTATATACTGTATATGTACCGTTATATACAATGAAAGCCTATATATTCATTAGATTTTACTTAACCTGTTAACGATGTCTTATTGTTGTATGTTTAAATGTTTATTATGTTTAAATAATAAAATGTATGTTTAAATAAGTCTGCCATGAAAATGACAGCTAAATAAATTGAATAAACTGAATAAATTATACACTGAATAAATTATTATACGAAATTGGAGTATAACGAATATATAACGAATTGAAGTAAAAACATAATTTTATAATTGGATGTAAGGCAATGCAAAACTTATGCTGACTTATGTGCAGTTTACCTGTTTGCATACAATTTGTTATTTGAGTGTTGATTTTAGTATATCTAAAAAACAATATCAGCTGAATTTAAGCTAATAGTTTGGGCTCCGTTGTAAACGTTTTAATTTGCCAACTTTAGTAAAGTCTCTATGTAGTTTAGTCTTGGATGTATTTCTAAAACTAATCATATTTCATAATTTAAAATACATTTTATATTTTCCTTTATTTAAAAATGTAATTTCTTCCTGTGGTATAAAATCTGAATTTTTAGTAGCCATTACTCTGTTTAGTGTCACATGATCCTTCAGAAATCATTGCTCAAGAAACATTTATTCTTATCAATTAAAAAAGTATATTTCTTATGGAATATTCTTATTGATTAAAAAAAGTGAAATTCAGAGACATTTTTGTAGCATTCTTTGATAAATAGATATTTGAAATTGATTTTTTTAAACATTTAAATGCCCTTTTACTGTCATTTTGATATTTTTTTTTTAAGATTTAAGAATTATTAATAAATACATAAAAATCACACTGACCTCAAACTATTCAACACTACTTTACATTTGCCCCTGTCCTTGACAGGCCCAGTTGGATCAGATGATGGATGATTGAATGCTTCAGGGACCTTGTGTAATCTAACCTCATTGAATTTGATTCAGTTTGATTCCTGTTAGCCTGGAAGAGTTTGATGTTCTGTTGTAGTTTATCGATCAGATCAACTGTAGTCACGTGTTTCAGCAGCTATTTATATTGCAGTAATCATCAGGGTCATCTGAAATTCCTTTGAAATGTCTTGGCCAATTGTTCAGTTGTTCAGCTGTTCAGTTCGTAGACCTTAGGCTAACCTGCTAACCGGTTTGGGTTGATTCACACTGCCTAACAGATATTTGACCTATAACAACTGGGCATTCCCACTGAAATTTATGACCATTTGTCTGACCTCATTGACTCAGTTAAAAGGTCTTTGAAATGGATAACTATAAAAGATAAACCCTGTAGCGCTGCTGCTTTTCACTGGCACAGACAACAAAGCATTATTATAAGATGTGATGTCATTGTGGTTCAAGAATTTTCTCTTTCTATCAGAGGTGAGGGGAGCCTTACTTGTGTCATTGGAATGTTTTATCTGATCTATTGTCCACCAGTCATATTGTGCAGAACTTGGAGAGCTCTCAAGTAGAAATGCTTGACCATGTGCCTTTTCATGTTTCTGATCTTTCTTACAGGAAATGTGCTATCATCGTTCTTTTTTAATTATTTTGCGGTGTCCTCATGCATCTGTGATCTTGTGTGGTTGGTGTGGTCCGGATCTATGTCAGCACCATTGGGGGCCATGCTGTCCTCTAGAAGATTAGACAGTGGAACTAGAGGGATTAAATATCTTCAGGATTCAGTTCAGGGGATTTGAAATGAGGAGTCCCACACACTCTTTCGCTGGGGCCTGAATCCATGTCTTATGCACTGTGGTTAGCCTAAACAGAGCACTAAATGGCCTTTAAAGCTCATAATGAGCCTAAGCTTCCGTCCCGCGCTATAGTGTTTGGGACAAAGAGGAAATGACTGAAGGGTGATAAGAAGATAAGATGTTCTTTGACCTCCTAGCTTTCTCTTAAATCCTAAACTAATAGTTGTTCTAAGTTTCAACCCTGATTGCTGAGCAAGTTGTAGTGACTTGGTTTGGTTAATGGTTTTGTATGACCCAGCCTGTACCACTGAGTGAAGACGTGTTTGTGAGGATGTACATGTGTGGATATACTGTACAGTGCAGAGTTCATCCGAGCAAAGAATATAGGGCCCATCCATCCGTATTACTGATGTGTACACATTGTTAATGCTCTTTCAACCCTCTATAGGGATAGGCCTTTCATTGTTTGCCAATAATCCTCACATCTGCAAACAACTTTCTGTCTCTGCCTTCGCTCTTCCAATCCCCTGTCTCTCTCAACCCTTTGCTTTCAGACGCTCTTGTCTTTTTCCCTATCACTCATGCTGCTTTTCAAATAAAGAGCTTTCTTAACACTCTAAACAAGTACAGTGGTGGTGTTCTGTGCTTTTTATGATATGATGATTTCCAGAAGTACATGAGGTGAAAGAGTTGAGCAATTGACTAGGCTTGGAGTACATCCTGGTGTCTCTGAGCTAGGTATATATAGTTCTTTAGTACCAAGTAGGATATGTCTATGGAGAGTCTTATGTAACTTTAAGCTGGTGGGACAAAAATGGGATATGTAAATATTAGATTTGTGTATTAAGGTGTTTCAGTGCAAATGCAGCTCAAAAGACTGGTAGTTTACCCTGTGTGACCACTATCGTTCAAAAGTTTGAGATTGGAACAATTTTGTTAGTTTTTGGAAGTTTCAATCTCATGAAGGCTGCAGATACAGATTTGCAAAGAATACAGATTTAAAAAATGATTGATAGTATGCTAAAAATGTAAGTACAGTAATCCCTCGCCACTTCGACGTTCAAGTTTCGTGGCCTCAGTGCATCGCAGATTTTTCAAAAAATATTTAGCGAAAAATAAAAATTCCAAAATACCGTATGACGTATTGCGAAAAGCTGTTTCCCAGGATTCCAGACAAAGAGAGAAACTTGCCAATGAAGCTTTGTACATACCCACGTTATTGGTTTCCGGTGCGAGATCAACGAATGAGAGCACAAGTGGATGTATCCTGTGAGCTGATTGGCTGATCCTACTTCGCGGATTTTCACCTATCGCGGGGGGTTCCGGTCCACATTAACCGCGATAAGCTGATTTTGGTATTGTGACACAGCGCCTCCGTTAACGGGCGTCCGGGCGTAATTTACGTCCGAAAATCGCCAGCGTACGCCGAAATTTTAAGTTCAGGAAGTCCGCGGGACGTCCTGTTTAATGGTTTTACGCCAGATCACAGAGCGCTCGACGTACATGTGCATTGCAAAGTGACCAAATGCATTGTAAATCACCACATGCACATGCACCACGTGTATGCTAAGCGACTCCATTGATAAGGACACAGCAGGTCACTTAATCTCTTTCGCTGTCAAGATATACACTAGTGATGTAACTATGGTAATTCCCGCGAACTACTGAAACTCCGCCTACTGCGGGGATCGCGAAAGCCAACAGCGAGAGCTATGGCCATAAACTAATTGATAACTATGCACAAACGTGCGGGGATCGCAAAACTGTGAGAGATGTGTTATATTGACGGGTAAACTTTCCCGAAACTCCCCAAAATAGCCTGGTTATCTGTGCATGATACGGAATGCTCCGCCTCCGTGAAATTTGTGGATATGTTAATAATTATCTACCACTACGGATCCTTCATCTACTACCGTATATATGCAAATTAACCTTGACACAGACCTATGTATCTTTTCTAGTATATTTTATATGTAACAGGCATAAAATTATTGTGCTTTACGACGTAGTAG
Source organism: Rhodeus uyekii (assembly GCA_037043235.1). NCBI lineage: Eukaryota > Metazoa > Chordata > Actinopteri > Cypriniformes > Acheilognathidae > Rhodeus > Rhodeus uyekii. The sequence goes on along the minus strand of JAWRVZ010000102.1, from coordinate 2,016,287 downwards.
TACTGTAACAGGGACTTCCAAAAATAATACCTGGGACTTCCAAAGATAATACATGGGACTTCCAAAAACTAACATCTGGAAGTCTGGACTTCCAAAAAAAAAATCTTAGTGGAAGCGCTGTGACAGTTCTGCTCTCTACCCTTACCCTGACATGAGATTCAATCAATTCAACTTCAATCTGATTGAATCTTAAAGTTTAAGACTAATTTCCACCCCTTCTATAAGTGAACATGAGTCATGACACCACTCCCATTATTTCAGGTGTGACATCACATGCCTGCCGTGGTCACTGATTTGTTGATCATGATGGTAAGTTTTTAGTTTTGTTGCTTCACTCTCGCTCACAGTGTGGGCACAGTTTATGATGACAACGCTGTTGGATTTGGACTAAACACAAAGCACCAAGTATGAGCACAATCAGAGGTTTTTTAAAGAGAGCTGCTTGGTGCTCTGTGTGTGAGAAGCACACAGAACTGATGAGGCTGAGAGCAGGACTGTCACAATACCAAAACTTCAGTAGTCAAAACCAGCAATATGTTTAAATTGTATAGCATACTGATATCCATAATTCAAACTACCTCTTTTGGTGCGATGTGGTTTCACACCAGGAATTCCACTGTTGGACATGATTATTTAAATTAGTTGAAACAATGAGCATATACCTTCAATGTCGTAGCATGGTAGGTCTGATATTGTTCAGAATTAATGCCTCTATCAGGGTGTCCGCGGGGTTGTAAAAGGTAGTAAAAGGTAGTAAATGAAATCAGCCAAAATTAAGGCCATTAAAAAGTAGTAAAAAGTAGTAAACGTCTTTTGACGAGGTATTAAATTTTCGAGCCAAATTTTTTAGATATATTTTCAATTTGTGTTAAGTGCAGGTCTTTCTTTTAAAATTTGCGAGGATTTATTTAGATGTTGAAACTAGGACCTGAGCGATATCACGCGAGGTTGTGTTTGTTCGCGCGCACGCGCGCGCGCGCCCAGTGCATTGCGAGCTGAGGTGAGTGAACAGCAGAGTGAACAGACTACACTGCAGCTGAGGCGTTGTGGTGTTTATGTGCGGCGGTAAAGTCACTCTATTCTTCTCCCACTTCAGCGGACACTTACTGTCATGTATTTCGGTAGAAGATTCTCCGATCTGCGACACAAACTATCAGCGAACAAGTTTAATATTTTGAATAAATAAGAGAAACTAAATGCATGCGATACTTTTTTTGTGGTTGCTGTGCGTCACTTGACAAGCATGACGCGTCGCCATGGAAACACACACATAACACAGCAGTTTTGAGACGTCACAAGGAAAGCATGTCGAATAGCGGCGCGGGGCACAAAGTAACACTTTTTGGTTTTGGCCAAATAATGAACAAAGTAATAGGATTAGACAAACCATATTTTTATACAAACAACATGCAAGTCTCTCCTGCACATTTCACCTATCGTTTCTGTGCAGTATCGCCAAAAGCATAAAATGAGTAAAATGTTACTTCTTACCCCGTGAGCAGGGTTAGTTGTAACAGACAGAGGGTTATTTGTAACGCATGTTATGCAATGGATGTTCATTCATGTATTTTTATTTCTTACAAAAAGTTGTCTTGATGATCATAAGCATAACTTATGAATGAAATATTATATTTTTATTTTATTTTTTTTTACATTTTGTTTATGCTTTGAACATTAAAACTTTTTAATAGGTTAATACAATGCAAAATATCTGATTATTGATATAGGCTATGCAATGTTACAACTAACACTGCGGTGTCGTGTTTACCTCAGGACCGGCTAGCAGTCACTGTGTTTTTCACATCTTTCAAAATGGTACCATCTTTTAGCCAAGAAGATGGTAATTATTGGACTAACATACTTTCACACACTTTGTAAATCGAAAAACAACTACTACAACAAAAAATATTTACATGCTGCCAAAAGAGTTTTTCCTGTGGTTCTCCTCCAAACTTCGCTGAAATTTCTCGAAAGATGGCCAGAAGACGTGTGCAAACAGTGTGGTGAAAAGCCTGTTAGTGCATCATATTTAATCATATCCTTTGCAACTATCTAAAAGTCTACGTTACCATTTACCCCGCATTACTTTTGTGCCCCGCGCTCCCCTAATACTGACCTTATTTCAGCAAAATTCATTATTATTTTACTTGATTTATAGATTCAGTATTTTAGATGTATTATTGATGCATTTAAATGTATTTTTGACTGTCTTCTTACTTTTAGTCTAGTCGTCTAATCAGTTACAAAACTTTAGTTTAAATGACTCACAAATCAGTGGCGTTTCGACTAGTCGACTAGTCCGTAGTGTTTAGATCTAGCAACTAAACACCACTCTTTCAATTCCAACGATGGCTTTGGAGAGCTGTTTAGAAATGTTTCCGGACTCCGACATAGCAAAATCCTTCGCTTTAGGCAAGAATAAGAACGCTTACATGATCAAATTTGGTATTGCACCATATTTTAAGAAGAAAAACTGGTGGAGACCGTAAACCAAGCAGGGCTGTTCGACAAGAGGCTCAACCAATCCTAAAAAAAAAAATCCCTCCTTTTTTGGAGGATGGTTATGTCGGTCAAGATAATCGCAGTGACGCTGGTATTAAAAAATATTTTGAAGGTAGTAAAAAGGTAGTAAAAAGGTAGTAAATTCAACTTAAGAAGTTCTGTATAAACCCTGCTCTATGGAGAAAATGAATGGGGATTTGTCTTCAGTAACCCGACTGTCGTCTGTTTCTCCCAGCTATCTCTGTCCCATGTGTGGTGGCCCTGTTGTGTCTTGTAACCCTCTTCTCAGGGCCACCTGTTCCTTCAAGGCTACGCTCGCATTCCTCATGCCCCAGCACATGTGTGCCTGTGCCCAGACAAAGAGGCCTGGCAAAAACACAAGCAGGGATGGATCGTCTGGAGATTACACTGTCATCTCTCTCTAGCTTTGCCTTTGAGGGTAAAGCCCTTCTGTCACATTGACCACGCAGAGCAGTCAACACGTCCTGACGTGTTCATATGGGTTGTTGGGGACATAGATCGGTGACCCAGTGCTGCTCAAAAGACGCCTGTGTGATTAACTCTGACATGTGCATTGCTGTGGAATGACGGCAAGTCTGTTGAAAGCAGTTCTGATTTGGAAAGTAACAGGAATCAGATGCTGAGGTTTGATTTGGGGTTTTCTCCATTTTGAAAGCATTTTCCACATTTATCTTTTTATGTCCATTTTCATTAACGTGTAATGTTAAGGAAACAACTGTAAACGTACTTGGCGTAATCCTGCTCACTTTCTTTTTAAGTGTAATAGTATTTAGCAATCTTCCTGTTTTGAATGTGTTCAATTATCTGGGATTAAATAATTGCAGCCTTGGGGAACATAAAAGACTTCAAAACTTCAAAAACGTTTTAAAAATCATAATGACTCCAAACCTTTCAATGACAGTGTACGTTTTTTGTGCGTACGGATTTCCAATGTCTGCAGGTGCCAAATCAAAGAGCTTTTCTCAGTAAATCAACAATGACATGTTTTACATTAGTTTGATTACATCCATAAATGGTTGGAATTTATGAGATGGGTCAAGGTATGACAAGTATTAATTTACATAATTTACAAAACTGCAATGAGAGCTGTTAAATGTTAATGCCTCTTTTCACAGGCTTGACTATGGGCTGTGTCAAGAGTAAAGAGGACAAGGGTCCTACTCAGAAGTACCGACCAGATCCCACCAATCCCACCCCTGGGTCACACATGGGTCTCTATGGACCAGACCCCACCCAGATGGGCCAGTCACCTGCCCTGAAGGGTCCCACCAACAACTACAACAACCGCACAACTGGGCTCACCCCATTCGGTGGCTCCTCCTCTGTCATCACACCCTTCGGTGGAGCCTCCTCTTCTTTCTCCTCTGTTGCTGTGAGCAACCCCTTTCCTGGTGTCGTCACGGGTGAGTGGATGAGCGATAAGAGCTCTGTGAAGTAGCTTTGTCTAAGGAAACAAGAATTCCAAAGAAACCATATGTCCCAAATGTCTGATACCAGTCATGGATCACGGGTTTTGGCATTTCTCCATTCCAGGGGCCTCACTTCTAAAATGAATGAACAATTGATTTGATCTTAAATGTAATGGATTTGATCCCACATCAAAATGAGGTACAAATCGTGATTTCTAAGGCATAAACTGACATGAAATACTGTTTGTGTATGCCAGATGAAGATCATGCATACAATGTTTTTTTCCCCCGCTTATATTCAGTTAATTCAACATCATAAAAAAAAAAATAATATATATATATATATATATATATATATATATATAAATTATATATACAAATTTTATATATATATAAATAAAATTTGAACTGAAATTTGTGCACAAATTTGAACTGCTTTTAAATAATTACGTCACTGAAATTAAATGTGTGTGTAGTTTAGTTTTTCTTTTTTAATATATCTGCAAAAATGTCAACAATTCTATGTTTTTCTGTCAATATGGGGTGTTGTGTGTACAATAATGAGGAAAAAAAATTAACTTAAATGATTTTAGCAAATGGCTGCAATATAACAAAGAGTGAAAAATGTAAGGGGGTCTGAATACTTTCTTTGCATGCACACACACACACACACACACACACTGTTTTCAATATTTATCACTCACAGCCTCATTGTTAATAAATATCAGCATAGCTCATTCAAAAGATTAGGGTCACCATGAGGATAAAGGTTGTAATTTGGTGTTTTGTTTGTGTATGAAAGCACTTTTATAAAATCAGAGTTCATGGAAGCCAGATGTTACGTAAATGGGACGACTCAAACAATATAACCAGTATGTTTCATTAAATTAGAATTACAAACTGGAGTTGTAGTAGGCCTAAATAAAAGAGAGGGTAACTAATGTGATTTATTCCTCTTTGTTCAGTGATAATTTCTCTGTTCTGCTTCAGGCAGTGCCGTGAAGAGATCTCTTGATACCAAGTCTTGCTCTCTGACTCGAAGAGGCTGGATATAAATGTGATATGTGTCTACAGCAGAAAACTGAAATAATTAGGTCTTTGTGTGTTCTCTGTAAACGGAACAGTTTTTATTCAGTCAGGCTATAAATAGTGCAATTATCACATCATGTCTTATCACAGGGCAAGCGCTGTTCTCGAATCTGCTTTTTCAGATAGTTTGTACTTTACTGCTAAATCTAGTGTGGTCTGATGTAAATCGTCTCCAGGGAAAACCACAGTCGGTGTCAGTGAGCTGGCAGAAGACAGTCTACCCAGCTCACCCACATAAAATATATTCTTTCTGGAAACTGTTCACATATTCCTGTTATAATCCAGGGATGTCAGAGATGTAAAATAAAATGCAACCAGTCTTTCAACAGTACCGGTAGTACCAAATAATCTTAGAATTATTAATCAATATACTGTATAATTAATTTACAATTCACATTCATTTATTATAATTTTTTTTTAAATGGCTATAAATGTTATACATTTTGCTCATAACTCTATCAACTATTGCTATTACCACTAGACTGACAACCCTAATTGCTCATCATCGAGACTTTGTCTGCAGGTTCAAACCTGATCCAATTTTATAGCCAAACAGTCAAAATGGGAGCATCCATGTACACGTCATACTCAATAGGCTTCTTGACTTGGCAGATCTGTGTGTGGCATAGCAGATTTAATCAGTCGGGCCTCTGTTCTTTGCTAATGGATAATCTGGTCTCAGGGCCTGTTTAGGTTTAATCCAACCTATTCTTTTTGTCCTCTCTCACAATTAAAACCACCGTCGCTCTCTCGTCTTTATACTTTGTTCAAATGGGCCTTAAACCTTGCTTGTGAAAATCCCATTTTTTATGTAGGCAAAACGCAAAACAAGTCGACTAATGATTACTGACTGTAGAGACAACCAAGCCGGGAACAAAAATCAATGAACACATCTTTCAGCATGTCTATAAATGCTTAACTAAACTCTATTATATGGTTGAAATGGCATCTGATTCTGTCGTTTCAAATGAATAATTAAGTTACTTTGGAGTAGCTAACTAGCCATTACCGTACTATTATTGTATTCCTTGCCTGAGCCTATGATTTGCATCTTTACTGAACCTTTATACATTCAACCTACATTGATTTTTCTTGCAGGCGGTGTAACTTTTTTTGTGGCCTTATATGACTATGAAGCTCGGACTTCAGATGACCTCTCCTTCAAGAAAGGCGATAGATTTCAGATCATCAACAACACGTGAGTTCCTATCCTCTGCACATATGATCACATCCACTCTGAGGTGACATGGACATCGCTGTAAATAGATAGATGCGTACATGCATACCAACCCCCAAATTTATTTTGTTTGTTTAGGTTTTAGCCCATCGGATTGAGGGCAAAAGTAGTAAATTGAGGACCTTTTGGCAGATACTCCCTTTCTGAAACTTGTCTAAAGGCCTGCTTGAGAGTAGCAATTTAGTTGTGATGGTTTAAGTAAGGGACCAATGATTCCATTACATCAGTGAATGTCAAAGAAAGTCATACAGTCATGGATATTTATTTATTTACTTACTTTTTTTAAATCCATCATTGTATTCCAAGCTCATTGAGGGCGAAATCTGTCCTTAATGTGTTTCCATAATGGGCCATCTGTTCAACCACTAGCCAAGTTTAACGTTCAGTAAATGCTCACTGCTCAAATTTCTTCCCTCTTTAACGACCCTGACATTTTAATCGTGCACATCAAATTCCTTCACTTCCCTGCAGTTTTACTGTGAATAACGCAGCCTGCAGACACAGGCTTGTTGCTGAATAGTTTTCTGTTTATCGTGAATGATATGAACCTGATAACTTGATAGTGTCTTTTGCTTTGGCCCATAGAGAAGGAGACTGGTGGGAGGCTCGCTCCATCAACACGGGGCAGAAGGGCTATATTCCCAGCAATTATGTGGCTCCTGCAGACTCCATCCAAGCGGAAGAGTAAGTAACTCTTCACCTCCTGTGCTTATCCAATCATCTCATCTATTCATGCCGTAATTAAGAAAGCGTGATGGCTGGTCACGCGTACGCCCAGAGCCCTGGTGCTGACAAACACACCAACAAATACATGACTGAGAGACAAAAGACTCTCTTTTTGAGTTACAAACTTCATGTCTGTCTCTTTCAGTGTTACTCCCTTCTTCAGCTATTTTTCGCTCTATAAATGTTTTAACTAATGATATTTTACAGATTTTCAAAGTCCGTTTTTGTCTTTAAATTGTAGACAATTTCATTATGATCATATTTATTCATGAAAGATGTTTTTAATGATGTTCAAACCATCTATTCAGTGAATTGATTCTGATTGAGTTATTTGTTTGTAAGAGGTTTTTTTGGCTTTATTGTATATTATAATGATTTGTTTATTGGCTCATAAATTCACAATAATGTACAATTAATAAATATAATTCTAGACGGCTTATTTATGAATAGGATTAATTGATTATTTTATTAATCAAGGATACATTAAATATTGACATTTATAATGTTGCAAAATATATCTATTTTAAATGAATGTTGTCCTTTTGAACTTTCTATTTATCAAAATATCCTGAAAAAAATATCATGGGTTCCACCTAAATATTAAGCAATACAACTATTTTCAACATTCAATTTTGCCTACTCAGTAATAATATTAAAATAGAAAACAGTTACTTTAAATGCTAATCATATTTAATTATAATTTTTTTGTACTGTATTTTTGATCAATAACAGGATAAGACACTTTCAAAGACATCATACTGACCTCAATGTTGTTTTTTGTTATATTTTAAAATTGAATCTATTTCTTATTTTCCCAGTTATTTGTGTCTACTGACAAATTCAGGACAAGTTTAGAAAAAATCAGACTTTTAACAAACTAGTTTAGTTTTCATCGCACTGCCTTTTACTGGATATGTTCCACAGAATTCCACACTCCACTTTAACATGGCTGGGCTTATTTTCATTTATTTCCATCTCATAGATGGTACTTTGGAAAAATGGGTCGTAAGGATGCTGAGCGACTGCTACTGGTTCCTGGAAACCAGCGGGGCACATTTTTGGTCAGAGAAAGTGAGACCACTAAAGGTAAGTGAATTGCTATCTGTGTTCAGACATGTACAGCAGTAGTACTCCAAACCAAAGCAGAAATATTTTTAATCCATTCCATCCTCATCTTGGCAGGGGCTTATTCTCTCTCGATACGGGACTGGGATGAGATGAAGGGAGACAACGTTAAACACTACAAAATCCGAAAGCTTGACAACGGAGGCTATTACATCACCACAAGAGCTCAGTTTGACACACTACAAAAACTGGTGAAGCATTACACAGGTTAGCACATTAAGTTTTGAGTCCTACTGGAGTTCTATGATGTATATACTACCTTCATAAGTTTTTTTTTATGCATTTGAAATAAGCTTCTTATGTTCACCAAGGCTGCAATTACTTGATTAAAATACAGTTTAATCTGGAGTAATTTAAAATGTAAACTAAATAACTTTTCTGATTTCTAATGAGTAATTTATTCCTACGATGGCAAATCAGAATTTTCAGCATCATTACTCCAGTCTTTAGTGTTGCATGATCCGTCAGAAATCATTCTAATATGCTGGTTTGATGCTCAAGAAACATTTCTTATTACAAATATTGAAGGTTTTTTGGAAAGCACGATACATTTTTTGGGATTATTTAATGAATAGAAAGTTCAAAAGAACAGCATCGTTTGACTTTAATGTCACTTTTTTCAGTTGAATGTATCCTTGGTGAATAAAAGAATACTTTTGTTTAAATCTTGGCAGGAGATGGCAGGGTGTTGGTTTAAAGCTTAGGGGTGTCTTTATGACTAGCGCTAGCAGGTGTCTGACGTCTGCTGTGAGGAACGTGTCCCCGTTCACCCAGACTGTCAGTTAATCTTGGCTTAGTTTTCACAGGAGAACGTCTGAGAGGACTTTTGACATCGACACCTCTTTGATCTTATGAGCTGTTATGTGCGTGTACTGCCACAGCGCTGTTGTTGTAGCTGACATCAAAACAAAACCATCAGGTTCTCTTAACTGTGGTTTTGTGAAGCCATCAAACCTTCTCAAAGCTGTTTTACTTGACCTAAACTATATGACAAAAAGTATGTGGATACAGTTCTAATCAAAGGGTGTGGCATTTCAGCTACATTCATTGCTAGTACGTCCATAAAATAAATCATACAGCCATGCAATCTCTCTAGACAAACATCATTTATAGTAGAATAGGGTGTATGTATTCTCCATATATAAAGAGAGGTCCATGTAGAAATGGTCTACAACAGGGGTCTCAAACATGCGGCCCGCGGGCCGCATGTTTGAGACCCCTGTCGTAGACCATTTCTACATGGACCTCTCTACGATATTTTGTGGCCCGCGGGATAATATGAAAGTTTAATGTAAGTGCGGCCCGCGAGTTTTGAATGAATAGCATTCATTTTTTTTACCGCGTTGTGTGTGTGTGTGCGAAAGGTTCCATTTTCGTGCGAGCTGGAGCTGTACAAGCCAACCAATCACAGTGGAGTATATGACTCCTGGCGGCCAATCACAGTGCAGTATATCACTCCCGGGGGCCAATCACAGTGGAGTAAATGACTGCCGGGGGCGGTGTATCGGCCGGGCTTGATGCAGACAGAGAAACAGTGTTGCCAACTTAGCGATTTTGTCGCTATATTTAGCGAGTTTTCAGACCACTCTAGCAACAATTTTCCTAAAAGCGATTAGCGACTTTATCTGGAGTTATTGGCGACTTTTGGAGACTTTCTAAATGCACCTATTGCTCTCTTACTCCTCCCTGTCAGCAGTGAGTGCTGCTGTGAATCCCTTCCCCTGCTGACAGGTAGATTTCCCCGCACCGCAGTTGACAGTTGATCATTCCATATTTAAGTCAAGATTAAGTCATAATAATGAGAGGGTTTCTACAAAAAATATAATGACTAAGTATCTCGAAAAAATTAGAAAATTTCTCATAATATTGACTTAATATCTCTAAATAATGAGAGAGTTTCTCATAAAAATGACTTAGTATCTGAAAAAATGAAAAAGTTTCATAATAATGACTTAATATCTTGAAATAATGAGAGAGTTTCTCATAAAAATGACTTAGTATCTGAAAAAATGAAAAAGTTTCATAATAATGACTTAATATCTTGAAATAATGAGAAAGTTTCTTATAATTACTTATCTCATAATAATGACTTGGTATCTCGAAAAAATTAGTAACTTTTTCCTCAACCTTGAACTTCAGTAAGTCCAAGTACAGGTCTACTTACTGATGATCATCTTCAAGCTATACTGAGAGTCTCAACAGTCTCTTCTCTCAAGCCAAATGTTTTTATTGAGGACAGTTCATGCTCAGAAGAACCCATTGAAGTTAAAGAACTGTCAATAAGGACGTTTGAGGTTGATATTTTTTTTGTGGAATACTTGATGCGGCCCTGCCTCACCCAAACTCTGCCTCCTGCGGCCCCCGGCTCATTTGAGTTTGAGACCCCTGGTCTACAACAAGTCTCCATAAGCCCAGCACTGTTTTTATATATACGTTTGATTGGAAAAAAATTTTCCTGTTAAGTTCTTAAATTGATTTATATTTCTGGGAAATAGTGTAACATTATAAATGTCTTCGCTGTCACCATAGATTAATTTAATGCTCCTTGCTTAATAAAACTATACAGTAATACCTCGGTTTACAAGTGACGTTGTATACGAGCAAATTGGTGTACAAGCATGGAAAGTGAAATCGGTGTACGAGCATTGTATCGGAGTGCGAGAATTTTTCCCTCGCCCACACGCATTTTTTTTTTTTTTTGTGGAAAAGTCCTAATGTTCAGCATCTTCACGCGCATTTTTACTGGAAATATCCTAACGACAGCCTATCACAAAGCTTATCAACCCTTAACTCGTTCATTCTCTTCATTCTCTTTGGTTGCGTCATTCACCACAGTGCATACTTCTATAAGTGATTTACAGCGGTTTTATCTTGTGTTGTTAACATTAATTGTGATCGCTATTGTTCACGTAGTGAAATATATATACGTACAGTACAGCACATAGACAATGGCCTCAAAATGGAGATTTTTATTGCATTCTTATGGGGAAAATTGTTTTGGTGTACGAGAATTTTGAATTACGAGGAACGAATCAAACTCGTAAACCGAGATATTACTGTAGTTTAAATCCTTAATGTAAATAAAAGTAAGTCCCCATAGCAAAGTTCCAAAAATTTAGTAGAAAGTCTTACCAAAAGATTGGATGCTGTTAGGGTGGATTAACTCAACATTAATGTCTACATTTAATATTTAAATTCCCAATGAGTAGTGGATTTCATTGTTTTCTGTCAGGTGTTTCATACAACCGGTCACAGATCTGAGAGCTTGTGAAAGAAACAAATTTGCTGTTCAGATTCATCTTATCTGCAGAATGTCAAGGCTTAATGAAAGGCCATCAGTCCTTGTCGGGCGCTCTCTGTGAGACCCGCTTTAAAAAGATCTTAATCATTTTGTTGAAAGACAGTGATTAATTGGCTATGTGGCTGGATAAAGGATAAATGTCTTTTGCCTTCACCTAGGTCATTTTGTTGTCTTGTATTTTATTATCCCCTATTGTTTGAAAAGTTTTAATTCAGAACAGCATCTTTAATTTTTTGCTCACTATGCTATTTGTTTTTAAATGACGTTTGAGTTACAATATTTAACACTGGTTATTATGTATTAATCTAGATGGTATTGGGATCCCAGTATTTTTTATTCGGTAGTTTCTATTGTCTCGATATGGGCATCACAGGTGTAATTTTACCTCACAGAAAACTAGTTGCATCAGCATAGTTTATGACCGCAGTGTTCTTGCTGACATCGCTCCTATGTGTGTTTGTGTGAGCGTAGAGCATGCAGATGGGTTGTGCTACCGGCTGACCACAGTGTGTCCGACGGTGAAGCCCCAGACTCAGGGTCTGGCTAAAGACGCATGGGAAATCCCACGAGAGTCACTGCGCTTGGAGCTCAAGCTGGGTCAGGGATGCTTCGGAGAGGTCTGGATGGGTAAGACAAATGCACATGCACACTCATTCCCTAAAGCACCTGGCACACTTCACCCCACTCCACTGTGATTGTCATACACATCTGTTGTTTTTTGCTTATGCACCTCACGCACTAGAGGGAGGTGTGAAAGTTTTTAAGTACCCATGTCTTTTGTCACCACTCTTAAAGCTTGCATCGCTGCAAGCTCCAACATGCCACATCATTAAAAACTATGTCAGGAATTCCACTTATTGTCTGTGTGTGTCTTTGTTTCAACATGCTTTATTGGCTCCATAACTGTTTTGTCATGAGCTGGTCTTTGCCGTTTATGCAATTTGGTCAATGTTCTGACTAAACTGTTAAAGATACATTCTTCACCCTTTTAGAAAGATTTCCTAAAGACTTCCATGGACGACTTCTATTAAAATATTTCAGTGTTCCCACATATAATACTGCTAATGAGGTTTTTATACTTTTATACTACTTTTTATATAATTCTCCACTGATGATTTCTCAAATCCATTTCTCAGATTTCCTGTAAATTCAACAAATATTTAGCCTTTATTATTTATCCTTTTTATGTTTAGTTGTGGTTATATTGTTTTATTGCTCTTTTGGATTTTATTAGTGTTTTTGTTCTATAAAAACATTAGTTTTTTTGTGTAGTTTTTATGTAATTTAGTTTTGATTGCTTTTTTTTCATGCTCATTTTGCTCTTCTTTTTTCTTTTTGCTCTTCGTTTTTTCCTAGGTACTTGGAATGGCACGACTAAAGTAGCTATAAAGACTCTGAAGCCAGGCACCATGTCTCCTGAAGCCTTCCTGCAGGAGGCCCAGATCATGAAGAAGCTTCGGCATGACAAGCTGGTTCCCCTGTATGCCGTTGTGTCAGAGGAGCCAATTTACATCGTCACGGAGTACATGGGAAAAGGTAGCTTGCGCTTTATCAAACTGCGCTTTACGTCCGGTTTATTTTTAAGCACCAAGGAATTCTTTAATTTCATGCATCATGCAATTTTGTAGCCGTTTCTGTAATTGTATTATTTTTTGTCAACTAAATCTCAACCCCATTATTCAAATTATAAAACATAGTTTTGTGTTGAGATGATGGTTGCAACGTAAAAATAGGAAAAGTACAATTCATAATAAATTATGTAAAGTTGTGATTATATCAATATTATTTTGTTATATCAATTATATCTAGAGATGCATTACCGGTAATTGCAATTTTCTTTGCTGTTTCAGATATTCTAAGAACTATAATTGACAGCATATACAAATAAAAACAAATTTTCTTTAATGCAAAATATTATTTTCATTAAAAAATACACAAGAAGTCGGTAATAAAATGGAAACAAATAAACAAATTGGAAACAACAACACAAATAAATGCAATAGAATAAAGAAGTTTTCCAGGTGGGTCTAACAGAAGTTTTCAGGAGAGAAATACAGAAATTATATTAATCAAATGTAAAACAACAATGGGTCATTTAATTATTGTAAAAATTAAATCCAGATTAATGCTTACAAAGTACAAAAGTTATTGAGTCGAGCAGAGAGTGGTCTTTCTTTTGTTCTTCATGACAGACTGAAGCAGGAATATTATCTTTCTAATAACTAATTACAGAACATTCCAGATCTGACTGTTTTTAATTAAATACTCACTAAGATGGAGATTGACAACTTTCTGTGTATTTGACCATTTAAGTCATTTTGTAGAAATCACAAGCTATTTGAGAGGTGGTCTAATGTGCGCCTCACTTATACAGATCAGCGATGCGCGCTCTTTAGGTGTCAGTGCAAAACCTGTTGGAATTAGTAAAATTATGCACAATAGAAACACTATTTTAATAGGAGGCGCGTATGCGTCATTTTGTGACAACACGCAGTTGACGTTACTGCCTGTGTGGCTGTTAGCAAAACTGACTAGGGCAAGCATGTGGAAAATGGGCTGATTCTGCACCCTAGCCACTCGATTGGTGCATCTCTAATTATTTCATAATGTATTGATTATAATATAGTGCGTTTATATCCTTTTTTAATAAAATAAAAATGGTTTACTCTGTGCCTTTCTCTTTCAGGGAGTTTGCTGGACTTCTTGAAGGAGGGTGAGGGCAAGTACCTCAAGCTGCCCCAGCTAGTAGACATGGCTGCCCAGGTGAGACAGAAACCCAAACCTAATCCACCGTTAACCAGCCAGCTTCCTTTCCCTATTCCTCATTTAGTAACACACAGCTGCCCAATCGTTAGTAGAAGCATGTCACGGTGAACCTGGACGAGGAGCATCTCCCAGAGTGGCAGGGTTTCTGTTTCAGCCTCCATCTGGTTGTCATATTTATTTAATATCTGATATGACATCCTGCTGCCCGTGTGTCTCTCCCAGGCACTATGATCCTCATTTCCCGACTAATGCCTGGAGCACTTAACCGCCACTCCTGTGGGGCCACTTCACTTTAATGTGTCTACTCAATTGTGCTCTGTTCACTTAAAAAAGCTTGCTGTTTCTCTCTCACGTTCTTCCCTCCTACTGCTCTCGCTTTCTCGCTTCCCTGAGCTCCAGTCACTGCTGCATTGCTTGGCTGATGCTTCAATCTCCCTCTCACATCTTTGTGCTTGTGGAAACCTTTTGGAGAGTTTTTCAGTCTCGGATTGTTTGCTAAATTCCCTCAAGAATATTTCATCCTGTTTTATGTTTAGCGACCTGTTTACTTGCTTTGTAGATTTCCCCGACTAGCAGTTATTTGGAGCTGCTGTGTTCACGTCTGAACATTGGTTAAAATGTAGATTTTTATGCAGTGAATCTTGCGTGCCCCCTTATCTGAACTTATCTAAATCTTAAAATAAGATTTCCTTGACTGGATCTGGCAGGTTGGTTTTTAGAAGCGTTTCTGGAGGCTTGATTACCCATTCTCTTGTCTAGATTGCAGATGGCATGGCCTTCATCGAGAGGATGAACTACATCCACAGAGACCTGAGGGCTGCTAACATCCTGGTGGGAGACAATCTGGTCTGCAAAATCGCAGACTTTGGCCTGGCTAGACTAATTGAAGACAACGAATACACTGCTAGACAAGGTATGTGGATGGAAATGCAATATTAACACTTTCTTTAATTCGGCCTGGAATGATAATTCCATAATTTCCTGGTCAAGATTTATCTGATTGCAGATATTGGAAATAATCACGATTATTATGCAATTTAAATTCAAATCACATATTGCCGTCCGACTAGGGGAATTTTAAATGAATGTGGAAATATTTCTCGTCTCTTTTTCCGGTGCAGTAGTGTGTTATGTGAGCAGTGCATAATGTTATAATATTGTACAAAATTATATTATACTGCTAAAATAGTATTCTGCTGGGTTGTGGATGAAAAATAATTTAAACGCTTATTCTACCTCTGTGCAACTTCTATTTACAAAGCCTGAATGGAAATCATAAATAAATTGTGTAATTCCATGTTCAATTTGATTTATTTCTAGACATGATCCAAACATTTTGTTCCTCTGTATTTCAACCCATTATGGTCTTAAACTTTAATATAAACCCAAAGCTTGATTTGAAAATGAAAATCAGACCTTTTGTAAAAGTAAAAAAGGGGAAATGGTCATACACAAAATATGCATGGTGAAATCTGTAACCCAATCTTTTATCTGTAACCGCTCTGCTACTGGCAGCAAAGCCATTGTGCTTGAAATTATGAAGCAATCAGCATCTACTCATTCAGAATTATTTCATTTACAATCTGAATGCATTATTTGCAAGAATGCATTGTGATTGCAAAGATCAAGTTGACTTGATATTATCTGCATAAATGATTTTTTCCCCCTGCAGGGAGTCTTGAAAGCACAAAGGCCTCTGGCCTAATAAACAAACAAATGACAAACTTACACTTTGTACATTTTTTTTGTTTTTCTAGCCATTTCACTAAGGATCCTTCATGATCAATGCATGGGAGGGATTTTTATAAAGGAGATTCTCACGTTCCTTTACTACTATCGATAACTGTAAAAAAAAAAAAAAAAAATCATATCCATTGAATTGAGTTATGTAGACATCAACAAGATGTTTTAAAATGCTGACATTTGCTTTGCTTTAGTAATAGCCATTGACTCTACTGCAGTAATTTAGAGATTGTGTGCCATTGTTCCTTTAGGAGCCAAGTTTCCCATTAAGTGGACTGCACCAGAGGCAGCACTGTATGGCCGATTCACCATCAAATCTGATGTCTGGTCCTTCGGTATCCTGCTGACTGAGCTGGTGACCAAGGGCAGAGTGCCATATCCAGGTGAGAAATAGAACATTTGATTCAACAGTAAAAATATTTTTCCTCTTTCATTTTATCATAATTTAATTTTTCATTTGAGGTAGACGTATGTACATATTAAAAGGGATAGTTTACCCCCAAATAAAAAATCTTTCATTAATTGCTTGCCTTCATGTCGTTCCAAAGCCCTAGGTCTTTGGTAAAGGGATAATTTACACAAAAAAGTAATATTCTTTCATTAATTACTCCCCTTCATGTCGTTCCAAACCTGTAAAATTTTTCGTTCATCTTCAGAAGACAAATTAAGAACTTTTGTTGATGAAATTTTTGAAGCTTTCTGTCACTCCGTTGATGCTACGCAACTATCACTTTGATGCTTCATAAGGGAACGTAAAACGTTTTGAAGCGTCAAAGTAGCTGTCAGCGATTTCTCTCAGATTTCATCAAAAAGATCTTCATTTGTGTTCAGAAGATGAAAAGAATGTCTTCTGGGTTTGGAATGCCATGTAAGTGAGTAATTAATGACAGAATTTGTTTTAATGAAACTTGAGGTTTCAGTCCCACCATTAAAAGTTCAGGTAACTAAAAAGATCCAGAAAGGTCATAATGGTGCAGTTTAATCCAAGTATTGTGAAGAGATTTCATTTTGTCATCTTTTTTTACATCTAAACAATGATCAACACACACATAGAGCACATCACATATAGTAAACACCGAAGCTCACACATGCCTGCGTGATGCAAGAGAACCAAGATTTGTTCTAGTGTGTGACACGCTATCTTCTATGTTTACCATACGTGATGTGCTCTATGTAAAGTTACATCTGTTTTTCAAATAAAACAGTTTTCTTTTTTCTTCACAAGATGTCAATCACCACTTTATGATGGATTATGATGCATTCATGACCTCTGTGGGTCTTCTAAGTTTTGGTTACCTAGAGTTGCAGAACGTTCTCAGGTTTCCTTTAAAAAAGATCTTAATTTGTTTTTTGAAAATTAAACAAATTCTTATGGGTTTGAAGGGCTTGATGACAGAATTATAATTTTTTGAGTGATCATACACCACCAGACACACCTGAATTAGCTAATCATGGCAGAACTTTACAGGCAGGTGTGTTCAAACAGGGTTGGTAGAACTTCAAACTGAGAGGTGCAGATTCCACTGTGCCCCCTACTGGAGGAGAGAGGGACTGCTGGGTGTGTTATTACTACTTTGAAGGAGCCATCTGGCTGAGGCAGGCATGAAACACTGACTGGGCACCAGTTTTTATTTACCACCATCTGTCTGTTCCCTCTCTCCACTTGTCCCTCACATGGCCCGGTCTGTCATTTGTAGTGCTTACCTAAAGCATCTCACTGATGCTGCACATCACAAACCCAGTTAGGCTTTCATCAATCATTCAGCCGTACACTATTAGAGTCTGTCCATTATTGATGGGCATCTGCTTCCATGCAGAGTGCTAGATAAGGCTGGATTAATGTGACAACTTTGCTCAAGTGGCTTAGAGGTTAAAGATTTGGACTGGTTGCCAAAGGTTTGTAGGTTTGAACCCCAGTAATATAGAGCAGATGTACTAAAAGTGCTGTTGGTGTATACAGATCTGCCATGCAGGCTTGAGTTATTTAATTCATTTAATTGAGGATTTATTCACATGAAAGTTGGTACTTTATGGACCATTTTAGGCTTTGATGTACATTTACTTTTTACACTGTTTAGAATAACTAGGAAGAAGAAATTAAGTTAAGAATCTGATCCCTCTATAAAATTCTCTGTATCTCTGCAAAGTTCTACTTTCAGCAGTCATAATTACTCCAGTCTGTTAAAAACACTCTCAAGTTCACATTTCTTAAGGAATCATTGATACTCAGGAAGCATTTATTATTCTTAGCAAAGTTGAGCTGCTGAATTTGAAAACTGTGGTATAGATTTTTTTTTTTTAAGAACAAAAAGCACATTTCTCTGAAGGCTATACCACATATTACTGTCTTTTGAAAGAAGAAAGTAAACTGCCTCAAACAGTGCAGAGAGAGAGAGACGAGGAGTATATCACAGTCTCTAGTTTGAGAAACAAGCCCCTCACTGGTGCTCAGCTGTCAGCTTCATTGAACGCTGCATGTTGAACACCACTTTCAGTCATAACTGTGAAGAGAAGACTGAGATGACTTGGCTGGCCTTCAGGCAGAGTTTAACAGAAAAAACTACATCTGACACCGACAAACAATACGATTTTTGAATGGATGGATGAATCCATGTTTGAGGTGTTGAGCTGTCATGGGAGAAGTGCTGTACAGTCAGTCATACCTGCAGGAAACTTTGGATATAACTTCATGTATTTTAAATGACACTCAGCTACACTACCATTCAAAAGTTTAGGGTTGGTAAGATCAGATATTTCATGCTCACCAATACATTATTTGATCAAAGCCGAATTTCCAGTCTTCGTTGTTACATGATCCTTCAGAAATCATTCAAATATGCTGATTGGTGATCAAAAAAATTTGTTATTATTATCAATGTTGAAAATGGTTGTGCTGTTTAATATTTTTGTGGAAACCATGATAGTATTTTTTTCAGGATTCTTTGGTGCATCAAAAGTCGAAAAGAACAGCATTTATTTGAAATTTTTTTGATCATTTTTGATCAATTTGATGTATCTTTGCTGAATAAAAGTCTTTTATCGTATTTGCTCAAACAAAACAAAAAATTCACTAACTTCAAACTTTTGACCAAATGTGTATGTCATTGCTACACGTGGACAATTCTGTTTCACAACATAGTGGGTAAATTATTCCTTGCTAAATACAAGCATCAGTTTGATTCCAAATATTTAATAGTATAAATACTAAGTGTATACAAAGTCATGGGTAACCTTAATTGTCTTAAGCATTTCAATCCAGGCCTCAAAAGCATGATATAAGATTTAATTTAACCACTTAATTTTAGATTTATTCATTTGAGTTTACCATGCGCAGACCTTATTGTTGTGCGAGTCATTATATAAGCAGGTGTATATGAAAATGCTCTGAAAGGTGTTTCTCGCTTGTATAAAACAAATATATGTGGTCCAGGAAAAGTCTCTCTCAAACACAGCCGACCTACAGCTTTACACATCCTTTCCTCTCTCGTAACACCAGACTGTCTGTCCCTTCTGTCCTCAATGCTTCCGTCCTCTGTGGGTGCTAAGCGAGGTGTCCGCTGTAATTACACACCCCTCACATCCTATCTGAGACAGTCTGTCTGCTAAACAGTGGGCGGCTGTACAAACTGACTCTGCATCAACTGTTTTTCAGGCATGGTGAACCGAGAGGTGTTGGAGCAGGTGGAGCGGGGCTACAGGATGCCGTGTCCTCAGGGCTGCCCGGAGTCGCTACACGAAATGATGCGGCTCTGCTGGAAGAAAGAGCCAGATGAGCGGCCCACTTTCGAATACATCCAGTCCTTCCTGGAGGACTACTTCACCGCCACTGAGCCACAATACCAGCCCGGAGACAACCTGTAGAGACTATCTACGGGACCCAGAGACTCACCACCACGTGCTAATAAGCCACCAGGACGGTTCGCAAACCCATTGTGGCACTTCCTCCCCACAGCTCCCCTGCACACTTGTCCTTGCAGAGATTTTTGTTTCTTTGTTTCCCCGTCAAGAATCCAGTGTAAAAACTCTATTAGCGGATAAAACATCTTTCACAGCATGACTTTTTCTGCCTGAGGATGTGTGTGTGGTGGAGTTGATGAGGGCGACGTGTATATGAGCGGGTTTGAAGCAGGACCACGTCATGCTCCCAGAACTCTGCTGGGTTAATACCCTTCATTGCAGACAGAGGGAGTTGTGAAAAAAGCAATGAGCTTAGTGCTGATGGCTGGTTCACAGTTGCACAAAATCAGCATTTTTCTTTGATTTTTATCTATTGTTTTTTTTCTCTCCCTTTTGCCTGTATTATTTTCACCTGAACACTAAATCTTATCGTAAAACCAGTCTTTCTTATTTTAACTTTGTTCATTCTTTGTTTTTTGCTTTTTCAGTAGTTTGAGTAGTTTATTAAAAGTGACCAATAACTGTGGTTGAATCGGTTGGCACTACCAGAGACTGTTAATGCCATTGCTGGGATGGGACCGTGGAAGTTAGAGAAAGACAGAAAGAAAGAGAGAGAGAGAGAGAGACGCATGAGGCCATTAGCCATTCTGAATGTATGAGAGCTTAAGTCTGAGAACGATTGATAACAGGGACAGATTTTTTTTCTCTAAAACTCTTTTATAACAAATCATGATTTTTCAGTTTCAATCAGACTCAATCTTTATGAGAGCTTGAATTCATATCCTGGGAGCTGATTCATATTGGAAAGCCTTCACTAAATATTTCTGACGACTAATTGCCATTTTAGCCAGCTGCTAGTTTTCAAGCAAAAAGTCATTTTATTATAAATCTTATTTTTGTCTTGAATTATTCAACAGTAATTTAGCAGAGATATCTTTTATTAAACATAATTTCATCATTCTACCACAACAGCAATGCCCAAGTTTCTGTTTCCCGCACATCAGCATCGACACTGCCGGATTTGTGTTTTTCGTGCCAACACATTTGTAGTGTTGCCAACCCCTTGGTACAAATACATTGTTCTCTCATGTACAGTCCCAATAAATGAAGCAGAGATTTTTTAGATCTTGCACAGATTATTTCAAACACATATGTTTCTAGAGAGCCATGGTTTCTTCATCCTGACATACGAATGTGAATTTGCTCAAATTAATTCACACATATATTTGTTTTTGCCTCTTTTGCAAGTTTCCTGAACAGGGATGAGAATTGCCTAAAGCCTTTTTTTTAACTCGTTCACCATGATGTACCATGTTTGCTGCTGGTGGAGTCGTTGCATCTCTTGTTTAGGCATCGATCACTGTGAAATATTCAGGTACTACAGATTAAGACCATTTACCAACCAAAGTTTGATGGAATTAGTAAAAAGAGAAATGGTACAAGTCTAATGGAGAGGGTAAAGTAGACATCAGTTTTTCACCACTATTACAGATTCAGTCTTAATATTCGAGTTTGGTCATGTATTTTCTGTAACGGATTCATTTCATCCATGACAAGGAATTGAATGCACTTGAAATGAATCGGACCGATTTCTTTCGGAGGGCTACTTTGTTGATTTCTTCTCCCTTTTGTCGTGTAGCTTTCCATATATTTAGAGAGAGAGGCCTTGCTTTTGTCCTTCCTGTATGTGAGCCCTTTGTTCTGGAGACTTTTTTGTGTCCTCTGTTTTTATCCAGGACGTCACCTAGAGTCTAGACAACTTTCCCATCATCACCTCCTGTTTTACAAGGGCTACAGGCAAGCTTGAGCAAAACTCTTTTATTGTTTCTGTTCTCTGTGTCAAAAAAAGAGATAGTACTCTGATATAAGGTGATGGTCTCCACTGCAGAGTTAATGAAATTGTTGTGTAACAATGGTTACGATTACTAATCCGAAGAATTTGTACAGTAAAAAAAATAAAGTTTTACGTAATGATTTTAAGCGTATGTTGGTTATTTGCGACGCATGTTTTGGGATCTTATTCAGACATTTGTGAAATTTTCATCAGTTGAACATTTTCAGATGGATAACATTTGGTCTGGGACTGAACAGAAGCATATGGAAGCCAAACGGGTAAGAATTTATGACTTTTGTAGAACACAATATTTTTACTCTGAGGCAGAAGCAAGATTACAAAGAAACATTCCTTATAATTGAATTAAATGTTTATATAGTGCATAATATTTTAAAGTGAACACAAACAGGCCTATTGATGCAAGTAACTAGGCAAATGGTTTTGCACTAAAAGTAAATTGTTTCAAGCAGTGATTATTCAGTTATTTTGGTTTACAATCGCACAATTATATAGAGATATACAGAAGTACATTTCAGACAAACTGATGTTTAAATCAATTAACACATTGACAAGATTCAACTGCAGCTAATTGGAATCTGTGACCTAAAACCATAACTAAAAGACAATACTTGAAATAACTAAATACAATGCATAAGATACATGTAATCACAAGATATAGCTGTGTACTCTTAGCAGTGTCCCTTGGTTATTCCTTGGATGAAAACTGATGACGTCTAGATTGATTACTCATCATCATGCCTATAAAAAACAATAAAAACTTGTTAGAGCCTAGCCATAGGTGAGCATTAAGGCCCCTTCACACCAAGAACAATAGATGTTTCAGCGGACGGTCTCATTCTCTTTATTCTAAGCGTGTGCTGCAGTTTATGCCAACTGTCACTTTAAATGTTTGACCTCATTAAAGCAGGATAGACTGGCTTTGGCCATCGATGATTTTATCTTTCAACAGCTGGACAAAACATTTTCAAGCAGTAATGCCAATGATATCGTTCCTCTCTGCCGTTAGTGTTATATTTGTGGTGTGAACTCTGCTATTTTTTAAATAAATCATTAGAATGATTTATTTATAATTAACTATTATTTTTACAGTTATAGTTATCCTTTTGTGAATGGGCCATTAGACTCACTGCACAACCAAATCAATCATTTGTCGTACTTTTTCACTTGAAGGTCCCCTGAACTGTATGTTCTTCACTAAAAACAATAATTATTGCACGGGTACCCTATCAAATTTTTTTTTTTAAATAGAACATTTTGAATAAAATATAAAAGAAAATTAAAAAAAGTTTGCATATGTTTTGTCATACATTGGTTTTTATGGCTTATATAGTATGATATAGTAAGAATTTTGGGTTCACAGACCTTACATTTATTCAGGATCCCAATATGCTATTTGGTGCAGATGGTATTTAATTGGCAAAAAATAAGATACCATTCCAACAGCTTGTAATGTAAATCAATAAAAACAAATTCAGTATAACAGACTACTTGCATAAATCCACATAAATATCAGTTGCCACGGTTTCTCAATAGTATGTCACACTATGAGTATATTTAAATAGTTTTATGATCAAATAAAACATTTTGTGAGCCAAAAATATAAGACAATACAGCACAATGACAACTGAGAGAACAAATAACATCCCTCAAAAACCTGTTGTATTTTTTTACTTGCTAAAAAAACTATCAATGAGACAGCAGATTGGAGTTGTGATCATGTTAATTTAGAGGACATTTATCAAATATGATAGTGTAGGCTTAATGGGTTAATCATTCATTTAAATACATTTAAGTCATACTGTGACCCCCTAGTTGAGAACAATTTTTTCTGATTTATCTCTAGTGTCTTTTTTGTATGAGATATGAACTGTCCCTGAGACATGTGTGCTGAGGAGTGTGAAATATTCTGACATTGTTGAATTGGAAAGTGTCTCACCTGGCCATCTGCTTGTACATGCCCACAGCCTCCTGTGCCACATATTGGATGAAGGCGGGATCCTGCAGCCTGAGACCCGCAGGAACAGTCAGGGTGAGAGTGGGGGAGTTTAGAATATTCAGTTCCACTGTAGTGTCTGCTGCTGGGGTGCTGTTGCCCTCCTCAGTTTGTGCCACCACCTTGTTGTTTGGGGTCAACAGATTTAGTATCTATTTTGTTTTTGTACCTATTTTCTTGGGTAAATCTACCACCACTTTTTCCTCACCAACTGAATAATTACCATAGTCATGTACCATTGTGCTACATGTCAAAAATACCACAGTATCGCTATGCTACTACAGCTAAAAAGCAATGGTAATACTGTGGTTCTTTTCTGTTAGGGTCTCACCGTGGCAATGCTGAAGATGCGCTCAGGAGCGCTGTTGTTACTGGCGAGCTCAGTCACCCAACCAAAGTCGGAGGCCATGTTGCTGAGCCAGTTGATGGTGTCATCAGTGTGACGTTGCACGATGCCCAGCACCTCCTCGTACTGCTGCTTGGATGCCTCCAACAGCTTAGAGGCCTCATCCAACTCGATGTGCAGCTCTCTTACATTTGGGCATTCTGCCACTCAAACAGTAATCATTTGACATGGTCAATACAACTGACAAAAATAAAAATCACTTATAAGGTCTGTTCACACCAAAGATGATAACAACAGTTTAAAAAAATGATTCTAGATTGAAAAGAATTGAGGTGGATAGCACAGTGGAACTATACCGAACACAAGTGGACTACACAGCTTGATTTTAATAAACGTAACGTTATTGTGCATTGGTGTGGATTCTCATATAGTTATTGATGTAATTACCTTACCGGTAATAAATTTTCTTGGAATGAACAGGCCTTTAATGACCTTCATTCCATTCCAAACCTGCATGAAACTGAGTCTACACTGGATGCAAGCAGTGTGACGTGACAAAGGCCGATTTAATCAGAGCCCATTTTAATCAGTGATTTTGCATACACTGGATGCAGCACAATGTGACGCAACATAACAATATATATCAGACAGTAAGCTGATGCCCCATTGTATTTCTGATGTACTCCAAACATTTAAGCTACTTATGACACAAAAGATAAATTGATTTACAGTGGTCACATTGTCACATCCAGTGTAGACCGTCTCAAGGTGACAGTGGTTGCTTCTGATGTAAATATGATGCAAGTTTAGTTATTCCATGGAACGCAATGATAAAGGAGAAATGTCTTTCTTGATGGAATTACAATGGAGATCTTTTGAGTCAAATCTTTTGAATGAATCTGTTGGTTCAGGTTCACTCACGAGGCTGATTCTTGAATGATTCTTTCATGAACTGGTTCTCTGGTGTTATACCAAATTCTGTAGTCGTGGTAGGGTTAGGGTAGTTCTCTATGGCAAGCCACACTAGCTTAAAATGTTCCAATACCATTTTTACTAGTAAAGTTATCCCTCGCCACTTTGTGGTTCAAGTTTTGCGGCCTCAGTGCATCGTGGATTTTCAAAAATATTTATAGAAAAATAAAAATTATAAAATAGGCCCATATTGGCAGGCGTACGGCGGAAAGCAGTGTTTTATCGTGATGCGCGATAGAAACGGTTTCCGAGGATGCCAGACAAAGAGAGAAACCCTCTCAGAGGCTTTGTACACACCCACGGGCACGTTCTCGGCGCGTTTAAGTATTCCAATTAGAGTAAAGAGTTCAGCAATTGCATTCTTAATATTAAGAATTACATTTGACAGCTCTCCAATTCAGTTCTTACAATTGACAATTAAAATGAAGTAGCTCTCTTACTAGTAACAATTGAATTGGAGAACTCTAACTTTACTAGTAAAATATCATTTGTAGAGCTCTGTAATTGGATTTCTTTCTAGTAAAAATTCATAATTGTTACTAGTAATAATTGAATTGGAAAGCTCTCTAATTTGAACTGTTACTAATAAGAACTGAAATGCAATTACAAGTAATGATGGGAAGATTAAAGCTAAATGGTTTTCCATTGGTCTCTCAACTGACTCAGATCTAGTAAAAAGTTTATCAGTGAATACAATGGTTTAATGATCTATTCCTCACACCTCTAAAGAGCTGGAACATGGTGTGCACAGGTTATATGGATTTAAATATGAAGAACTATCCATTCATGTGTGCATTGCTTTTACCGGAAAACAAGGTTCCTTGACAGGCCTCACACTTGCTCTGCAGCTGCCAGCATTCTGAGGACTGTCTGCGTAGATCTCTGCACAGTCTTCTGTTCTGCAGAAACTGAGGGAAGAGTTTCTTCTCTGGAGTAAATATAGACATATGTACAGAGAGTTAAGGCCTGTTCACACCACCAACAACAACAACTATAACAATAACTGTATTAGGATTTACACCACTGAAATTAATGCTCTGTTTATTATAAAGATACACTGCAGTTCTCTGCCACTTTGGACTCTGATTTGCTGTCAGTGTTTTTATCGTTCATCAGTTGGAAGAAACAAATCGCTGTGTGAACTTTGCTATTCTCACAGTTTGAATAAATATGTTTGAATTGATTAATCTCATTTACTTTCATTGTAAAAAATAGCTAGAATATTATTTATTTATGCACATTTTGTGTTCCATAGAACAAAATCATATAGGTTTTGAAACAACTTGTGTGTAAATGAAGAATTTAAATGTAAATGAAGAATCCCTTTAACACATGTCAGGTTCCTCCTCTGCACCTTTATCCTCCTCTGTCTTCTCCACAGCATCATGAATGTCACTGAAGGCTTGTGTGATTACGGCTCCAAACTCCTCCAACACACTTTTGCCAAAATCAAAGAAGGACTCCAGCACATCCTCCAGGCCCACACCCTCCAGAAAAGCAGAATCAGTTGGTTTGTTGGAAGGCTTGAGAGCCCACTCGCTCTCTTTGTCTTCCTGAAGCTTAGGGCTGAAGGTTCTGCGTAAGGCTTGGTCCAGCTCACGGTGGAAGTGGGAGACCAGCACTACACTGCGATTGACCAAGGTTCCCACATGGGTAAGAAGGTTGCTGAAGGAGTCCTCGATTTTCACCACCTCCAGGTCAGGATTCTCTGCGCTCTGGTTCAATGCTACCTCATCCTGAGTATCACGAGGTCCAAAGCGAGAGCTCAGTCTTTGGAAGAAGTTCTGTAGCTGTGGAAAACAGAAAAGTATTCAAACTGAAGTTGATTCCTTGGTGTTTTTATGCAAGCAAATTTAGCTAGTTTGATTAATTTAAACATTTGTAAAAAAAAAATGAATGGTAAAATATTTATAAATGTTTTATTTGAATAAATAGATTTAGCATCTATATCACGGGTAGACAGTTGCTAGTATCAAGCAAGAATATTCTGTATTTGGTTACATTTTATTTTAAGGTATCCTTGTAACATTGTAACTTTACATTTAAGCACTGGGTAATAATTAACTACACTCTTATTATATTGTTATAAATGGGGTCGGGTTTAGGCCAGTCATATTCCACATTTTACGACTGTTACTACTATAGTACATGTAACATGTAACAAAGACACTGTGGAATAAGGTGTTACCATGTTAGGGTTAGGGTTCTTACACATTAGTTGACCTGGCTGTCACACTCAGAGGTTACACTCAGCATTTGAATGGTGGATGGATATGCTGTACCTTATTGGTGAAGGTGGCGAATCCGCGGCGGCAGGTGTTCGTATAGAAGTTCTTACAGGTGTCTTCAAGACAAGGCCGACATTCCTCCCAGGACGACTTTAAAGATTCTTTACACTGCTGCTCCGCTTCATTCAGCTTCTTTTGTATATCCTGTGCAATCTCTGCTGCCCCCTGATGGTGTAAAAATCATTTCTATCAAAAATGAATGAATTTGTTTTGATTTGTTGGTTTAACACCAGTTGAAAAACTATTTATTTTCTTCTGTTTTTTAAAGGCACTTGATTTTTCACTGACTTTTTTCTTCTCCCCACTGTGCCTGAGAGACTTCATGAGGTTTGCATGTTTCTCTTCATTCCTGGCCATCACTTCCTTCATTTGTTTGATTCCGTACAGTGCCTTGCTGACCTCCTGATCAACCAGCTTCTCTCCTTCCAGAGACAGGCCTGAAAGACCATCATGTTTCAGGACATTTAGAATGTCAAAAGATTGTTTCTCTGGCTTTAGTGTACTCATTTGAACATCTAGTTATGATATTTATCTCTTAAGCAATATAGGATGCACTCACGTTTGAGAGTGCTGGGAGATATTGAAGGAAGGTCCGTATCGGGGGCACAATGAAAGACCCCCAGAGCCACCAGTGAAACCAGAGAAAAGAACAATGCCCTCATCCTCAGCAACTTTTATTGGCTCAAAAGAAAAACACCTGTTTAAGAAACAAATAGTTTAGTGATGTGGTAATTGTACATTAAAATATATTTTTTTACAAAAAATTATTTCCAAGTGGCATTATGCTTTTATTTATGTTGGGTGGCTCGGAGACAGTAAAATAGTTGAAGGTAATTAATAAAAAGGTAAAATGTAGTACAAAATCAAACCTATTTTCCCATAAAATATGCATAAGCACCACTGTGTGGCGCTACATCTTCTGAGGAAACAGTTCGGATGTTTTATGACCTTCAGGAAATATATCTAGTCAATCATGTAACTAGTCAATCTCTGTCCTTCTTTAACCCATGCGGTCATTTTGTGTTAGTATCTTTGTGTCTAATCTGTTTGTTTGCATCTATACCTCCACTTCAAGAGATCAATTTGATCTCTAGAAGCTTCTTCCTGGGATTAAAGAGCCATAATATGTAATAGCTTCCATTTGGGAGTTTAACACGTTACAGAATGGCTTAATTTAGAGAGTCCAAGCAAGACTATGTTAAACTAATATGTTATGTGCATTTTCAATACTGATTAAAACTCACACTATAAAACAATCCATTGAGGTAATCTAGAAAACATTCAAAAAAAAAAATTCAAGAAACATGTTGAAATACCACCAGAGGTTCACAAGTTCAGCAGCTTTACTTGACCATCTGTTTTCTTAAATGAACACAACAGAGACGCCACATTTGACAAGTTGAAGTGAAAAGCTAATGTTGTAAAGCTGTCACATCATATGTTATATGTCTAGGAAAATAATGCATCGTTTTCTACCTATTGATATCTGTGCCCTAGTTTGATCAACAGGTGCTACATAATAGTGTATGTGTTAGTCAAAATGAGGACGTGCTTTTAAATCCATAAAATCACTCCTTAAATATTGAACAAGTAAAGGCCACAACTTTGTACTGTTTGTATAAAAATAGCTCTATTATGACATTCTTAAACAATAAAGGTGCATGCCAAATTGCTTTTATTTATTATTAATCCTTTTTTATTAGATCAGGATTAGATCATCAATATATCAACATGGAACTTTTTTTTTTGTTGTCATATTTGATTTCCATCCACAGCAAAAACGACACTCTTATCATAAGCAATAACACAATTTTGGCCCAATAAAACATCTCAGAACAAAGTATAAAGGTATGATAATAATATTCAAATAAATAAAACATGCTCATATTTCATACATTAAGGGAGATACATTTACAGAGCTATATAACATAAAGATCAAATGAGAGGAACTCACCAGAAAAATCCTACTGATGTCTGACAAAGCAATGTGATTGATGCCGTTTCCTGTGAAGAGTGAGGGTGTGTTGTTTATCTTTACGTGGAGGCTTCTATTTATAAGTAGAACCAGTCAATCCGATTAAAGCATTTAAAGGTTGTGGCTGTCCAACATGTAATCCAGCCAATTCTGTCATATGCAAAAGTCAAATGTTTCTTGAGCATTAAATCAGCATTTTAAATGATTTTCGATGGATCTTGTGATTTTACGGTATTACAGTAATACCTCGGTTAACGAGCGACTTAGTATACGAGCAAATCCGTGTACGTGCATGGATGGTCAAATCGGTGTACAAGCATTGTATCGGAGTGATAGAAATTTTTTCCCTTACCCACATGCATTTTTGTGTGCAAAAAAAAAAAGTCCTAACGCTCAGCATCGTTTAATCGTGCATTTTTACTGGAAATATCCTAAACACAGCCTCTCATAAAACAGTCACGTGTTTCCAACCCCTTTATCACCCCTTAACTCGTTCATTCTCTCAGCGTCGCTCAGTTTGGCTGCATCATTCACCACAGTGATACTTTTAGAAGTGATTTACAGCGGTTTTACCTCGTGTTGTTAACATTAATTGTGATCGCTATTGTTCGCGTAGTGAAATATATATACCTGGTTCATGAATTCATTGTCTCCTAGTTCTGCCTGTGTGTGTGTGTGTGTGTGTGTGTGTGTGTGTGTGTGTGTGCGTGTGGGGGTGTGGTCACTGATCACTGACACACCTCATTCTCATCTCATCTGCCTATGTAGTTCACTTCTTTCCACTCCTGTGTTGTCAAGTCGTTGTCTCTGTCTCTGTCTCCCACGACCTTCAATCTGGATTATCACTTTGTTTGTTTTCTGCACTATTATAATAAATTCACTCATTTGCACTTGAATCCGGGATTTGTGCTTCCCCCTCCCTCTGTCTCTCGTCTCCTTCACGCCAGCAGCGACGCTGCGCAAAGCTGAAGTGCGTTACAGTAAATTGGCAAGTATTTTTAGAGTTTGTCAATTATTAATTAGTATTTATATGAGATCTTAATGGTTATAATTTTAACTGTAATTAATAGGGTAAAACAAAACAAAATATTTAAAATGGACATTTATGGTCATGTGGAACGAATCAATTGATTTTTTGTGCATTCTTATGGGGGGAATTGATTTGGTGTACGATCATTTTGGGTTACGAGCTCGCTCTTTGAACAAATTAAACTCGTAAACCGAGGTATTACTGTATACAGTTCTTATGGAAACCATGATATGGTTTTGTTTAGGATTCTTTGATGCACTTATTTGAAATTGAAAAATTTTTGTAACATTATAAATGTCCTTACAATCATGTAAAAATATACATTTCTAAAAAAAATTTTTTTTAAATTATAGTAAAATTGGTAGTGTATGCTAGTTGTATTATAGCATACATTCTTTGTTCTCATTTTGTTATGACAAATTTATATTACAAGGTTTAAAAAACAGCCTAGTCAACCTCAGGGCAGAAATTGGCAACAAAGATGTGGTGTAGGCCCACATTCCCCTCACGTTTCTCATTAGCGCACCATGTCCTTGTAAAAGTGCCCTCTCTTCAGGGCTTGTGACCCTGAAAATAGTATTTTCTAATCTTTAATGAGAAACAGCAATATGGGCCACTGGTATGTCCATCTCTGCTAAGTCTAAACACACCTGTTTCTCATAACCCTATCTGGACCTGCCGCCCTCATCTACTGCCAAAGACCTGGTGGCTGGCAGACTGAGGGTGAATTACTGGAACCTCAGAAAACATAAAACGGCAGAACGTGAGAAGAAAATATTGGTTTAGTATAAAATGATACAGATACCTTGAAAATGAAAATGTATAGTTTTTTTCCAGGAAAGCCATAGTATATTAGTATTGGATGTCCTTCAATTGTTGTTAGAAGCTTTCAGAAAAATTTAGCTTTGTTTCAATAACTGTAGCAACTATGGTATTTTGGCGGAAACTGTGTTCACCGAGGTAAAGTATTGTTAGGGAAATAGAAATGGATAAGGCACCTGCTCTGGCACAAAAGCTTCCTGATACTTAAGAGGGCAAATAAAGTCGGTTTAGAGCCCAGCAGTGCAGCTTTAATACGGTAGAGTTGTTTTTTTTACATTAGTGCTTAGCCTCGTTAAGTTGGAAAAACATTTCAGGCCAGTGCAGTGCTAGACTTGTGTGGTGCAACAGATCACACGGTTCTGAACAATCCAGCGGGATGCCAAATAATTAATCATGGATCCCTGTGGCAAACGGATTTAGAGAAATGCAAAAAAAAAGAACAAAATGAGCTGTGTGCTTATTAAACCCGAAGGGAGCGGAACAATTGTGCAAGCAATTTTGAGCAACAGCCGATGCACGCAAAGGACTTTACACTTGGCAGTCCTGGGATTCAGAGCCAAAACGCTGGCAATCCTGAGACATCTATTAGAAAAAAAGCACACAAGTGAATGAAAAAGAGATTCGGTAACACTTTCTAAATGAAGTTCTATATTATTATGTTAATGTTATTGTCATATAATGCATAGAATGTAGTGCTGGTCATGGATTTAAATGCATTTTATTTTTTAACACATCTTGATCTTTTGTAATGATAATAGTGTCACACTGGGGTAAGTTGTCACAATACGACCTGTCTGAAACAGCCAATAAGTAACACAAACTAATGCTAGAAAGAAAAAAAAACAACTTCACAGTTTAAGCCATCATAATAACAAGTGATGATGAATATAGAAATGTCGAGTCTATCTGTAAACACAAATAGGCCTGCATAGTAGTTTGAGTAATAATGTTTTCTATATTGTTTCTTTGCAGGTTAAGTTTTCACAGGAATTTAAGGCCAACAATAGCTAACTCGTGCTACGTGTAAGACCCTCCCATGTGCCAAGAGGAAGTTTAACTCCAGATGCGATGCAGCATATCCAGAGCTTCGGTGTAGAGGAGGCTGCTGCTACTTCTGCTTTTTACCTGGTTTTCCTTTAAGTTCATGTACAAAACAAGTGGACTAACAGACATCCTACGGACTCCCAACTTCTCTCTTCTCGGGTTGCAGCCAACAGGCAGAAGAGGAGGCATCCTCCTCACTCACCTCAAGTGAATTTCCATCGTCAACACGTTCTCATGGAGAGAGTGGAAAAGTTTGCGTCTTGAGCCGTAGTTTGCTGCGACTTATTGAAACGTATTTTCCCTTTGTGTCTTAATTTGTACACGTTTAGCATCAGTCACGGGGATTGAGGGTTTGAAAAACATACTACGCATGTTCCAGGTGGAATATTTGCATCTGTGAAACTTCAGCGTGGAGTCTGCGCTATTGTCATGCGATTGATGTGAACTTTTGGCTCGCGACGGAACGGTGTACCATAGTTTTACCACAATGAAGGGTAAGATGCATTTCAAACGATTCTCTGCTTACACGTTTTCAGTGGCGTGTCTTTTTAAGGCAAGTCTCTTGAGTCTGTCCACGCGTTTCTCTCTTCAGTTTTCTGCTTTTCTTTTTCTTGTGTGAGGAATGTGTGTTAGTCCAGTGCGTGAAACATCTGGTTGCGATTAACTGCTCGTGGTGTCTAAGGTTGGCGGATTGTTTGGCTGAACTGCCATAAGAGAGCTGAATAGAAGGGTCTACACAACAACTTTGCTGATCGACTATTGTGTGGGATGTTCAGTCACGTTGTTTATCTAAAAGAAGGAAAGAAAGAAAACGCGTGGCCAAGTTACAAATGAAACATCTGGCAGGGTGCGAAGACAAGTTGAAGAACTTGTGAATTCTCATTTCTGAGAGCTGAAAATTTCGTGTTATGATTGAGAGTTTAAACTTATTGCTGCGTTTTAAATTTTGAGTTTGGAATTTTATTTCTTAAAGGTATTTCTGTTTTTGTTTAGTTTTTTTTGTGGAAAATTAAGGTTTTACTCACAAAATAAATTAACAGCACTTTTGAAAAATATCTAAAATGTTAAACTTAATCTTATGTTAATATTAAAACAAACCAAACTGACATAAGATTCCAAATCTATCAGTCTTCTAAAAATAGCTTTTTGATTCTTCATGAAGGGGGTCCTCCCTCATGGATGCGGCCATGTTGAGATCACGTGATCGTTTGTGTTAGTCAATTTTTAGTACCATAATAATGTTTACTTCGTATAGCTATATTTTATTTAGTGCTCAAAATTAGTGCAAAAGTGCACTAAATGTGAAAGCACAAACAGACCAAAGGATAAACAAACTTGCAACTACAATGTTTCATCCAGACTGGTCTATGTATAAACTTTAACAACAGTAATAGTGGGATGAATAATAACAACAAAAATGTACTGAGTGCAACTTTAAAAGTGTCATGTGCTGTTATTTCTAAGGAAAGTTGAGCTGTGGAAAAAGAATATTCAGAATTATATAATTAAGAATGAAAAGGTCCTCTGTATTTTCAAGAGCCAAGATGTTTTCCATCTTGATTGCACAGCAGAAATTAAACATATGACTCAGAGAGCCACTTACAGTAAAAACAACCCCCACATCTCCCCATCTCGAGTCTTTGTGGATGTCCAACGGCCAGATGTTCTGACAAACGCATTCACATTACATTTTTGTGCCTTATGAGTTATGCAACATTTAAATGTTCTTCTCATTTTCAATCAGAATGCTGCCATCAAGTGGAAGTTTCAAGTCTCAGCATAATTTTAGTTCGAATTCACACTGAACTAAAAACAATAGGCATATGATTGGAAGCTTGATGACATTTTAACATTGACTGAATCTTGCTTCAACTGGAATTTGCAGTGTAATTTCCAAACAAATCCCTTCTGAATGTGTATCTAAAAGCAGGATGTTGTATTTGTTGTCACTGTGTTTGTCAAAGCAGCAAACTGTGGTTTGCCTGGATTTTGGCCAGACTTCAAACAAATGAGATGTTTTTGGTTCATCTTTTGGTTGGATAAATGTTTATTTACCATGAATCAACTTAAGGCATTAACATATTAATGATTAGTAAGGAGAGCAAAAGGGACACGGAAATAAGTGTTCAGACCACACACAGTGAAATGTTGTTCCTCTGACTAAGGGTCATCTGGAGTTTCCTGTGATTCTCCTCCATGCATAACATTTTTAACCTTAAAGGTTTTTATTTCAAGCAATATTTCTCTTGCAATGTCAAGTTTCAGGCTGTGGCTTTGTACAAATGTTGGTTTTAGTGTGTGTGTGTGTGGGAGCTTTGTTCCAGCGCATTTCCCAGAGTGGTGTTGTTATCTTCAGCAAAAAGACTGAAATAGCTGTCAGTATCAGTTCTCAATTCTTTGTCCCAAGCCTGTTTGTTCCCTAGTTTTCCACTCTGAGGTTTCTATGGGTTGTGTATATCTGTCCAGTTGGATTATTGGACCTGAGGTCGCACACTGTGGGGTTTCTCAGCGGATTGTTCCCCCGCCCACCTGTGGTTCTTCCTCTGGTTTAGTATCAGTGTGAGGGGGAGTAGGTTCCAACTACAGAAACATATGTTCATTCTTTATTTTCTCTGGCTTTGGACAATGACACATAAAACCGCCTGGAGTCACCCCTCTCCATTCCCATGAGCATTGTAGCCACATGAGAGAGTGCTCTAAGGCAGACTGCGCTCCAGGACAGGAAGAGGAAGTAGAAGATGGTATCGTTTAGTTAACTCATGAATGGACCATCCTGGACAGTGTTATTTCAAGAAGCACATGCAGACCACATGCTTTTTTATCACTCCCAAAGCTAATGTTATGTATTTGTTTATTTATCTCAGCATGATATGTTTACCTTGTTTATTAGGAAACCTATGAATACTGTCATATATTTGGTGTTATGAAATGTCTGAACTTATTGTGTTTGGTTTTATAAAGTAAAATGTAGTTTGATTTGTATTATTTTACTAAAGTAATATACACTACAATTCAATGGTTTGGGGTTAGAAAGATATTTTATTTATCACTTTTATTCAGCAAGGACACATTGATCAAAAGTGTTAGTAAATACATTTACAATGTTAAAAAATAATTATATTTCAGCTAAATACAGTTCTTTTGAACCATCTATTCATCAAACAACTCTGGAAGAAATTTATTCTTGTTTCCACAAAAATAATATGAAGCATAATATATGATAATAATAATAAATAAATAAAAAAGTCTTAATCACCAACTCGGCACATTAAAATTATTTCTTTTAAATGGAAATGAGTTATTTTAAATTGTAATAATAATTCACAATAATAAAGTTTTTATTTCAGTTTTGATCAAATAAGTGTAATCTTGGTGAGCAAAAAAATCTTTTTTTTTTTAAATCTGACTCAAAATATTTAAATGGTAGACTGTGAATATAGCGTCAACCTAAACTAAAATTTAATATTATTGTTTATATATATACAACTATAATTGTAACATAATATTTGAGTATCAGATATTGTTAAGTGTTCAGATATTAAAACATAATGTGATTACCAGGCATGTAGCTCTTGCAATACTAATTCCATTGTCATTTGTTACTTTTGCAGACGACTTCACTGATGAAGAGGAAGTGCAATCTTTTGGCTACAAAAGGTTTGGTAAGTGTATTGCAGTGCCTGATGAATCTGCAGTCAGTTCATGATCGATATAGATGTTCTTCATTGTTTTCTTCATTCTTCTCCGAATATTAGCTTGGACATGTTTTTAATGTTTGAAAGGTAAAGTGGACTTTATAACTACTGATTTTAAGCTACACAAGGTTATACCCTGGTTTCTACTGCAGATGCTTTACCCTTTAAAGATGTGCTATTATCATTAGTTCATCAGATGGATACTTTAGTGAATAGATCTGGATGCCTCAGTCCTACATTCAGGCTTCCATCGGCAGCAATTCACCCGGGTCAGGGTGTTGGTCATTAATGAAAGATATCCTAAGATTGGTGGGTCAGTTAAGCAAACGAGGCAGTGCATGAGAATAAAAGCGAAAGTAAGCAAAGACGGCACAGACAGAAGTCTTTTCTAATTTTACGTCATATTACCTGAGCAAAAGTCTAATAGTAAAATTAATATACATTTTAATACTGTACAATATAATGTTATGGTGCCAAACTTTGTTAGAAACATACAGAGCCGAGGTACAAAACAAAAAAAGAGTTGTAAGTCAATGCTTTCATGTTCTCTCGCCATGTTTTGCATTCCCCTTAGAAACTGTGCATTTAGTGAATTCAGCAGAACACAGTAGTTTTTGAGTAGCAATAAAATGTCAAAACATATAAAAATGTCAAGGCATTGTCCTTGCAATGTTGGAATGCATTTTGAAGATGTATATTCGTTTAACATCTGCTCTAAATCTCACACCATCTTCATTTTAAAAATTGCTTTGTTTAATTTAGCCAGTGTGTCCCACAAGAGATGCCTCCAACTAAAAAAAATCACATTAACTGTGTAATTCGATAGTTTATTACCTTTGAATGAAGGCATTTGTAAATGTAGTCTTTGGTGGTCCAGAAAGTGGTTTCAGGTTTCTGTCTGAGCTACCCACCATCCATCTAGAAATTATTAAAGCAGCATGAGTTATTTCCCAGTTTGACTTAGATTTAATTTCATCCAGAGTAATAATGTGCTGTTTGAACACTGAGGTAAAGGAATGAGTTGATAAAGGACATGATCATTTAGGGTGTAGCTCTCAAAGGTTCCTCAGTTAATTTGTCACAGCAGATGAGTGGTACTGGGTGAATTTGCCATGCATCTGATCAATTTTGCGTACCTCTTTTTTGCTTAATTGGTTTTAAACTTTTCTTGGGGCAATAATGAATGGAAGAAATATGGTGTCTAATGTGTTATATTGGAATTTGTTTGTTTGCAGAATTTCCTCAAGGGTCAGACTATTTCTTTTAGTGCAGGCTCATTTTGTGACTTGATGGCTGTGAGTTAGGTGTAGGGAACGAGTGAGGAAGTGGTGTGAAGGAATCCAGCTGAATGTTTAAGTGCTGCATCAGCGCAAGAGTAGTGCTTGTGGGTTGTGAGGTCCATGCAGAGGTGTTTGTCCTCTTTAGAAAAAGTGTCTACACACTACTTTTCGCTAAGGCATTGAAGTAATAGACAGAAAGTGGGAAAGCATGGAAACTATTCTAGCCGGTTCTCTCTGTGGCAAAACCAGACAATCCCTGTATGTTTGGATCTGTCATACAGTTTGATTTGAACACATTTTCACTATTAAGTTGATTATTTTCCCCTTCAATCAAAATATCATGTCAATATCATAAGTGCTGCCAGATATTTGGCTAAAGTTACTCTATCTTTCAGTGGAATAGAAGGGATCCATTTTATTTTTTTTATGAGCCATTGACATGGAAATATGTTTCTTTGGATGGTTTTCAGTACCACTAGGAAAGCTCATTGGATAGGATGTAGTTTTCACTCTACAAACATTTTCAAACTTTTCTGAAAAACTTTCTTGTGAAACATACATTTTATTTGTCCACACACATTTTCATATTTATATAGCTTTGCATTTTTTATAAAATATATTTTAGTTTTACATTTTTTTTAAATTTGAAAAAAAAAAAAAAAAAAAAAAAAACTGGGAAGATTTTTCTTTTTACCTGTTTCTATATTTTTCTGACAAAACAAGACATAAAACCAACCAGAAAAGCAATAAAATCACGAATCCTTCAGAATGTATTCTTTCTTTATTGTTGTAAAGCATGACTTGAACAAAATTTTGTTTTCAAAGTTAGGTTTCCGTTTTATGTTACAGAATTTTGTTTCTCTAGTAAATCAGTCTCTCTTTTGTATTTGTATCTTTCTTTATTCTTATTTACATGTCTTATAGTGAAGATGCATTCGATATAGCATATGTTGTGCCAGAGTGAGGTTTTTTGTTTGGCTCAAGTTTTTTAATACTAGAAGAGAATGTTTTTAATGCACCCCCCCCAGGGTCGTCATGGTGTTCTGTAATGCTGCCTTGAAACATGACATGCTTGTGTGTTTTCAATATGCTTGCAAAGACGAGGAGGATGGAAGTAGATGGAGAAAGATCATTTGTCTGTCCCTCAGCCAACAAGGTCTGCGGGATGAGTTGTCAGGGGGTCGTTCAGAGGATCTTATCCTTATCTCAAGCCTGCTGTAACCTGAATTATGAGAATGGCACATAGTTCTTTAACAGAGAACAGGACTTTTTCACAAATGGCTGCTTCCCAGCAGGAGGTTCATAGCATGGGCTGTAAGGACTCTGCAAAGAGCTTGGGTCAATGCTGGGTCAGGCCTGTTGAATTCACTTCTGTAAAAGCACCTTTGCTGGAGCTCCCAGTGGTGGAGACTCTTTGGAAAGGAGAGAAAAGGAGCCACACAAATCTGAACTGAACAATTCTTTGTAAAACAATGTAGTTTACATAGTGACAAGAAAGATTTAGAGTAAATCTTACTTGTTTATGCTGAATTGACTTGTTGTTGAAGGCCTTGACTGAATTCATGCTTCTCGGTAGCCAAATTTTTGTATGACAAGGAACAGATCAGGAGTGGTGGTCACTTCACGTAAACAAGGAATGCAACCAAAGCTTTCCTTCTCCAAATATATATAAATCCAGCTTCTAAAACAAACCATCTGTTGGACTCTACTGTGCGAGGAGAGCACCCATCCAGTCTTACAGAAGGTCTTCGGAGATGTTCTTGCCCATTATAATATGCTGTCATATGAAAGGGTGTCACACCTAAATGATAGATGGACTGTGCCTTTTCTTGCTCCACAGGGTCTGGCGTTCATTCAAAAACAATACATGTCACTGATGGAGACCAACTCTTTTCTTTTGGCATTACCAATAAAAGACAGGCCCCCGAGTGCAGCGCTGTGTCTGATATATTAATGAAAGTCTTTTGGCTCCCATCTCAGCCAAAATCAACTCTTTGCTTCCTGACCTAAAAAAAAGAAAGAAGGTAGAGTGAAAGAAAGATGTGTATTTTCCTTTGCTTGACTCTGAGTACTACTTACTGGCAATCTGTTTTGTGGAACTGGCCAAGACAGAGGCACGGTGCCTTTGTTTCTGAGACTTGGATTACTTTGACTGTCAAGGGAACTGACGCTTGGTATTATTCTTGATCGGGTTACGTTTTTTTTACTCAGATAAGCATACATAAATTATTAATTATTGTGAAAAAGCTAGTAATTCTTCCACTGATGGCTGACATTTGGACTATATATTTGGACTAACTATGGCACAAAGTATTTTTCTTCATGGTACATCTGTAGTTTAATTGGACATGGCTCCATTGAGTGTTGTAACATAATGCAAACACATCCATTTCATTTTGTAGTTTGTTTTTTATGTCTCCCAAAGTAATTACTGTTTATATTTTGTTTCTCAGTCACTTACGCAATGGGTGGAGTAGCACCGTTTTTCTGGTGTTTGTTGCATTTTATTCTGTTATGTGTCAAACATGCCTGGCATGGACTTTTATTAAAGAGCTTGGTGGTTTTATTGGCTGTGTAAAGTGATGAAGTTTGGGAATGCTCTTAGGTGATTCTGGCTTACATCAGGCTAAGCTTAGTTGCTGCGGTAACGAGCAACCTTCCACTGTGATGGCCGCTGATTGCTGAGTCAGGATCCAGGCGTTGCGGTGGGCCACCCACTAGCATGAAACTTTCCTGCTCCAAACACGACCCGCACTCCTCTCGCCAGCGCAGATGACTGTGTCCCTGCTAGAACATTCTATACACGATAAAGAGGTTAAAGGAACAGTTCACCCAAGACATTTTTTAAAACTCTTCACAAAGCCCTTAGTGACCACGGCTGTTAAACTCTTAAAAGAGCAAAAAACATTGTAAAAGTATCATGAAAGTTGTTCATGCATTTTCATCTGAAAATCTTTTGAAGGCTTTGCATCTAAAATTACAAAGTATAATACGACATTCTGGGCTCTTGATTTTTATTAGTAGTTGAAACATAAAATTGCACGTTCCTGGGACATTGGGTTATTTGGGTTCATTTTTAGGTTTACAAAATATTTAATGAAAAATTTTCTATAATGTAATACAGTTATTATTCACAAATAAACATGCCTTCACCTCAAATCTAGAATATAAAAGTTAAATAGAAATATAATTATAATATAAATAAAATTACAATACTAACTAAAGCTTGGTGTTGGGTTTGTGTTCACCTGTGTCGTTAATTAGTTTTGTTTGTTCCTCAGTTTGGTGTGTAATGAAGCCCTGTGTTTAGTTCTGGTCACATTAACCCAGTTGTTCTTGTTCTTGAGTGTTTTTGTTAAACTTAAAACTTTAAACTGAAAATAAATGAGTCCTGCATTTAGATGCTCTTTTGCCCTTCTGTCACAACCGGTGAGTGTGACCAGAAAAACAAACCTCAAATCTAGTAGCCCTACCTTCAGCATCATGTATGTGGAGGAGTTGTGCTCTGTTCAGAGGAAGACCTTATGAATCTCTTCTGGAAGGGTCTGGACCCTGAGATTTGGCCGTTCGTACCAGCAGGAAACGTGGGTGTGACTCTAGAGTGGTACCTAGACCAGGTGCTGCAGGGCTTCGGCTCGCCCTACACTGTCGGTAAGGTCGAGGAGACCAACACTGTTCCTCCAGTGATCCTCATTCCCCAGTCTGCTCCAGCAAGACAAGCTCCTTAGTCCAGAGCTCCAGAGCTCAGCCACATGCTGAAACCGCCCTGGCCCCAGCCCCCTGAACTCCACCCTGGAGGCATCCTCCATGTTTTCCCCTGTCCTCTGCTCTTCTGTCTCTACGGTCATTGATTGTGTTCTTTTTTTTTCCAAGTATGTGTTGTTAATTAGTTTTGTTTGTTCCTCAGTTTGGCGTGTATTTAAGCCCTGTCTACTAGTTGTCTGTTGTTGTTGTTGTTAACACAGTTTTTCTGTTCTTTGAAGGTCTTCAGTTTTTTTTCTTTTTGTTTTTACTTGGTATAACAGTAAACAATTGCTGCATTTAGATGAGACTGCTGCTGTTTAAATAAAACTAAACCACTCAATTCACATGGATTCGTTTTACGATTTCTTTATGAACATTTTTAAGCGTCAAAGTGGTAGTTGCGTAGCTGTCAACAGAGGAACAGAAAGCTCTCAAATTTCATCAAAAATATCTTCATTTGTGTTCCAATGATGAACAACGGTCTTAGAGGTTTGAAACGACATGAGGGTGAGTAAGTAATGACATAAGTTTCATTTTTTTATTGAACTGACTCTTTAATCCCTGTTTTGGTTTTGCTCCGTTTGAATTTGGATGCAGGAATTGTTGACTTACTCTGAACTATGCCATTAATTCCTTGAAGGATCATTGTTTAGTGCTGTAATTCACTGTATTGAAGGGTCTCTATTGCCTTTTTGTTGCCAAGCGTGTTCTTTGGCAAAGCATACTGACGAAATGAGATCATACCTCTGAGACTGAAAACATGAAACAAATGTCACCCAGTAATTGTGCATGCAGAAAACAGGAAAGTCATGATTTTCAACTGACAGAGTCGTATTGTAAATCAGTGTGTAATATAACTATGGCTCTGTGGTCACTCTCTTATCGTCCGCTTATTATGTGTTGTTGAAGAAACATGTACATAACAATTAAATGATCATGAGGATATCATGTCTCTGAGGAGAGTCACTACATTTATGACTACATTTATCCAGACCCAAAAATAATCTGGACTAGCTCTCAGAGGGTCTTTGCCCCCCTCTTTCTCTGTCATGAAAGTTCAGGGCCGGATTCCAGATCATTACAGTGTTCTGAATGAGGGGGCTGTTTTGAATCTCCTTGGATACATCTAGATGACATCACATTACTGTCAAGAGCAATGAGCCGTATTGAAAATCGGTTCAGGCAACAGTGCATTTGTGGGAGGTGTTCTTTTCATTAGCCCCAGCAGTATGCTCTCTTCTCAGTTCCTTATAAAACATAACTGGAAAAGACTAAAAGCAAACCTTTATTTCGTCATTTGATTTCTATCAATGAGGTCATTAGTTTGAGTCCTTCAAGACTCTCTTTAAAGTAAATGTTTTACTCTTGAGGCTGTTAAGTTATACTACATTTGAATTCTGCTTTATGTTGCATACTTTTGTACTAGTGTATACTGTATAAAACCATTCTGTTTTAATCAAAATTAGTTAGAAATTCTAAATTACTTAATTTAGCTACAAAAATATCTGGTAAGCAAATTTAAATAGTCTATATGTAAATTAAATGATATTATTTTTAATTGTATGTGTAATTAAAGACTGCAGCAGATGCAGTATGCAACAATAAAACACTCCTTTACATTTATTAATTTAGCAGATGCTTTCATACAAAGTGACTTACAGCTGAGGAATTTTTGCATGTTTGTCACACTTAAATGTTTCAGATCATCAAACAAATTTTCTTATTGGTCAAAGATCACACAATTAAACACAAAATACAGTATTTAAATGATAGTATTTTAAAACAAAATCCAAACCTACATGGCCTTGTGCCCCACTTGTTAAAACATAGCTTAACTGTGGTTTATCACACCTGAGTCTAATTTCTCTAGCTACACCCAGGCCTGATTACTGCCACACCTGTTCTCAATCAAGAAATCAATTAAATACGACCTGCCTGACAAAGTGAAGTAAACGAAAAGATCTTTAAAATCGAAATATGGCCTGCATAGCAGAGTTCCAAGACGAAAGCCCCTGCAAAAAACAATATTAAAGCTAATCTAATCTAAATTTTTGCCAGAAAGCATCCTGATGATCCCTAAGACTTTTGGGAAAGTACTCTGTGGCCTGAAGAGACAAAAGTTGGAAGGTGTGTGTCCCATTACATCTTGCATAAAAGTAACACCGCATTTCAGAAAAAGAACATCATACCAACACTAAAATATGGTGGTGGTAGTGTGATGGTCTGGGGGTGTTTTGTTGCTTCAGAACCTGGAGGACTTGCTGTGATAAATGAAACCATGAATTCTGCTGTCTACCAAAAAATCCTGAAGGAGAATGTCCA
Source organism: Rhodeus uyekii (assembly GCA_037043235.1). Taxonomy (NCBI): domain Eukaryota; kingdom Metazoa; phylum Chordata; class Actinopteri; order Cypriniformes; family Acheilognathidae; genus Rhodeus; species Rhodeus uyekii. Next base: position 1,973,105 of record JAWRVZ010000102.1, on the reverse strand, counting down.
GGCATCTGTTGGTGACCTCAAACTGAAGCGTACTTGGGTTCTCCAGCGGGACAATAATCCAAAACGCATCACATTTTCACACAGGCCATGACCCTGTGTGACCCCTTTGGATTTTGTTTTCCCTTAATAATAACAACCTTAATTTAAAAACTGCACATTGCGTTTACTGTTTGATGATCTGACAGATGATGTGACAAACAAAAACCTCCAAAAAAAAATCAGGAAGGTGGCAAACATTTTTTTCACACCACTGTGTGTGTGTGTGTGTGTGTGTGTGTGTGTGTGTGTGTGTGTGTGTGTATGTATGTATGTATGTATATATAATATACAGTAGTACCTCAAGATACGAAAGGCTCAACTTACGAAAAATCCAAGTTACGAAAGCAAAGACGAAAATTTTTACTGCTCTACATACTAAATGTTTTCAAGATACGAAAGGTTTCTGAAAGTCGGATATTCGCCCCATAACAATTTTGAAACTCGTGCCGCACACCGCCATCTTAGTTCTAGTAGACTCGCCACCATCCTCCTGCTCTCCCATTGGTTCCTGATGCTAGCCAAGCCATGAGATCCTTCTCTCTAATTGGACAGCATCCCTCCCATCATGCATCTTCTATACGTACGTGCTGGCGTGCTTTAGCTCAGCCACTCCGCACCCGAAACTTTTAATTTTGTATGTGTTTTCGTAAAGTTAAGTGTACGTACGTTATGTGCCGTTTGTCATCCGCCTCCTCTGCCGCCACTTTCGGAGATAGCCTCACTCGAAAGGTAAGCTTCGACATTTTACGTTATTTCATTGTTTATAGGTCAATTTAGCTTTATTATGATATTTAATGGGGTGTTTTTGGAGGGCTTGGAACGGATTAGCCATTTTACATGTAAAATGTGTTCCAAGATACGAAAAACTCATTATACGAAGGCCGCCTCGGAACGGATTAATTTCGTATCTCGAGGTACCACAGTATATATATATATATAATAAAATGTGTGTGTGAGTTAACCGTAACAGCATTATGACGTCACTGCGAAAAAAGGTTTAAAAAATGTGTTTGACAGCGCTTGTACTACTCACTGGAGCAGATTTATGGAAGCAGCTCAGACTCAAATGTTTTACTAATAAGTGCACTGCTGGAATGAGCCTTTATGATTATAATGGCATGTGCCCCTCTGGCCTAATGTTTCTAATGTTGGGATAATGAGGCATGTGTTTATGCTTTAAGGAAACCAGACGCCATAATGTACATAAGCATGCAACTATTCACCTTTCTGTCAGGTTTCTCCATATGGCCAGTTTATTTGAAACTCATTTGGCATTGGTTGACACTCAACTATAGCAACTACTGTAGATATGCCAGAAAATGACTGCACCGCCTATAATCACATGCAGATAGAATCTACATAACAATCTAATTTTGTTGACTTTTTCAAAGTGTGTCTCTGAAATTATGAATGCATATTTTTTCTGCTTTACAAAAGGATGCATCCCATAACATGCTAAGTAACACTGTATGTATAGAACACTGCAATGACTGCACATAATGTTAGTTCTTTTAAGAGACCGGAGTATTCGTTCTTCAACTCAGTATTGTGCAATTAAAAACAACAACAATAAAAATAACATATTGTGTGCTGGAATATGAACAAGGCGACCTTTTGTCACTTCACTTAAGTCATTGCCAAAAAAAGTTGCAACATTTCTGCATGTATCAAAGCCAACATTGTTTTCTTGCTATGTTTTTAATGAAAATTTTGCCTGACTCCCCAAGACAGATGTTACATTTCATAAAATTAAGGCCCTATCATGAATAACTTCATATATAGTGAGGATCAGGTTATAAACATAATACTGTTGAACCATTTGGAAAATAGCAAGTGAATAGATTTAATGGTATTTGCATTTATGTAGACCAATATTGAGAGCAGATTCTCTTTTTTTTTTTTTTTTTAGCTCATTAGCCAGAGGCTCTTGGCTTTGGATTTTGATTTCCTGTCTCCGATTCTGAGTGGGATCTGCCTGTCTGTCTGGCTGTGAATTATCTCAGTTTTTTGTCTGCACACATTTTCCATAGATCATTTTTATGATTTACTCTTAAGGTTGTGCTTTATTCTACACTGCATTTCTACAGTAAAACAGTACAGATGATTTCAAGGATTCAACATAAATATCTATATATCTACGTAAAAAAAAATTTAATAGCTGTCAGAACTAAAAATGTTTAATTCATCTTGAATGACCATTTACAAGTTATTTATGTTGTTGAGAAGCTGGTTTTCACAATCGCTAGCTCTTATTCTTTTGGGGTCTTGCTGGATTTCTAAAACTGCACATGGCCTTGATCACATAAGGAAATAATTGGAGCTGAAAACAGCCCACACGTGTCCCAGTGATTCTGCCAATGTCTTAGGAAAGACTTTATTGCCTCTCTCTGAACTCCAGAGAGTATTTATTCCTATGTATGCCTTTATTTTGTTGCTGATGTCCTAAAAAAAACTGTGGGATCCAGAAACTACAGAGACATTCTTTAAATTGCTTGCTGTTGATATGCTTGTATCAAAAACTGCATGTGTCTGATTGCATTTGAGCATAGACAAGTAAACATGCAAACAAAGACTTTATGCCGTGACACAACCACGAGTGTGTAACAATATACAAAATAAACGTTCCTGTAGCTCAAACAGTAGAGCATTGGCGCCAACAATGCCAAGGTCATGGGTTTGAGGGAAAGCGAGAACTGATTAGAATGTTTTCCCTGAATGCAATGTTAATCGCTTTGGATAAAAGCATCTGCCAAATGCAGAAATGTAAATGCAAATTATGACCAATCTCATGAATCTACTCGTTCAATCAAAATGCTCCACTGCTATTGGTCTATGCTGTTGTGCTGTTGGGTTCAGACCTATTCCACATGGATACACCAGATTCAGTGGCATGTTCAAGCTGTTCATAAGTTAACATCTCAACAGAATTCACTTTCTATATCTGGGTTATCGAAAATGAGTTTTTTTAGGAAAAGCATTCCTTGCTTCCAAACCGTAAGCTGAGCTTCAGTCCTTGGCATGGAGAGATGATGTATCAAATGTTTTCTTGCATCCTTTGCCCTCCTGCCCGTCTCTCTCTCTCCTTAATAAGCTCCGGATGGTTGTGCCCATTTAAAGTGCTTTAAACCTGTTTGCTGTCAAAAAAGGGGAAAAAATGTTGATGCATGCTAGTGGTGTGGAGCAGTACAGTTCAGAGGTTTATAAACATAATGGTGTAGTAATTTGTCTCTGTAGTTATACCCCCTTTTTTAAAGCGTTTACTTGTTAACATTCCAGAGAGGGAGCTTTTAATGAGGGACACTGGGGGCATGATGATTGGATCCAGAGATGTTCACCAGATACACAAAATGTGCTATTTCTGAGGCTATACAATTGAAAAGAATTGCATGCAAATAGTATTTTATTTTAATCTTGCTGTGAGTGATGATTCCAGATGTTAGGAGTGGCCACATGGGGATAGACTCAGTTTATATTTAACTTGACGAAACTCATTGTTTTCTCATGTTGAAATAAACCGCAGTGGCATACAGTAAGAATTTGTTTCATCTTCAAATTAACTCGGTCTGTTTTTACTTGTTGACCATGTTTGTTAAACTGTTTGCTCTCAGGGTTGGCAATCCATTTTGTTTAATCATTTCGCACTTCTGTTCTTCAAGATGTGTGCAGTCACAAAACAATGACCAACATAAAATCAGTGGAGGTAATTCTCGAATGAAATTATGAGAAGTACTTTATTATCACAGCTTTTGCATGTTTTTTGCATCCAGATCATGCAAATATGGCTATAATTATCAAATGACAAAATGTTTGTTTTTCTTAAAGCCTGAACTCTGATCAGACCTTGAGGAGTTCATTCCTCAGATTTGCTTAATGTATCTGTAAATCTTCATTAGCTTTCAAACTGTAGGTCACAATAGCTCAAATATTTTAACTTTAAGGAAGACATCATTAAACATAATTATGAATTATCCACCCACAGTAAATGTGCAAGGAAATTAAAAAAATAATACTAATTGTAAAAGCTGCTTGAGACATTTATGGTTTCTGTGAAGCCAAATTAGACAGCCTTGGGAGATCTTAGGTGATTTCTCACTTTTAACTACATTTGTCTCATCGTCCAGGAATAAGGATGTGATCATGGTTGGCCATCCTCCCTCTTACTCTATTTCCCTTGTTTCTAATAGAACCAAGTTGAAACTGGAATTTAAAAAGAAAATCTCTAAAATGCTGACAATAATGTTTTTTCTTATAAGATAAATACAAGTTATATTCTGTAAATACCAGATTAATTGGGAGTTTGTATAGGTAGTGGACAAGATATGTGGAAAATTCTCTTTTTGTTGGCATGGAAATTTCCATCACAAGTGTTCTGTTGCATTGGGTTTGTGGCTCTTATAGCAGGTACAAAGAAAAAAAGAGAAGTATAGGAATTTTCTTTGAGCGACTTCCTGAGTCCAAATGAAACCCAGCTGTTGCACAGGCATGGATGCGGACCTCAGTGTTTCTCTCTCTCTCTCTCCCAATCTCCTGCCACAGCTTAACAACCTCATCTCAGAGTTAAAGCAGCACTTTTGTTCTCCAACTTTTAATATGATCCATCATGAGTTCTGTAGGATTCAAACTCTGAAGTGTTGACTAGGACAGCAGTCATCCAATGTACATTAACATACAGTAGGATTTGGCTTTTATATGTTATACTCTAACTTCAGTTGTGTGTGTGTGTGTGTGTGTGGGTGGGGTCTGTTTTGTAGCAACTGTGTCTGTTCCCTGAATAGTGAGAAGGAAAAACTAGACAAAAAATCTGATTTTGATAAAACAAGAAAATCAAAATGTTTTATCCACAAATTATCTTTAAAGCTTATAAATATTACATCATTCACACCTAAGGTGGTTATTATAAATGAAATGATCACAGATGATAGTTTTGATTTACTCTGCCATACTGAAACCTGGCTTAAAGCAAATTATTATTTCGGTCTTAATGAGTCTATTCCACCAGGCTACGAAGTCCTGTCTGATTGGTTGTGACGGCGGTATTGCAACAGTCTATAGAGGTATTCTTAATGCTACCGAGAAAACAGGACAGGGATTTAATTTCATTTATTTTAAGTGCTTGTGCTAAATGTCACTTTTTTTTTGGTTGAAAAAAATCCCTACTATCTCATGCTTTGGCTACTGTGTATAGACTTTATATGGATTCCTTAAAAGATTTTCCAGATTTTCTCTCAGACCTATAATAGAAACGATGTGTTAGGGGTTAGGTTTACAGATTTATTAAACTCCTATTGGGTGTCAAGCAAAATGTCTACCTCAAAGTGATGTCACTGATCACTGCCTTGAAACTGCTGAGATTTGCCATATTGCACTGCATCATTAACCAGGTTGAACAATTATCTCAACCACTAAAGATAGATTCACAAATAACCTACCTGAACTGTCTCAGCTGCACACTGTACCCAAACAAATAAATTAACTTGAGGTAATGAGCAACAGAATGGGTACCATTTTCTCTAGTACATTAGAAACTCTTGCACCCATAAAATTATAAAAGGTTAGAGAGAAAAGTACTCCACCATGGTACAATGGTATTACTCATATTAGAGAAGCCCAAATACAAACAAATTAATTCAGAGGTATTTTGGAATCGTTTGGAAAGACAAAAAATTATCTGTACAACCTTTAGCAGAGTTTAATGATTCGGTCTCAATTATCACCCCTCAAGAGCAATTGCAGTGCATTACAACTATAAATGAACATTATCAGTGCACCTAACCCAAGAACATGTTTATTAGATCCAATTCCCACTAAACTACTGAAAGAGTTGTTACCTGTAGCAGAAGAGCCTCTTCTCAATATTATTAACTCGTCTTTATCTCTAGGTTATGTCCCAAAAACATTCAAGCTGGCAGTTATCAAGCCTCTCCATTAAGAAACCTCAGTTAAATCCAAATGAATTAGCAAATTAGAGACCCATTTATGTCTAAAATACTAAAAGTCATGTCCACTCAATTGTGCGGATAATCTTATAATCATGTACTCCAGTTGTATCAGATCAAATACACATAATTATCTTTGCTAAATGTTATGACCAGCAGCTACGATAATTATTTTCCATTTGCTTTTCGGTTTTTTATTGGGATGCCCAACTAGAGAGTATGTTAGCTCCAGTTTGGATACAAACTATGCCTCAACACTCGTGAAGAGATGACTCAAAATCCTTCAGATGATGCAACTCAGAATCAACATGCAAAAATGCTACATTTTTCTATACATCTTAGTCATTTCTTAACATTAACATCAACATTATTTACTTCAATGAGCTCATTGTTTCTGCCTTGAATTAAAACTGTGTGATTCATTTGTATGTGTACATTTCTGAAATGCACAACTTGGACAGTCACCTCTCATAACGGATCACTCTAAACTGTAATGTAGATGTATAAATATTCCCTAAAACTGCTTTGAAACGAAATGCATTGTGAAAAGCGCTATATAAATAAATGTGAATTTAATTGAATTGAATTCAGACTGTTTGACTAGTTATTTTCTCATTGGGAATTACCTGAACCAATCACTGTAGGCCTGTTGAAATAGACACTAGCCACTTTCCAGACCCTCCCTAAAGCTCTGTAGTAAAGGGTAAGGTATGGTCATCCATTCCATGGCCTCAGTTTGCTTTTCCCTTATAGGTTTTTCCATGTGTGTGTTTCAAACATTAAATGTGTGGGTTTTTAAATGTGTGTCAGAATGTTTATAGATAATGTTGTCATGCACGTTCCACACAGACTGCATTAATGTATTTGGTATATGTGTAAGAGGTTTGAACAAGAAATTTTTTTAAGGATGGGAATCTTGAAGAAATGAACAAGTTGGATTCAAATTCCTGTATAGAACAAATCTAGTTACTTAAGGGATATTTTAACAATTGTTTTTGTGCCTTTAAAGAGATAAGAAGTTAAATTCTGTGATCATTTACTCAATGTCATGTTCCAAACTCTTGGCTTCCATAGTATTTTTTTTCCTACAATGGAATTTAATGGCTACCGTCAACTGTTTGTTTACCAACATTCTTTAAAATGTCTTATTTTGTGTTGAGACCTAGATGAAAGAAAAGATGAATGATCTCATAAGTTTTGTCAAATTTTGGGGTGAACTATCCCTTAAAGGAGTAAATATTCAGAAAAAGAATTTACCAAATAAATGAATGAATGAATGATTGAGAAGCAGTTCTCATTCTCAATCCTTGTTGTAAGTGGAACATGTTTTCTTGTTTCCTTGTTCTGTTGTTTCAGAGTGCAAATTGAAGTGTCCCATCTTGGAATTCCAGCTATCTGACAGAGCACATCTGTATTTCTTCAGTGAAATCAGCTTTTCCCTGCTGATTTTGAAAGCATATGTGAAAAGGAGCAAACTGTCTGGTTAATCTAGCTTCAGTGCTTTATGTTGGGAGCTATTTGTCCATGTCTAGAGAAAAAGAGAAAGCGATGTAGAAGTGATGCATTTATTGTTTTCTTTTCTTTATCTCCCTTGTACACCCCAGTGACCCATAGCCAGAGACTGTAGTGTTGCTTGTTTACATGGTGCGGTTTGGTTATAGTTGAGCGAGGCCTCCTCTGATCTCCCCCGCACAGACCAACTCACCTCCCCCCCCCCCCCCCCCTACATCCGGGGCCATAGCTCGGAGGGCCCTTTGAGGAGCTCTGCCATGATGTTTACACAGATGTGTGGGTCTAAGTACAAGCTCCTCAACGACCTGCCCACCCCCCAGCTCTCTCCTGGGGCTTTCATTTTTTGCCTGATCTGGATGCCATGGCTGCCACTCGACTATCTGCTGATAAGTCAAACAAGGATGTGAGCCTTGTTGTTGGATGTCTGGAGTTTTTCTGGAGATAGTGGACATGTTTATTTGCTAAGCCTCAACTTAAACACAACAGGGGTCCACTTTACTCTTTGCTGCCACAAAAACATGCAGCATGTGGCGAATTTGACGTCATAGTCTGTTATGGATCATTCAAACTTGTTGATTGTCCTAGTGGGACACCATTTATGGTTGACCGCTTTTTCCCTCTGGATTGAAGGGGGAAACAAATGGTAATCGGCTCAATGGTAATCTGAACCATACTGACACAAATCAGTCATTCTTGTTCAGGACTGGCATGACACGTGGTCTCACGCCACAGTAAGCCCCGATGGTGTAGTTTAAGCTTGACTCTTGAAAACAAACCATTATAGGGGCAGTTTTTCGCTTACACCATTATGTGGTGAAACACCATGATTTCTAAAGCTGCTTTCCGTGGAATCGCTGAAATAGTTGATTTGTAGTTTTCCTGACGGTGTTTCAGGTGTTTGGCTTAACATCCTACATCTTAAGTCTAAAACCTTAAATGAAAACCATAGGTCATCATTAACATGTCAAGCATAATGATTAGAAAGACCATAAAACCATGCTAATGCAAGAGAAAAGTTATACAAAAATTGTCAATTTTTTTTCTTTTTTTACATTGTATATATGCAAATATCAAAAGATATTTTACATATTTTTTTGTATTCATAAAGTAAAAGTCAGTGGGTTCCAAAACAACATTGGACCCTGCTGGGGGGAACTTAAATTCTTCATAATATCTTTTTTTTTTTGTGTGTGTGTCATGCATAAGAAAGTCATACAGGTTTAGAACAACATTAGGGTGAGTAAATGAAGATGACTAGTGAGTGAGCTATCCATTTAAGGAACCAGAAGCAGTTTTCTGATTGCTTCTGTCAGAGTTTGAGTTGTTATTTTAAAATGAGGGATTGAAGGATATGCTTTTACATCATGCAAAGCATGTTCAATGTTTGATGCAGTGTTGTTTTTGTTGTCACAGGTATCCAGGAGGGAAGTGAATGCACTAAATGTAAAAATGACTGGGCCCTGAGGGTGGCAATTGCCCTTCTGTATGTGCTTTGTGCACTCCTCACCATAGCTGTGGCTGTCCTAGGATACAAAGGTAGGAAGTCATTGAAGATCATTGTTTTTATAGATACTCTCTCATTCATCTTAGAGAGAGAGAGAGAGATGTGACCTGCATAAAGTTTAAATTCTCACCCTGCTTTCTCACTGAAGATTGCAACTCAACAAAAATATACTGTATTTTTGTTTTGACTTGCAATCTTCAGTATGAAAGCAGGCTGAATTCCTGAATTGAGAAACCTGGAAAATCTAGGTTCATTGGGTTTATACTTTTCTTACATTCTTCTAATATGTATCAAGAATGTGCCATAATTTAACATCCACCATAATTTCTGCTTTTCAATTTTGAACTTTGGCTCAACTTCAGTATTTGTCCTGACAATAAGGCAACAATATTTCACCATAGAAACAAGATAGTTTTCCAAATATTGTCAATCGGACTATCACGGTGGCGTCTGCTTTCTGTATTAGTTGGGAAAGCCAGAGTGCTGTGAATCAGAGCTTTGTAGTTTATTTTGTCTGGTGCCAAAAATCAGGATAAGATAATGCATGTTGTTGACTTCCAGAAATCCAATGTAATTGAGAGGTATGTTTTGTAGCTTGTGAATGTAGTTTTGTTTATTATGTGATTTATAGAATTCCTAAAGCTAATGTGTTTGATTCTGAATGAATGGTCAAATGTATGCCTTTATTTCAATAAAATGTTTTAGAAGAAAATAAATAATATTATTAGGCATTATGAAATGAGCTAAGGTTAATAAAAACATTATTTCTGAATGTTCTCTGAACATATTTTCCACATCGTTTTAAAAGCTTTTTAGGACAAAATGTAACATTTTATTTTAGCATTTTGGAAACATAATGGGTTATTTCTTAATATTCTGAAAACATATAATATTGTGAGACAAGCAATCCAACTAAATCTTTCAGGAAAAAAATGTTCTGTGTATAATGTAAGGTTTTGAGAACATTATGAAAGACCAGATATCTTTAAAAGAATGTTTTATTAATGTTACTGAAATAATGTTTGTTTTCATAGATGGATACATGGACAGAGAGACAACAATAATAATAAGACAGCACTAGAATAGTATATTGATTGTTTTCTAATACAGTAATACCTCGGTTTACGAGTTTAATTCGTTCCAAGAGCAAAACAATTTTCAGCAAAACAATTTTCTCCAAAACAATTTCCCCCATAAGAACTCACTAAAAATCACTTGATTCGTTCCACACGACCATAAATGCCCATTTTAAATATTTTTTTGGTTTTAACCTATTAATTACATTTAAAATGATAACCATTAAGATCTCATATAAATACTAATTAAGTATTTTTAGAGTTTAACTGTCATTAACTGTCATTAACTGTCATATTAACTATTTACTGTAACACGCACTTTACCTCTTCACTGCTGGCATGATCGAGACGAGAGGGGAGGGGAGGGGGGGTGGGCTGTTACTGCTTATATATTTCACTAGCGTTGCTTCTTTTAATAACCAGACAGGTTCCTTCTCATTCAGAGATTTTATTGAGAACTATCGGATTGCGGTTCTGGCTTCAACCCACGCTGTACATAACAGAAGAATCAAAACTATCTCTGCTTACGAGCTCTCTAATCCCTCACAACTCCACTCTCTCTAGCGCCGACTGAAACCCCGCCCTCTTAAAGTGACAAGACTGTTAACTTAACACTTATTGAACACATCAGATCAACTAGTTCCTTCAACATTTGTAACGATATTACAACGTGAAGAATAGCGATCACAATTAATGCAACAACACGAGGTAAAACCGCTGTAAATCACTTATGTATATGATCTGTTCAGAGTTATAACTGTTATAGTATGCTGTTCTCTAAAAGTGTATGGCCCTTTAAGAACGTCATTGGGTGCGTTGGACTGTGAACACACGTGAGTCTCATTAGTATGCAATGTGTGGTGTTGGTAACATGCTCCATTAATAAAGTTTCATCATATTCACAAGTAATAATATTCACAACAACTTATAAAATAATGCACTGTGGTGAATGATGCTCCCAAACTGAGAGACACTGAGAGAATTAACGAGTTAAGGGGTGATAAAGGGATCTTTTCGACGCAGAACTGCGCATGGGTGAGGGAAATTTTTTATCGTACACCGATTCGACCCTCCATGCTCGTACACCGATTTGCTCGTATACCAAGTCGATCGTAAACCGAGGTATTACTGTATCTTTGAATGGAACACCTGAACTTCTGTCCATTGAGTCCATGTGTGTCCTCGGGTTCTCTAAAGCCCTAATGCCAACCAGATGAGAAGAACATGTAAAGCAGCAAGTCTCACAGCAAACTTGTTCTAGAGGAGATTTTATGCCTTAGCAGCAATTTGTTGTCCCCGAAACCCACAGGTTGATTGACAGGGACTTTGTGGCATTCTGAATACAGTGCATGTTTCCTTTGTTAACAGTGCCAAAATGAATCAGGACACGTCATGCTTATTCTGTATCCCTTCTAAACTGCTTCAAATAAACAATTTAATCCAGTTAGTGTATCAATGATCTTTTGTACATATTTAGATTGGTTCTCTTAGCTAAATTAGGACTCGTTCTACTAAACTCCATTCAAAAATAACATGGCTTATCCAAGAAAGAAAGGAGAGTGGGAGAGAGAAGGAGGGCAGGAGACTGAGAGGAGGAACTGGCAGTGTTGACCTCACACTGACAGACTCCCAGTGTGAAAATGACCAACAAGCCTTTGAAATAGACCTCCATGTTTTGTTTTTCTCCTACAGCATATATTTTTCCTGTGTGTTTGGTTACACAAGCACAGTCAGGAATGCTAACACTAAAGATCTTTGAAGTGTTTGAGTTTGCTGGCGGCGGCTAGCTGAGTGCTGCATGTCTGAATGAAACACGCATTGAAAACAGTGATAGCAAATACACTGGAGAGCAAAGATGATGACTTTATTTTTTCATTCATGTTTGACCGCCAGTGAGAGAGAACTGGGATCAAGAGGGGGATTTGAAGACATTCTGGGACTTTGTCATAGTAGACTGTAAGATCGCATTCGGACTGTTCCAAAGAAAAAGATGAATGTGACAGTTGGTATTTTAATCATATACCTCTTACTAAACGAATCAACCTGAATGCATATTGAAAGCGCCCTCTAGTGGTGTGTGTGAACACTTTCGAACTCGGTAATCAAGAATAACGTTAGTGTACCGGTACATAAGTGTATAAATGTCATGGTTATGGCCGGTTATATTAACATTTTAGCCCTTAGGCATCTTAAACTGGGGTTTCATTATTGTGCAAATCAGGGATGAGACAAAAACATGTCCTTGAATATCTGTAGTGGACTGCTGGGAGTCACCACAAAAGCTCAGTTGATGCTCGGATAAAGGCTCCTCAGGATCCATTCTAAATTCCAGAGGAAATGAAGTGTCATGTATTTCCTGCATGACTCCACGTGTGGAATTTAAGTTGTACTTTTATGCATGTGCACTGGACAAGTTAAAATGTTAAAGAATCATGATCAGAATCAAGTTAAGAAGCACATCCACACAGGTCAAAGCGATCAGCATTGAAGGAAATTTCAGAGATTCTCAAGCCTCAAGCAGCCTCCTGACTCTTGACTTAGTTGAAAGCGCATGATTCAGGATTTATGGTATACTTGTAGTCCGTAGTACCGACAAGGTTTGACTACTGTAATGTGTGTTTCACAGTGGTCCAAAGAATGGATAATGTAACAGAAGGTATGGAGAATTATGGAGGGAAAATAATGGCTGTAGAGACAGACCTCAAGAAACTTGGTAAGTCCAGTAGTCTATAGATATCACTTACATTACACATAATTTTTCCTTCCTATCGCTAATTTTTTTTTTTCAAGAATAGATTAAAAGTGCATTTCACACATTCAGTGATTTGAATACACCTTTTCTCTGATGAGCTTCTTTTTAATTTTTAAAATTGTTATTAGTATTATTTTCTTCTTCTTTTTAAACAAATCTGCTTCTCTGCTGATAAACTTTTCTCCAATGGGACCTTTTTATGACAAGGCAAGGTTAGAACAGGATGTATTATATAATGTAACGCGATTTCTATGAATTAATAGTTCATGATATTTGAAAAACAATTGCCTTAAAATATTTATCAATAAAAAATAAGTATCAAATATATTGTTTTTCAGAAATAATCTAAGTACTTTTTAATTGATGATTACAAGTCATAAAACTTGATTAAGAACAGTCATTAAATATTAAATGAAATTACATTTATTAAATATTTACTATAGACATTTTTTTCACTTAAACTTCTATATTTTATATCCAGATGATCAAACGGGAGAGAAGTCAGAAAACGCTACCAGTGAACTCCTCTCATTCAAGTTGGAAATTCAGACCTTGCAGAAGCAACTCAGCGACGTTGTCGTGAAGGCTTCTAGCAACAAAGCGGTTCTCGATGAGCTACGGCTAGCCGGCGAGGACATGCAGAGCGGACACCTCTCACTGCGAGATCTGCTGGAGAACAATGCCAACGTCATCAGCAAAGTAAACCGCACCTTAAACTCATACAGCAGCTTGATTGACAGACTAAAGACTGACACGGCACGACTCCAGACGGATCTTCAGGTGCAGACAAATGAACAGGGACAAAATGCTCACAGTATCAGCATTCTAAACTTCACCCAGACCCAGCAAAGGAGCCTCATCAGCTCCCTCCAGAGGTCAGTTGAGGACACTAGCCAGGCTGTCCAGAAGCTAAAGAATGACTATCAGAGCCTTCAGCAGGTGGCTAGGCAAACCAAAGCGGATGCCGACTGGCTGAGGGAGAAGGTACTGAACCTTCAGGCCTTAGCTGCTAATAATTCCGCACTGACACGATCCAACAGTGACTCTCTGGAGGATGTGACCTCTCAGCTGAACACGCTTTCAGAGCAGGTACAGAACACCTCGGCCATCACCGACGGCCACGACCAGAGCCTGCGTGAACTCATGGACCAGCAGCGAGACCACGACAATGCCACTTCCGTGAAGTTCGATGCATTAGAGGCACGTATTGACCGCAATGAGTGGGAAATGGACCGCATTACAGGGAATGTTAGCTTTGCCACGCAGCTGCTCGGAGCGATCAGCATGGACCTGAATGGTCTGCGCACCTGTGCTGAGACGGTGACCCGGCACTCTGACCTGCTGCTGGGGCTGAACAACAGTGTAACAGAAACGAAGGCAGACAGCACAGAGCTCAAAGCCCAGCAGGAGGAGCTCTCTGCCAGGCTCGACAAAGAGGTCACCAGCCTCTCTATAGTCATGGAGGAAATGAAAATGGTCGACAGCAAACACTCGCAGCTCATCACAAACTTCACTATCCTTCAGGGTAAGAGCTACGGCTATAGGTGTCTATTTAATAAAATGAAGATTTATAGATTTATAAGATGTATATTTATTTTGTTATACACAATTTAATAATTCCTTTTTATATCTTATTATTCATTTTTATTTATTATTATTTATTTTATTTGTTTATTTGATAGGGACAGTGTACATTAATTGGCATTGCTGTAAATGCACCAGAATTAGCCAAAAGGATATTTTTCATCTATTGTTCCTGGACAGATCTTAAAATTGTCTACCTAAAAACACAATAAAAAGATTACAGAGAACAATACAAATACACAAAGCAGTAAAACAGATATACAATGTATTACAGCTGTGGTCAACACTGACATGGGGATAATCACTGGCACATGATAATAGCTAAATAAGTGTATTTATTTAAATGGAAAATTCCTCAAACTTACATTTAGATGTAAATTTTGTGGTAGTCTTTCCTCATAGTCATACAGCCTGTTTTATTAAATTAGGAGAAGCTATGCGTATTATTAAACGGTGAGATTATAATGCGAGTTAGTGCACAGGTCCAACAAACCATTCACACATCTGTGAGTATGCCAAAGGTCGCCAACAATGCAATTACAGTATTTCTCAAATATGTTGTCATGTTGAAGAATTCAATTAATTACATTTTACATGTATGCATTCATCAGATGCTTTTATCCAAAGCGACTTACATTGCATTGAAGGAACACATTGAATCAGTTCTTGCTTTCCCTGGGATCGAACCGTTGTAAACACCAATGCTATACTGATTGAGCTACAGGAAAGTAGTTTTGTAAACAAGAAAAACAATTAGCACACAACAATGATTTTGTAAAGTTATTTACTAAAATAAATGACAAAAAAAACATTACATATTTATTATTAAATATTCAAATTTGAACAAATACAGAAGTTTTTGTGGTACAAATTTTGTGGCGCTACAGATCTGATTCGAGTTGATTAAGACGACCTAATTAATGGTGTCAAAATAAGTCTAATAAAATATATATAATTTAGAATACAGGATCATGTATTTATATAAAGATTATTTTATTTTAAAGATATAGATGACATGGCTCAGTTAGTTAACTACATTAATATTACTTATCACATATAACATATTTATTAATCTGAGTTTGTTAATCTCAATACTAAAAGTAATTTAATTACATACACTACTCACTGGGTCATGCCGTTGCTATGCGGATGACACACAATTTTACATGCCAATAAAACATAATGATAACTCTGCTATAAAGAGACTGGTGGCTTGTCCTCATTAATTGAAAGTATGGCTCAATAACAAATTTATGTACCTAAATGATTCGAAAAGTCAAATAATTTTGTTTGGGCTGAAAGAGAATGTGAAGCTGAACGTTATTGATCAGTCTTTTTTTTTCCTCTCTGCTCTTTACTTCTGACGTTAAGGATTTAGGATTTTATTTCAATACTGGTCTTAGCGAAACAAACAAATTAATGCTATCGTTACGGCTCAGTATTATCACCTTTTTTAAAGTTTTTCATAGTTTTTTAGAGTCTCGGATATTGTAATATGTTTGCTAGGTTGACAATATTTGCCCTCAACAGTCGGAAGCTATAATTTGCAAAAAGAACATGGCTTTGTGGCATCAGGCTGAATCCATGACTGGCCTCTTTGAAATAATTTTCAAGTGGAAATTTTCAAAATGATACGTGTATCTTATCACATATCAAAATCATCTGAGAATCTTCCCTAATAACTAATTTTCACTATCAGCATTTTGTGAATTTAGACAATCGAGTGGAAGTTTTTCCTTTGTCATTATTTTCAGGTCCTCCTGGTCCAAGAGGTCCTCGAGGAGACAAAGGTTCTCAGGGGCTGCCTGGCAAAGCTGGCCAGAAAGGTGAAAGTGGTGACAAAGGAGCACCTGGTATTTCTGGGCCTAAAGGAGAAAGGGGTCCAACGGGGCCTCCTGGTGTGCCGGGTTTGAAAGGGCCGCCTGGATCAAGAGGAAGCCCTGGGTCAAAGGGTTCAAGAGGATCAGGGGGCAGGGCAGGGCCTTCAGGAGAAAAAGGTGATCCTGGTATACCTGGTCTGCCCGGAAGAGATGGTCAGCCAGGTCCTTCTGGGCCACAAGGGCCCCAGGGACTCAGAGGGCCAACTGGGCCTGCAGGACTGGAAGGAGCCCGTGGGCCTGTTGGCCCCATTGGCCCACCTGGACCTCCTGGATTACCAGGAATTCCTGCACCAGTAGTTGTGCCCCCAGTAGATCCACAAGGCTTTGTCAACCGCCAGGTAGCACCACCCCCAACAAGTACACCAGGTACAAGCTTTTCTTATATTCTCTTTCACTGTTTACACTTAATACAGGCATATTAGATATTATAGTTTATACAGAATAAATCATTCAGATTGTATGTAATGTGGATAGTTTTTATATAAAATAAGCATTTCAAAATATTTGGCATTTGTACTCTGAGCTGCATCTTATTAATTTAAGTTTAAGTTAAAGTGCCCCTGTTATGCTTTTTTTTCAAATATTCCCTTTTCATGCAGTGTGTATTATCGCCTTTTGCAATTGTAAAATGTCTGCAAAGTTTTAAAGATCAAAGTGCTCAACAAATAGTTACTGTCCCTTAAAAGAAAGAACAGCAACTCCAGTCTCACTTCCTGTTGCATACCTATGTAACAAATTTGGTCCCACCCTCAAACACTAGTTGTAGCTGAGGAAGAGTTTGGTTCGTATAATAGGCGTTTCAATTCCAACAGACTGGGCAATCTGACCAGTCAGAGCAGAATCATCTCTCTGACAATATTTCTTATGTATATGTTGTTGTTTTTTAATCAAAGGGTGCCCACCTTTGTGGAAGAGCTTCAAAGACAAATGTTACTACTTCTCAGCTCCACCAGAAAGTCTGAACTTTGATGAAACAAAGGAAAGATGCAGCAACAATAGTTCATCTATGCTGATCATCAATGATGAAGATGAGCAGGTACATTTTCGATATGTTATACATCTTAAATAAACAGGATTAGCTGTATTACTCTTCTGTTTTAGGCCAAATATCACTTTATAAATATGTGTGGCACAATGCACTCTTTGTTATATACCACAGTTATGGATAAAAAGGCAGATTTCTGGAAAGGGCTACTTTTGGCTGGGCCTCACAGACAGCGCAGATGAAAACATCTGGAGATGGGTGGATGGGAGCCTGCCTAACTATACGTGAGTAAATAACAATGTATGAAATGTATTGGTGTTATTGTGGATCGAGTGAGGATCCACAGTAATACAGTGCTAGGATCCATTCCCCATTAGTCTTGTCTCATTTTAATTGAAAGGAAATGGAAACCTGGACAGCCTGATAACTGGAGCCATGGTCACGAGGCTGGGGAAGACTGTGCAGGTTTAATACATGAGGGCCATTGGAACGACTTTTTCTGCACAGAACGTATTGGTTTCATTTGTGAACGAACTAATGAATGTAAGTTCCTAATCTTGTTCCTTGCATAATTTCTTTTTGTTGAAATGTGCTTGAGTTCATATAATTCATTGAGGTATTTTCTCCAATATTCACAGCCAAAGTTCCAGTTTTATAGCATCCGTTATGAATGAACAGAGAGTATTGGATATGACAATCACAGAGACAGTTCAGAAGACTTCTGTCACAGTATCCTCTCACAAAGCATGAATGACCGCTTTGCCCAGGAAGCAGCACACATGTACGTGATGGACACAAAAGTAAATGTCATTGACAAGCACGAGCAAGTCAAGACTGCAAACTATTTTAAATACACTGATCACCAGTCATGTTAATGTTTAGATAAGTGAAAAAGCTGTAATGTATTGTAATCATGTGATTGTAAATACCTGTTTTACCTGTGTCATTAACAAAGCTGATGCCACATTACTCCAGTGCAATACAATGAAGCTTTGTAGCTGCTTTAATTCAAATAAAGCTTTGAACAGCCAACCATAAAGCTACAAATTAATATGTTGATATGTTGTAATGACTATAATCCAACATTTGTTCACACCAGAGTTTTACTTTAAGTCTTAGACATCATTGATGGGATTATGTGAATAAATCTTTTACGCTTTGAATTTTTCAAATATTTGATTATGCATTTTAGCTATGTATAAAATAGTTGTGTATTTGAATACATGTATGTAATCATCATGAAAGACCATGTTTTTATCTGAAATAAAGTATAGTTGGTATTTTTCAATAAAAGCTCTGTTGACATTTTAATTATCCTTATTTATGTCTGAATGTGGAATTCAAAAAATGCTGTCAGTTTTCTGTGATGGGTAGGATTAAGGATAGGGTTAGTTTATGTCAGGGGTGCCCACACTTTTTATGGCTTGTGAGCTATTTAAAAAATGACCAAGTGAAAATGATCTACTACTATAAAAATACAAAACATATATTTATTTACGAATATATAGAAAATTCTTTATATGCAATATATATGTTGGTGTACTACATGTCAAAATACAGCTCTGCATTTTGGCTGCCTTCGCTTCGCTTTTGAAGTTAGAAAAATGACTTCTGTCCGAACTGCTACCCTTCTTCTCAGTTTGCTTTACGAAGGGAAGTCAGTGTCGTAGTTTTTATGAACAGTCCGAAAATGCCGTTCCACATTTCCCTTATTTAGTATAGTGATGACAGACAACACATAAGGAGTGGTAAGTTTTTGACTTCTTTCTTTGTCCAGCTCCCCCACTCATTTTTACACCATTTCTTAAGTTTAAAAGAATAAATTGAAGGCTTGCTGGAGTTTTGCAGCACTTGATGCCGTTGTACACATGCGAGGTGACCCATGTATCAGAAAAGGTCAGATGTCAGACTGGCTGTCCAATACATCAATCAAGTGATACATTTCATAGTGATGATGGGCTGACGCCCATATTAATTCCATGTGATCTACCCACATCACCTTTGCGATCTACGTATTGGGCACCCTATGGGATAAAATATACAGTTTAGACAGTATAAAAACCATTTACACCTATGGAGAGTCCCATAAACTGTGAAATTCTGATTATAAATTAAAATAGAAAACTGTTTTAAATTGAAATTATACTTCATATTACTGTTGTAGTTAAAGGCAGCCTTGGTGAGCATTTTTTATATTTAATTATATATATATATATACATACATGTGTGTTTATGTGGATGTGTGTACGGTTTGACTATGTCTCTTTGCCTCTGCCTCTCAGTTTTTGTTTTTGGCTGTTTCTATTTTTGTTTTGTTTTCTATTTTGCTTTTTATTTCTTATTTTATTGTTTTTCTCTTGTGCTTTGTGTACGGTTTTCTTTCAACCTGTTGTATAGCACTTTGGTTGGCCTTTGGCCATTTTTAAATGTGCTTTATAAATAAACTGAACTTGATATATATATATAAACTACTATTTATGGAAATCCCCTTGTTTAAACATTGGTGTTGGTGTACCTAATAGCTATAACAAAAATATGATGCTATTGTTACGTATGAATTATCCTCTTTTTGAACCCAAACTAGAGAAAACACACACTTGTCTGTACTTTTGACCGCTTTTAGAGTTCTTGAGATACAGAACTTGTGTCCACTTCCACGGTCTCCCCAATCACAAAACTCACAAATTGTGTTCAAGTGTCCAACAAGTGTTTATATTATCTCGTGAGTCGTGACTGCTGAGTCAGAGATTGTACCATGTGATTAGGTCATATGATTTATCAGCTGTATTTTCCATAACCTTCACTGATCCATCCTTTACAAATATCCGATTAACAAATCCCAGTGTCGAATAACATACATCTCGCACAGTGCATATAATCCTGCTTATATTTACTTCTCCAGTTGTTTGTCTGTGTGTTTAAACCCTAGACTGTGTAATATGTGCACACTCCAGCGAGACCTTCTTACCCAGAATGCACTGCTGCGAGTAAGCAACTGAGGAGTGGATCACATCAGCAACACTGACTGTAGTTTCTATTTTATTATGTTTATTAATTCACTTTTAACCAAGTGCTGACAGGGAGGCGAACAAGCAGAGGATCGAGCTTAGATTTCGTTGAGTGTACATCTCGGCCATGCCTCTCTTCACGTCGAATCCCTTTGATCAAGATGTTGGTAAGTTTGTCATAGAGTTAGCAGGCGAGCTAACGGGACCTCATCTCTGTCTATTGTTGTTAATGACAACCCACCCTCTTTCTATTGCTTTTCGATTTCACTTCAAATATTTGTGATTTTTCGAAATGGCATTCCGGTGATTAAGTCGTCCCCTTCAATGGTTTTACCTTAACGCTGTTAACCTGGGCATCGATGACAACAATCTCACGGCTAGACATGTTATTAGCCTGATGGCTAGCTAAGTTCATAGCTGAAGAAGCTATGATGGTTCGCGAGCAGAATGTGATGTTCTCTGTTTGTGTGGCAATGACAGGTGCTTTGCAGTTCACTTCAGATGATTTGAGTCATCTCGCTCATAATGCGGACACGAGCTAACGGTTCATACGGTGACGCTGCAGAATGTCTGCATCTCGGAGCCTCTTATATATTATTGGCCGTGTTTGTTTTGCTAAATGATGTTGTTCCAACTGCATGACCGTGTTCTTTATATTAGGCTATTGTTACTTAGATTTCAGTGCTGTATTGTGTATGTTGTCACTGTTTTATGAGCCTGCTGATAATAGTTTAGCTCGCACCTCTTCAACCAGTTTTTTGTGTTAATATAATATAACATTATTATGCGTGCATTAATGTTTAGTATTTAGTAAATTCACTTGTAGGTTGGTTGAGGCATTCACATATGAGTTGGTGAGACATTGTAGATGAAGTCATGGTGATGTGGGAAATGTCAGATTTTGGCAGTGATTGGTCTGTAGCTGCAGATGTTATTGGCTTTTTTGATGGTGTGAGTATACAGAATTAATCTCGCGTTTGCTCGTTTTTAATGTTTTGTAGTGGTATCTCTGTCCCAAATGATAGACACTGACCCTGGCAGGTGTGTTTTGTGAGGTAACCTCTGTCCTCTATTTGACAGCTTGCTAGATTGATAATCACAATCTTAACCTTCTTAAATGGGGTTATTGCTTTCTCTGTGTGTCATATATTAACCTTTTATTTTATTTTATTTTTATTAAGATGAGTATGTGCTGCTTGGAATTGTTTTACATGGAACTTTATAAATTATGGCTGTTAATTATAAAGTCAAACCCAAAATGCCATAGCAAAATATAAACGAGCACTCAAATTAATTCATTAACATGGAGACTTTTGGCTGCATTTTTGAATGCCGTATAAATGCGTACAGATATCTGACATATAAACTAGCGTTGATACATTTGGGTTCTATAAAATATTATAATGATTTCTGAAGGGTCATGTGACCGAAGACAGTAATAGTGATCCAGTTTTCTGCAACTGCAGTAAATATATCAAATAAATGCAGCCTTGAGCATTAGAGACTTTCAAAAACTTTTGAAATTCTTTCAGAACCCAATTTTTTCAAAGGTACTATATACTTACAGATATAAGACTATAATTGATCAAATAAAACAATATCAAATTGGGGGGTTATCCATTTTGGTGGCATTGTCTCAAACACTGGTTAATTTCTGACTCTGGTTTCTTTGAGGAGGTTTAAAGGCCCCGATAAACTCACGGCAAAGTTCTTTTTCGTTCTTCGCCTAGAAGTAAAAAGAACTTTGAAATACATGACCAGCGGTATACTGTTAGTGAACATCACACACTGCTGTTTGATATCTGCATGTAGATGAATATGGAAATATGTGATGCATGCTTTCCTCTTAATAACAAAATAAACAAACTAATTTGACAGCAGTGAGGAAACATCAGTTAAGAAAGCATGTTATCAGAGCGATGTAATGTAAAGCTAAACTGTATTAAGCGTGAAGAATAGTGTCAGTGTCTTGTTCAATTAGAATTACAACTTCACTTTTTACTATAAAGCAGCTCTCCAGTGTGAGACTGAACAGAAGAAAAGAGAAGGTTTCCACATCATGTAATAGCCATGGACCAATGGGAGATTGAAGGTGTTTTCCAGCCAGAGCAAGCTTTTCCAGAAAGTTATTGGCAAGATGTTGAAACAAACGTCGTTTTGGCCTGATATCATTCAAAGGATCAATTTCAGTTGAACAACTTGTGGCCTTTCACTGATACACATTTATTCATTATGAATTGAATGTGTATAAATGTTATGCTTTTGAATCTGTGAAATTACAGGAACCGTTTTTCATTATAAGGGATAAACATGTGAGTAACTTGTTTTGCAGAGAAAGCGACTAGTGAGATGAACACAGCTGAGGACTGGGGCCTCATTCTGGACATTTGTGATAAGATCGGACAGTCACGCACTGGGTTAGTGAACAAGCATTCAGAATGATTTTGAGATTGCCTTTTAGATTAATGGTTGTTTAACAGGTTAAATGCTGTTGCTTGTCTTTTGAAGGCCTAAAGAATGCCTGCGATCTATAATGAGGAGAGTGAATCACAAGGATCCTCATGTTGCCATGCAAGCGTTGACGGTAAGACAGATGATTCTTAATGCTTTCTAGTGGATGAGCAGGAAGCAGGGTTCCATCTCAAGTACTCAGCTCACCGCCTCTGATGTTGTGAGTGAAATGAGTGTTTTCTCTTCTATAGCTACTTGGTGCGTGTGTGTCAAACTGTGGAAAAATATTCCATTTAGAGGTCTGCTCCAGGGAATTTGCTAGTGAAGTTAGCAACGTGCTAAATAAGGTACGTACTTTTGTTTGAGGAAATACCGTAGTATTCATTGTATTGTCCAGTAGTATGAGACTGATGCTTAGGCTTTTCTTCTCAAGGGCCACCCAAAAGTGTGTGAAAAGCTCAAGGCTCTCATGGTGGAATGGGCTGAAGATTTCCGTAACGACCCCCAACTCAGCCTCATATCGGCCATGATTAAGAACCTCAGAGAACAGGGCGTCATCTTCCCTGCGGTGGGTTCTCAGGTGAGCAGATCTACCAGTTCACTCATTGGATTCTGTGAAACGCTGTAGTTACTCATTATACAATTATGTATGTAGGGAATTTAATGCGTCAGGAGTGCAGTTTCAGTTTAAAGGCTAAATCTGAATCTTCTGCACACACAAAAAATGTATTAGGAAATACCGTTCAAAGGTTTGGGGTCAGTAAGATTTTTTTATTTATTTTTTTTATTGAAAATGATACCTTTATTCCGCATGATTGCATGAGTTGATTAGGTGTTGTCACTATTCATCGTCTCTTCTTGTTTTGGTTAGTACTATTCTGAACAGTTCCTGAAAACTTTGTATTATTATTAGCAATTTTTTGTGTAGTGCCTGTGTTTGATACAAAAATGTAAATTTCTGAAGGATCATGTAACACATGGAAAACTGGAGTCAAGGCTGCTAAAATAAATCTGCTTTTTCATTACATGAATAAATTATACTTAAAAATGTATTAAAATAGAAAACAATTATTTTAAATTGTAATAATATTCCACAAAATTACTGTTTTAACTGTTTTTGTTTTCTTTCTTTTTCTACTGTAAATGCAGTCTTGGTGAGTATATTAGACTTCTTTGAAAACATAAAAAAAATCTCACAACCCCAAACTTTTGATCGTGTATATATATATGTATAAAATGTATTGTATTTTTGTATAAAAAGAAAAATCTATTTTACTGATATAAATTATTGTTTTTTAGTACTTTTCCATTATGTTCGGCTGCTCAAACTAACAGTGTTTACACACTGTTTAATTAATTAATACAGTATTTAATTGTAATTTTTTATTTTTTTGGATTCTGAAGAATTAAGTCAGTTCGAATGGAATAAAATGAAATTAGCAAAAAACGTATTGAATATTTATAACCTTGTGTTCTGTCACAGACTTTTTGTGAATGAGTATTTAGTTTTTAAAAGGAAACGATATATGTATGATATTGTTTAAGTAATGAGATGTTTAACTGTATTTGTTCAGGCAGCAGAACAAGCTAAAGCCAGTCCTGCATTGGTAGCTAAAGACCCTGCAACATCAACAAACAAGAAGGAAGAAGAAGACCTTGCTAAAGGTTAGCACAAATCTGTATTGCTAAGGTCTGCAATGAATGGCAATGAAGAAAGAGAGGTAATCTCTGTGTATGCATATGTCTCTGTTTTAGCGATTGAACTGTCTCTGAAGGACCAGCGGCAACCGCATCAGCCTCAGGTCTCTCTGTCTGGCCTCTATCCGAGCACCAGCAGCCTCGTCACCTCTCACAAGACTGAAGGCAGAAAGGTCAGGGCCATCTATGACTTTGAGGCAGCTGAGGACAATGAGCTCACCTTTAAATCAGGCGAGATCATCACCATCCTGGATGACAGGTGAGTTGGTTCTGTTCATTGATCATGATGAATGGTTTAGGCTGTTTGCGCAAAAGAAATTTGTGATTTTAATCCTGTCCAAATGTGCCATGTAGGAGTTTTTTCTCACACAACTGTAGCAAAAATTCCAGGGCAAATTACCTACTGTTTTTTTGGTAAACTCTACAGTCTTCTGAGAAATCTCATACTTTCCTAATGTGAATGTCTGTGATGGCTGATATTATACTAAAGCTTCTCATGTGTTTTTTGATCTACCTGAGCTACTGTTTGTGAACCAATCTTTTACATGCTTTCATTTCATTTCAATATGGATAATTCGAAGAAAAAATACAGACTGCGAAGACTGCCTATTTTATATTAGTGTCGGGTATGATACTTGTCTAGATGCCTTATGTGTTTTATTATAAACAGTTTTAAAGTTTATTTTAAAAGGTTTAATAATGAAAGAAAGTTATATCAACAAGTAATTCATTAAAATACATATACGTCATACGTGAAGCACACAAGAACAGCAGATGATCTTCTGTAACGCCCACATCTGGAGAACACATACTCTCACCTCTGATATAAACACAAAAATGTTAATAATTTCCAAATCAGCAAATCATATCACAGATGTTGGGTGATTAGACAAATAGTCACGTCTGAATAGGGTTGTTGTGTTCTTCACTGCACTGTTATTTGTTATGTGTTCATCTCTGTAGAGATGGAGTGAAATGATTTCTAAACAGCCAAAGAGGTTTTTTTTTCTCTCTTTTAAATGAAACTTTGTGGGCTTGAGTATCTCTTCTCTATCGCAGTGACCCTAACTGGTGGAAGGGTGAGACGTACCAAGGTGTTGGCCTTTTTCCGTCAAACTTTGTGACCGCAGACCTGACAGCAGAGCCTGAGATGAGTGAGTAAAGTTGTCATGTCAACTCTTTTGCAGCTCTTCAATGCCTCTTGTTCTCTTACAATATTTTCCAGTAGCTTCTCTTTTTATAATTATTACGTCTCCTTATTAAAGAGGGTCAAGGAGCCACTTAAAAGGGTCAGTAACATATTTATAAAGGTAAAATAAAATTAGAAAAAAAGAACTGGTTCAATTACTGAAACGAAACAGGCAGAGACATAGGTCAAAAAAAAAATTCTTTAGTGATTCAAAACAGTCACAAGATAAACACTCAGCTGACTTACAAAGAAATAGTGAGTCGTAGAAAAGAAAATATATACACAAGAATAGAAAAACAAAACACAACATGGAACATGAAAGCATGGGACTACAAGTGGAGCCAAATCAAAGAAATCAACAAAACATAAACGGCTAACTTATTAGTGAATACCTTAATCTACCTTTAAAAAAAAGACAGAAATAAACCCCTACTAAGCTATACTAACTAACAAACATAAATACATAGAGTAGCAACCGCTCCTTACCTGATGTATATTAACTGTCACAAAAAACCTAAAACCTTGCAAGTCACGTGACATACTAAGTCCAAATTAATATTGTAAACAAATCATCGTCGAAACAAAAGTATAATCGAAATCAAGCCTTCGTAAACAAAGTTTACCAACAAAACTTCAGACAATGAAAAGCAAACACAAACAAGCATAAATCAAACAAACGAAAGAAAACACGCCTCTCCCATCCTCCTGTCACTTCCGGGTCTTTATACAGGTGATGCAAGCTCCGATTGGTTCTTGGGGAAGATTGTCAATTGTCATAGAAAAATGTTGATTGATGTTTGAGACGACCAATCGCAAACCTATAAACGGGTGACAGGAGAGAGAGAGAGAGAGAGAGAGAGAGAGAGAGAGAGAGAGAGAGAGAGAGAGAGAGAGAGAGAGAGAGAGAGAGAGAGAGAGAGAGAGAGAGAGAGAGAGAGAGAGAGAGAGAGAGAGAGAGAGAGAGGAGAGAGAGAGAGAGAGAGAGAGAGAGAGAGGAGAGAGAGAGAGAGAGAGAGAGAGAGAGAGAGAGAGAGAGAGAGAGAGAGAGAGAGAGAGAGAGAGAGAGAGAGAGAGAGAGAGAGAGAGAGAGAGAGAGAGAGAGAGAGAGAGAGAGGAGAGAGAGAGAGAGAGAGAGAGAGAGAGAGAGAGAGAGAGAGAGAGAGAGAGAGAGAGAGAGAGAAAGAAAGAAATCCAAATTCCCCCGAAATACGTCGTGGACATAACAATACTCTCAAGTTTTTGTTAATTTGTATTTATTTTATTATTTTTTTTGGTAACGCTTTACAGTAAGGTTTTATTATATAACAAACTAACAATGAATTTCTGCAGCATTTATTAATGCATGATTAAAATCAAAAGTTGTATTTCTTAACTTATTACCTCTTCTTTTTTTCTTTTTTTTGCAAGGATGCATTAAATTGATCAAAAGACATTTATAATGTTACAAAAGATTTCTATTTCAAATAAATGCTGTGTTTTTGAATTTAAGTTTTCCTGCTTAAAAATATTAAGCAGCACAACTACTTTAAGTATTGATAAACAAAATGTTTTTTGAACAGCAAATCAACGTATTAAGCGTAATTTGAGAGTGATCAAAAGAGTGTCTTGAGCTTCATTCAGTCCACATGATCAATGTCACAATTTTTGAGGACCTAGAATTAGTGCAGAATCTTATTTTATCATGTTGAATCCTACATTTTCAATGCAGTCTCAGACTTTTGGATCCCAGTGTACGTTGCCACAATAATATCATCATGGCTGTTGGTTCTCTGCTTATCACATTATCTTTAATGTTTCTCGGTCCTTAGTGAAAACAGAGAAGAAAACTGTACAGTTCAGTGAAGACGTCCAGGTAGAGACAATTGAACCAGAGCCAGAGCCCGTCTACATTGATGAGGTGAGGCTTCATATATCTTGCAGTATTTGGCAGTGTGTTACTTTAACTCTTTTGCTTCATACACACCCCTCACAGCCAAAGAAATGAGTGATCAACCATTCAGTATTTCCCTCCAAAGATGTCAGATGCTCTCGTTGGAGAACTGTGTTAAGGGTAGTAGCAGCTGTCTTAAACTGTCAATCAAGTTTTTAATGTCTTTGGAATGTTCTGCAGGAGAAAATGGACCAGCTGCTTCAGATGATCCAGAGTGCTGACCCAACAGATGACCAGTCAGACACAGGTGAACTCCTGCAGTTGGAGGGTGAGTGTTGAACCATATCCATATGCTCTGACAGAGTATGTTGTTTCTGTGTTGCAGAGATGTATTCATTGATTTGTATTTGTTCCCCTTTCCACAATCAGCTGCTTGCAACCAGATGGGTCCTCTTATTGATCAGAAGTTGGAGGACATTGACAGGTATTCCCATCTAAAAGCTAGTTTAGATTGAACAAAAACATCCGTTCTTCCATATTCCTGTATACAAACCTCCAATTATTTGTAGTGAATAAAATCTTATTCCCCATAGATCTCACATGCAAAAAAATCTGTTATGTTTGTTTTCAGAAAACACTCAGAGCTGTCTGACCTGAACGTGAAGATCATGGAAGCACTGTCTCTCTATGCTAAGCTAATGAATGAAGACCCAGTATACAATATGTATGCTAAACTACAAAGCCAGCAGTATTACATGCAGCAAACCCCAAACGCTTCCCAACAGGTGAGAATCTGTCAGATATGATTTGTTATGATATGCTATTTGTTGTCTATAGTTTTGGCAGTGGTATATTAGAGAAAGTGTCGGTTTTATTTTCAGGTGTACTCTGGCCAGTCCACTGGAGGGCAGTATGCAATGGGTAGCACAGCAGTACCTGGATACAATGTTCCAGCGGAGCAGCTCTCTGCAGTTAACCAAACAGGAACACCTATGGCCGGCCAGCCTGCTCCCAGGTAATCATGCTTAAATTATTCATACTTAAAAGAAATAATAACATAAAATGCTGTATCAATGCATTGATGCTGATGATTATTGGTGTTATTACATTTTCAATAATAAAAAATTCTGTGTCAGTGCAGTGATAAAAATATATTATTATTAATCCTATTAAATTTACAATAATAAAAAATAAAATTTGTGTCAATTAATAGCTATAAAAATTATTATTATTTAAAAGAAAAGAGCTGTATCAATTCATCATGTTGAAGTGTTTGAGACATGGCTTTTTATGCAATTAGGCTCTCAAAGTATATCAATTTGGATGTAGATTTATCGGTTATCAGCTTTCAAATATAAAGAATTATCGGTATCAGGCAAATATTCACATCCCTAATTTATTATTGTTGTTGTTACATTTACAGTAATTAAAAGCTGTATCAATTCATTGGTATTATCATTTATTAAATAAAAGGCTGTATCAATACATTAATGTTGTTATTATTATAATAATTCTATAAAAATCAGATTTGTTTTTGTCACGTTTATCAGTGACGCTCATATGTATATGGGCCAGCCTCCAGTCTACAGCCCCTCTCCTGGCAGCCTGGCCCCAGGTGAAGTTCAATACTACCAGACTGCAGCTGGCGCTCCAACGGCCATGACCCAGACCCCTGGCTACAGCGTGCCCTCCTCCCAAAGCCACCCTGCAGACAACCAACAGACCCCTTACCCTGAGAAAGCCCTCTTATAGGACCCCTAGAGACTCAACTTCTCTGGTTTCATACAGACACACACACACACACTTACAGTCATAAACAACGAACATTCAGCTCACACAGATATCTCCTAGATTGTCTTCTCCTTTTCTTTACGACACACTACATACAAAAACAGATTTTGATCAAGACAGGATGTGCTGATTGTTGACTACTAACCGGTGGTGTTCTCACAGAACGGTTCTGATTGCTAATTTTTTTTGGTCTGTTTTATAATGATGAAAAACGCTAAGTTATACCATTTATTTGGCATTTTCATTATAGTAATAATTAACTGGACATTTCTTACAGGAAAATGCACAAAGAGAGCATGCTGTGTTGTACATACATTTCTGTATCAATGTAGGTCCTCAATAGTTCAGTGTTTGACACAACAGTCCTAAAGGGGAGGTTACGTCATCATTTTAATTTCTCATTACTACGTGTGTGTGGCGAGAGAGAGAGAGAGAGAGAGAGAGAGAGTGTTCAGGCCCACAGAAGTCATCTCGCATCTCTCCTTCAAAACCATAAAGCAAAAACACTGCCATTGTCTTGACAGTGGCCCATCACCCCAGTGTCTTTAAGCTCACTTTTCAGTGTTAAATTTTTTTTGGGTGTATTTTATTTATATTTTGATTGTCGTTTTGCTGTTTTAATTGACAGTACGAAAATAGAAGGATGTAATATTCTGCCTGTGTGCAGTTGTGTATATTCAAGAGCTCACCTCTGTCTTTAGAGCATAACGTTCAAAGCAGCTGCTGCTTCTGTAGAAAGGGCACATGGGAAGTTGAGGAGTAATGCTACTCCACATCATGCACTTTTAATTTACCTTTTCATTACCCTCTTTTCAGATGTGTCCATTTAAAACGTACATTTCCTAAGCTCTCGAAGTACCTGAATGACATTGACCCTGCACTCTAACCCCTCCCTTTTATTCCATATCCGTTTCAAAACAGATGAAAGAAATACTCATGTAATATGTCTTGGATTTTGCAAACGTATCCCCTGAGAATGAATGATGATGTGTAAATGCAGTGTAGCGTGTTGAATGATTGATCTAACTTCATAAGTCCAGGCAAGGGCTGAGACTGACACTAAAGAGAACAGACTCGGTTCATTTGAATCTCCTATTCTAAACTAAGGCAGTACCCTACATCTCTGTCTCGATGTAGCTACAGTATTATCAGAGTAGTTATTGATGTTTCATAGAGAACATTCTGGGAAATTGGGACCACGGGCCAGTTCTAATATAACACCTTAGCATTTGCACACGGAGATGATAATCCTTACGTCAACCTTATCCACAGGGAAAATGACTGTTTTTGGTGTATCAGTTCTATGTACCCAGTTGTTTGTATGTACTATTTTAATCATCTTAATTATTAGTATTCACAATAAAACTAGGCCAAATGTACAGCACATGTTGTGTCTCATGTTTATGCATCACTAGTGTGTTCTTTGCTCAGGCAGACAGGTGGTTTATTAGTGGCATATTGGTTAAGGATATCGTTTACGACAACAGGACATTCCTTGCAATTAGTGTAGTATAAATAGTTTAATGTTAAGAAGTAATTTACATTCTTTAATTTTATGCTGTATTTAGTGAGCCAATTTAACAAGACAAAAAAGACTTGGTAATTATATTATATTACTCAAACAGATTCTTGACATCAGGGACAAAACATGGTTTAGGTCAGGGGTGCTCACACTTTTTCAGCATGGGAGCTACTTTTGAAATGACCAAGTCAAAATGATCTACCCATTATATTTATTGAGATATATATATATATATATATATATGAGAGAGAGAGTCTGAAAATGCCGCTCCACATTTCCCTTCTTTGGTATTGCGACGGTAGACTGGCAGACGAGACAAACGCACTTTGAAAATGTCATCGTGAAAAAAAAGTCCTCCCATTCCGGATGAAAGTGATACGTTTTTTTCTTCTTACTTGGTCCAGCTCCCCCACTCATTTTTATACCCTATCTTACGTTTAAGAGGAAAAAACCGACCGAAAAATTAGGATGTAACTAACGACTAGCTTGTTAGCTTTGCAGCGCTCGGGGGCGTTGTTTGTTTGAGCACAGTGACCTAATTGTATAGAAACAAATCAGATGTCATCTGACTGGTTGTCCTGTGTATCAATCAAGTGACGGGATGGCTGATACGCTGACGTCTAGTTTTTATTCAAAACAACTCAACTTTATTTGAATAGCGTCGGTTCATGACAAGGTCACCTCACCTTGTCATGCGATCTACCAATAGTACCTTGGAGATCGACGTATTGAGCACCCCTGGTTTAGATGTTAGTTTTCATAATTTAATGATAAATTAAATAGATATGTTTAGATAAATGTAGATGTCTCAGCTAATGAACCATCTTTGTCAAACACTAAAAAGCATGCTATTTTAATTTGAACCATCCAACAGCAGTGTAAAGTCTTAAAATATGTACTAATTGTGTTTAGTAAAGAGCTAAGTGAAAAGATGCATTCTCTACATTGTTTTCGGTTTTCACACTTTAGGAACAGTCCAGTTCCTAAATCCCTTAATTCTTTACCCTCTTTTAATATTAAGCATATAATGTAAAGATGTAAAAGACTAGTAACTGCTCCTTTGTGCGAGGAGGAACAAGAGGAGCACTGCCAGTGCCCTTCAAAATGACCTCCAGCAGGCTACTGGTGTGCATGTTTCTGACCAAACTGTCATAAACACATTTCATGAGGGTGACATGAGGGCACGACGTCCACAAGTGGGACTGTGCTCACAGCTCAGTATTTTAAGAGAGTTGATTTTACTGAAAAACAAAGATACTGTTAAGAGTATCTTTTTTTTTTACTATTTTTATTTTATTACCACGCAGATTTCTACTTGATATGTAAAATTAGTCCATTTTATCCTCACTTTTTTGTTTTTGGATAAAGAACAACAGTAATACATGTGAGGACATTGCAGCATGTCATTATATATAATGTTTCAGTTTGCTAAGACAGGAATGACAATTTTTCCTCCAATAACTCCATATAAAGAGAATGCTTAATTACTGTGGCAATAAAAGAGCACCTGTAAGAATGCAGTGTAAGCAGTGCCAGTGTACAGAGTCCAGAGTGTTCAGTCATTCAGTGTTGAGGAAGATGCACTGGATGCATTCAGTGACGGTTCACTCTTAGCAGGATTTACTGAAGACTCATACTGTCAAGATGCCTTCTTGGAAGACTGTCAAACTCATCCTTTATGAGCTTTTGCAGTTCGCATGTCTCTGTATTCCTGTGTTTGTAGTCATGGAACGCTTTGCTTCAGTCATTCGACTTGTTAAATCTAGTGACACTGCCTACTGGCTGGTGGTGGCTGCCTCTGTGGCCTATATGGCATCTGCAACCCTATTTGTGTGGGTTCCTTTGAAGTACTTCATCCTCAAGACTCAAAGGTTCTCAGAAGTGACTAACTGGTGAGTACTAACCACTGCATCTCCATTTTTATGTGAAGGTAGTTGATCCATGAACTCTTTTATTGTTCAACAGTAACTTTTTAGGTACACTGCAGAAACAATCTATTTACATCTTCAGTGTAACTGATAGTTTAGGTGAATTATAACGTCACATTACATGTCACTGCTATGAACCAAACTGCATTATAAGTATGGGGCCAGTATTTTACCCTCCTTCTAATAAAATTACATCATGCTCTTATTTCTAATCTGTCTCTTGTTTGTGATGCTAATTGTGTTTTACAATGAAAACACCCTTATTTCTTTTGCAGGAGACCTGTTACACTGGCATATGTGATTCTCAGCACTTTACCATGCTTTGCTATCATCATAGCCAGCTCAAAGGTAATGCATAATTCAGTCTCATTAATAAACTATTAAATGAATAATGCTTCTTCAGTGGTTCGTTGTAGAGGGTTTTGCTATATAGTTATAAAAATGTTTCCTGTTACGTTTTTAGTTCTTAATAACATACTGGTTTGGTTTAAACATGACTACATTGATGGTTTCAAGAAAAACTTAATGGAATCTGTACAACTGTAAAACCCTTTCAGAACATTTATTTTGTCAAATAAAAGTCTGAATCCATTGGAACATATTCAAACACCATATACTGTTTCTTTGTATTGTAACTTCATTCTGAAAGTAGAAAACAGTATATGGTGTTTGAATATTTATATGAGAGAAATTATGGCAGTTTCGGTATGTAATAAAAAAAACCTTAGGGCTTTCATAAACAGATCCTCTCTGAGGTACTCAGTAACTCACTGTAGAGCAGCAGATTTACTATTAACCTAAGATGGGGTATTATAATCTGTGGAATGTGAATGGATCTGTATTACAGTCTCTGGTTAAGATCACGAGGCCCGTAGTCTCCAGGTGTGCATTGTCTATCAATTTATAACCATTATCTAAAGGGGTTCTCACGGTTTTTCACTGGAGATGATATAGTTTGTTTTTGGTGAAACATCAAAAACTCATTTTCAGACTTCCACCACTATTTTCTCTTGGGATGATAAAAGGCTTTTTGCACTTTATTCTCTAAGCAAACTTCTGGCCTATTTATGGTTGTGCAGGTTCAGGTTGACGCTGACATTAAGTATGACCGCTTCACTGAACTCCCCGTCTCTCTGGTCTTGTTCTCCCTCATTTGCGTGGACATAGTGGAGAGAATTCGCCCTCTTTGCCTGACAGGACAGGGTAAGAGATAATAACCATTAAATACGGCCAATTAAATGATCTGTCTCAGCTCTACTTTTATGCTCTTTTCAAAAAAGCAAGTGGATTAGAGCTGGATTATGAGATGCCGGGGCCGGTTCTGACTCACTTGGAGCAAGTGACATCAGTGTCCGCACAGCTGCAGGCTAACGGACGGGACGGCGACATGTCTCCCAGGTCACCGATCAGGAACGGGACACTATCAGGCCGATGGGGAGATGCAGATGCGCGTGGCCCGTCTCGCACCAGCAGCATGGCGTATCTCTACTCCTCTCATTCTCACTCAGGTCCCTTTCGCTTTATCTGGATACGAGACCTTCGGCATGACCACTTTGTGGCCACCTTTATGTTCTGGTTTGACACTGTTGAAATGGTGAGGGTGGCCGGGACTGATTCAGTGTATTACTCAGCATGGGTGTTTCCCATATACATACTGGCTTATCTGTCAATCCTGCGTGCTGTTATAACTCCAGACACTCCTCCGCTGGCATCAGCCAGTGTCCTTTTCCAAGATTTGCCCTTCCTGGTTGTGCGCATATGCCTGGTGGCGATCTTCGGATATGTTACCCCCTTGCTGTACATACTAAAGAACATTCTTGCTGCAGTATCTTTTGTATACTTTGTCTTTATGACTAAACTAAAGCTGCTGAACAAAAGAAGCATGTTCTGAGGGCACTGTAAGGAAAAATAGCAGAAGAAACCCATACAGATTTACAGCCCATGTATTTTAACATGTAAATATGTTTCAGTCACAGAATGAATGTGTATTTCATGATTTTTATTTTTTATTTTACAGATGAACAAAACTATAGACAGAAGTCTGAATGTTTAGTCGTTCTATTAATATTTATTGTTTGTATTAATATTTTGAGCATAGGCTTTCTGTTTTGGTGTTTTTCTCTGCATCACAATTCATTCATTTTTCAATTAATGTGTATTCTAATTCATAATGCCAAATGTCATGTTTTCAAATTTGTGAAATATAACATTTTATTAAGAACACTTGTTATTTTAAACTATTTTATTGTTTTAATTTCAGCATATAAGTTCATCTACGGTTCATATTGACTTAAGGTAATGTAAGTCCATCTTATTACAGGACATGTTTTGATCATGTAAAAACTGATTGCTTTTCATAGAAAGGATGAACAGTAATACTTTGGTTTTACTCTGCATATCATAAGACGAAGAGAGGCTTTATGTTCAGAAATCCCCTTGCATCTCATAAATGAAACCTCATATTGCTGCAAACCATAAT
Organism: Rhodeus uyekii; assembly: GCA_037043235.1. NCBI lineage: Eukaryota > Metazoa > Chordata > Actinopteri > Cypriniformes > Acheilognathidae > Rhodeus > Rhodeus uyekii. The sequence continues at coordinate 1,937,901 of JAWRVZ010000102.1, read as the reverse complement.
TTCATCCATATTTAAATTTCATGATACATCAGCACGCTTAATTTGTTATTGTTATCAGATCCCAATATTGCATTTGTAACCTTGAAAGCTCATACATTCTCTACATCTTAGATCTATTTACTATTTATTCAATACATTTTAATATATATTTATATTAATATTTTGAATGAATTTTAACATTATGTACTTAATAATATATACATTAGTCATTTTTACATTTTGCAACTTATGATTTTCAAACAAACAAATTATAATATAATTATAACCTATTTTAATGTATTTTAATTAAGCTATTTTTTACTTTTTACAACAACAATATTTTACTGTAAAGAAAATTGTATTTTTTTACTTCTAAAAGTACTTTGTCTGTCAGACTTTCACAAAAAAAAATTATATTGTGATTACTACTTTTTACTTCCAAAATCCTTTTTTTCACAGCGTTTTGAAATACAACTGCATGAATTGTCCTGTTAAATGTATTTTTTCACTGTATATTGTAAAGAAAACGTTAACTGAAAGTTTAACAAACAGGTTTTAATGATTTTTCCCCATGATTTTTCTACTAAACATATAAATAAATATATCTAAGAAATTTTACTAAACATTTTTGAAGCTTCATGTGTGATGATATCTCTTTTTTTCCTGAAATCTCAATCTTAAGATTTCAAGAAGAAACCTCTGAATATGATATTCTTCTTTCTCAGTCTTATGCTTTTTTTCAGCTTGGCATTATTCCCATCTAACCAATGAGGCGTAATTTATTCTCTCGAAAGTAGATGTTAAAACCTCTTCTCTGAGTGTGACTGATTTGTTCAACTCAGTGTGCCTCCCACGGATTTCAGAGTAGAGCTTCATTTTAATTCATTCCTTTAAACTTGACAGTCTGCATGTGAACAGATGCTGCGAATGAAATTGCATGAGCTCTCACTCGCCTCCTCAGCAGGGGACAACAGAGGGAGAGGAGACAGCAAGGACAGACACTCAGATGCAGTAGATAAAGAAGAGGAGTGGACTGACTGATAAAGCCCATGATACAGAAAAGGGGTAGAGATTCAATCAGAAGAAAAAGGAAGCGCATTTGAATTCAGTCTGTGTTTCCTCTGCATTACGAGCTCCACAAAGTGCTCTAGTATGCAGCGTAGCAACAGGGAGAGAGGTAAAATGGCAAGCTACAGCCACAGAAAGGACACAATGGGGTAAACACAGGTTATCAGGAGCGCCCCTGACGACATTGAGGGGGAAAAGAGACAGAAGGAGCCTGAATTCTCAGGGGAGGGAGGTGGGAGCGGTCACGGAGGTAGAGAAGCAGCAGAAACCGGGGAGGAGAGACAGCAGACGGTGGACTCCAGCCTCCTCTGCCTGTGTGGACTGGAGACAAGGCAACCCAGACGTGGCTCGCATCTGGATTCTGATTGGCTGGAGTGGGCGTGGAAAGACTGACGCAGAGAAAGTCAGGCAGGAAAATGACATTTACACTGTGTATCAATTTTAAACTCTGAGCCTGTGTCTGTCTTTGAAAAAAGGGGTGCGGTGGGAGGGGTTGGGGTTGGGGGTGGGGGGTTTGTCTGGGGAGGGCATAAATAAATAAAGCGAGGAACTCAACGGGGCAAGAGCAGAACAAACAAAATCGCACACACACCTGCAGCCAGCAGACTGTGAGCCTGTTGGTCTCAAGCATCAGGAGGATGTGAATCACTCACTTCTACTGACTGCATCGCATTCATCACTGTTTGTGGAGGAATGTTACCTTTTCACATGCTCTGTAAACCTATGGGCTGGACCAGAGGCTGCGTGGAACGGAGACCGTTACCTGCTGCTGCTGTGTCTCTCATCAGACTGGTGTGATGGCTCTCCCTTACAGAAAGGGAAACCGAGGCAGTGTGTCACAGAAACAGTGATTTAGACTTGGCTGCACCATCATCAGGACCCCCCTGGATGTTCTCTTGATGTATTGCTGTGGTCTGGGACACAGGCGGAGAGACCAGTCCACCTATGTGAGTAACTGCAGCATGCTCAGTGCGATCTTCCACTGTAAGGATGCTCTTGGTTGAAAACCAAAGCTGTTCATGAAAATATAGCCTGTATAACATACAATTTTGAGTACGTATCACAAAATATGCTTTATGTAGAACTTGAAAGTGTGAAATAAGGGTATTCTACATATTGTCATTCTAAGCCTCAAAGTTTTCACTGAGTGTTTTTCTGTTTTATAATTCTAAAAAACAGGGGTGAAGTTAATGTTATTAATAATGTCCAGACTGTTTTATTCTAGACTTTTAGGATTTCAAAATGGCAACTTGTTCCTTCAGTAGCATTGAGTGAGGAGGTCAGAACTGAAAAGATCCAACAAACGTTCTCTTACTACCACAGGCTAGCTCATCATCATTCATAACATTTGCCGTACAAGTACCTATTTTGAGCGGGAACTCGACTCAAAACGTAGAAGGTCTAAAAATATCCTTGCTGTTATTATAAGCCACGTTTTTACTGCCACCTGGGCTGCCGCATGGAGAGAAAGTGAATGAGAGTGTGTGTAAAAGAACGAGAGACGCGTGAGTCACTGTGTGTGTTTGTGTGTGTGTGTTTGTGTGTGTGTGTGTGTGTGTGTGTGTATGTCATGATGAATGCCTTACCTAAATCCCCCCGAGCAGGCGGAAGGGGATCACAGTCACACAGAAGCACACTGAGCTCCAAAGCTGTCAAAGCAAACAGGTAGTAAATAGGCTTATCGTGCCTCAGACCGAATGCAGTGTCAGCCGCAGACCTCAAAGTGTAAAGAAAGGAATCATAAAAATGAAAGCACCGTCTTTTACTGTAACCACTGCGTCAGATGTTTCCAAATCCTCCGAAATGTGCTGTTGGTATTTTCGGCGCAGGACGATGTCTTATGTTATGAGTAGTCAAACTAACTGCCAGCTACATAGTGCGATTTGTAGGTAAAATATATTCTAGCACTGCATATGATATTAATGCTGGCTTTCAAAGAAAATACCTTGATTGGTAGTAAAGTAGCCTACCTTGTGGAGTCAGCATAATAACATAAACTCTCTTTACCTTCTGAATGAAATTAGCTGCTTTTATTGTGGAGGGAGTGGGGTCATCTGCCCAACAAAACAAAACAAAAAAACGTATTTGCTCTTCCTCTGTGTAAAACTAACGGAACTGAAACAACTTTCCTTTTGCTGATATAAATTAGGCCATGTGAGCTAGTGTATAATATTATTAATATTTGTCACAGGTAATCTGTGTTTGTTTATATGTTTTGGGTCTGTTTTTGGTTCTGTTTCTTATAGCTTTCAGTTTTTTTTTATTGATTTGATTATCAGTTTTGCACCTGTTCATTTCATTGCTCAGTTTGCTTTGGTATTTATGCTCTGCGTTTCTTTCTGTTCAGTTGTTCTGTTCGTAGTTTTCTAGGTCTGAGTATTGCTAATTTTGAGTTTGTGTATAATAAAATAATTACTGCTGCAATTAGATCCATTTTCTTTTTTCTTTATTTGCAACTACTGCTGACAACAACAACAGCAGCAATAATAATAAGAAGAAATGTTGCAAATAGTCAAATATTTAGGCTTAATAGAAACATCTGTAGAATGCTATACAACTCACTGTATATTGTGCTGTATATATAGCCTACTACTTTCTTTAAGTGATAATTTTTATAATAAATGTTAAGCAACTTTATTTTTATCATTACTCTTGCCACATGACGTCATCAGCAAGTGATGTCAACTTAGCATCTTGGGTACTAAACAAAGTTTTATTTTGCATTTTAAATCTAGTTTTGTGAGGAAACAATCCTAATTTTGGATATTCTGATCGTACATTGCATTGTGGGATGTGGTATGTCACACAGTAACCTATTTTGTATAATATTCTATGCATAAAGAACATTTGCATATATACTGCAACAGTGAAAGTATGGTAGTAGTGTGCAATTATACTTATTATATAATAACTGTTTCACTAACATACATCACATTAGCTATACAGACAAATGTTGCAAATGTGTTTTCATGTTTACTTTGATTATTTTAGATGTTTTTATTAAAAAACAAGACTAAAGTTATTATGTGAGGTGGTTTTTCTGCCAAACTCTAGTTTTGTCTTCAGTATAGAGCAGGAGGGTATGGGAGTTTTGTCTAATATATTGATGTGTTGAATGGATTGAACTTTCATGTTAAGCCTCTGAAGTGCACTTGGGAAGTGTGGCCTGTTCCAATTCCCTGCCATGTGTTCTTGGTTTCTGTTGTGTATCTAATCCCCTAACATGGATTATACAAGTATTTGTGTCTAAAATACACAATTTAGATTTCATCCTCTTGCAGACACATTTACCACTTCTCTTGACAAATGAGTCTCTGATGGCACTTGTGAACTTGACCAAAGGTTATACCCTCTTGGTACTGTTTGTTTTTTATTTTTTAGATGTGATTCACATAAGTGTGATACTGTGAGGAGGAAACTGACTTAATCAGTTATAGTTTCATGAAGAAATCATTAAATGGAAATGCTATCACTTAGCAGCTTAACTTGACTGGGTGAAGCATTAAAGCTTTAATATGAGTGGAAGGGTTGGAAACATGGCCTTTGACTTTAATGTTCTTCCAATATGACATTCAACTCTTGTTTTTCTTTGGCAGATATTGATCTTGAGTGAACTTGAATTATATTAAGTGTTTATCTGGCTATTGGCAGTGGATAATGGAAGAGAACCTGTCTCTGTTATATTCTGCCAGAATACCGGAGACAGGATGGCAGCGGATGAAGGACATTCCTCTGTTAATGCCAATTTCTGGCATTGACTTACACCACATTATTTAAATGAAAATGTTGAGCAAACCCATTCTGTTTTGTTTGATAAGCCAGTTTTCCTTTCTCTTAGTGTTTGTAGAGTTGAAGGATGCCTCCAAAATGTTTGATTAATGTACACACATGACACTTTAGCAATATTCTCGTGTATTTCATAACCCTTTGGAACACTGAGTATTTTATTGTTTTATGTGAAGATTAATGTCACATGAGTGGTGAAACTGAGGAGGTTTTGAATTAAGGAAATGAATGTAGGCACCAGTACAAAGTTTTAAGCTCAACAAGGGAATAGATTTGGTTTGAACATTGGGGATTCCCTTGTTAGAATAAATTATTTACAAAATGTTAAGTTACCTGTCTTCCACACATGTAAAGTTGATTGGTAACTGCAATTAAGTATGAGCAATTAATTTTCTTATACTGAAATTGCTTATTTATTCTGTGGACAGAACTGACCACAGTAACCATAATGTGTTAAATTCTAGGGTGGTCACGAAAAACAAAAGTCTTTCAATTCATTTTGGTACAAAATTATGTTTTCTCTTTTTCTCCTCTGTCTTTTTAGATTGCGTGACTGTTTTATGCGTTTTATATAGCATTTTAAAGTAGTAAATTCTCAACAGAAATCAGATATGATATCCGAATATGATCAAATCAGATTGCATATTTTATCATAGGCATTGCAAAACGAACAGCTTATGTAAATTTTATACTTTTGGAAAATCATTCAAATTGACATGATCGAGCATCGGTTTTGTTGGTTTTTGATTACAGTTGCGCATTTTCGTTAACTTTGGTATAAATATCGTAGTTGTGCTATATTTGGTTATTAGATTTTGCTTGTATATAATTGCAATGTACAAAATAATCAGTCTTGCAAGATGAATACAGTGGCAGAGCCAGAGGGGTGTGCCTTGACATCTGATTGGCCACCCCGGGTGCCATGCCAAAATTTTATTTGCTATACTGACAGTTTGATGCTGATTGAAATTTAATGCTGTTAAATGTAGCATTTATTGTGACGTGTGGCGACACAAACAAATCCATTGTTCATGTGTATTAATATTGAGTATTAAGAGAAAAACTTATGCTAGTTGCAAGATGCATAAGATTAAGAATAAAGGAGGTCAGACCCTGTATTGGAAGTGCAGAGCTGCTAAAAAATCCTGCCGTGTCAGAGAACGCCACTCACATACTTTTCCATTCAAATATATTATAGTATTTTTGCCAATTATTTTTCGGTTTTGGTCAGATCTGTTTGATTTGTTGTCACCACCAAAGTCTTTACATACAGAATGGGCTCATAATAGTTACAGTAAGAAGGCTGGTATTACTTGATGGTTATGAAAAGCATAATGTATTGTGCAGTACTCGATGCTTTGACCTATTCCAGAGGCAGGACAGAGTGTGTTTGCACAGTTCCGGAGGATTATGAGCATTGCTCATCCTGTTTTAGAGAGACATACAATCTGTCTGACAACACTGGGCAGGACGTGCCCTGTGCTCCACCTTATTCTTTCTATCATTTTAAATCTCCTCTCCCAGCTGTTGGGTGGGCTGGATTGGCCGCTCATGAGTTCCTGCCTCCAGCACCATGGGGTGGAGCATCATCCAGATGTTACGTTGCATATTCATGCAGTATTTTAATGCATTGCCAGTCAGAGGGGTTGAAGAATGGAAAAATGATAGAGACAAGAAGACCAAACTTTGTGTTTTTCGTTACGCCCTTGTCATGTCAGTTGCAGCACACATCATGTAGGTGGAGTCCAATGCCCACCATTTATCATAACAAAGCCTAACTTCAGAGGGACCAGACACCAGCGCAAATGGGCCACAGATCTCAGAGGTGAACTTGGAACTTGAGGGCATCAGTCGCCGGTTCTCCTTCTCCTCTTTGCAGAAATGCCTAGAACTCTTAAGAATAAAAACGTCTCTTGGGTGAGTACAGTCTGAAACTAAAAGGCTAAACCCTGAGGTACATTGTAAGTATGTGTCTAGCTAAATTGTTGTTCATGATACATCGATTTCGTTAGGACATTTGGCTTTAGATGGAACTTTATGAGCTCTTTATTGATATCTGTATTTTGTGAGGGCCAGTTTATCATTAGAATGACGTGACTGTCAAAATTTGTTTTTAAAACAAGGTCCTCATTAGCCTATAAAGGGAGCAGCCAATTGTATGCCACAACATTAGCCTTTATGCATAATGTAATGTAGCTCGACATTATTAGCACAATGATCTTGCGAAGGTGGTTTGAGGTTTGAAAATGCACAAGACGCTGCTCAGCGAGACTAAAAATTGCTCCATGGTCCCTGGAGACCCTATAAGTTTGATTTATAATACCATATTCAAACAGATGTGCTGGGAAAGATGCTTTCATGCCAGAACGCATTTCAAACAGGCATAATGAGTGACCTGAATGCTGTTAAGAACAAGGATTACTGAGAAAACAAATACCTCCCAGAAACACAAATTAAGCTCTTCTGGGGTATTGTAAGTTGACAATCAGATAGCCAACGTTTTAGGTTAAAAGAAGAGGCAGATATTCCAGTTGGTTCTGAACTAGATTTATCATTAAAGTCTGTAACAACCAACTTGAATACCTCAGAAAGTTCGAATGAATTTATGAACTATGCTTTTTAAAGGGATAGTTCACTTAGTCCTGAATGACACAAAAAAGATTTTTTTACGCTGTTTTGAACCCCATACTTTCATTGTGTGGAAAGAGTTGAAACAAGCGTGCTTCAAGATGTTTGTTTGGTTATTTTTAAAGAAAGAAGTTAGTTAAGCAATTTTGAGATGACAAACCTGTGTAAACAATGGTGAGTTAATGAGGACAGAATTCTTATATTTGGATGAACTCTCACTTGTCACCAAGAACTAAGGAACAGTGGGTTAGGCTTTTGTTAGGCTCCCACCAAAAGACTGATCATTTCTGGAGTGATTTTAAGGTCAGACAGATGTTTGTCTTCCAGCTGGATGTGTTAGTGTGTGAGTGAGGCTGAATGGACCAGAGGAGAGAGGTGCTGAAGCTGGAAGTCCAGCAGTGCGTGTCTGCCTAGCTGTGGCCTTCTGAGCATATTACTGAGCGTGGCTCTACACTGCATACACTCCTCCGTAAGAGGCTTATAGATTCAGTCTGTGTATGTGTGTTTGTGTGTATATGTAAAGCGTAATCCAACTGCATGTGTTTTCACATGCATATCAATTCATGTTCATTGTCATGAATATATCATATTTGTGTGAAATATTTATGCATGTCTAAATGTGCAGGTCCATAAAATACACTTATAAACAGACAAAGAGTTGTCACTGTGGATTGCATTGCGATACTTGGACAATGTAGCAGGCATTTTATGGTCAACGGATGTTCTACAGGAACTCAGTGTGGCTGGTGTAATGTGTCTCACGCTATGATTTATCACTTATACAATTTAGTAAGTGCATCTGTGGATTTATGGAATGATCATGACTGTTTGTGTGTGGGTTGATGACATTTAAAAGTGAGAAACACATTAATATATATATATATAGTTGTATTACTCATACTCTTGGAAACTCAGACATTTACATAATTATTTTAAAACTTAAAGATTAAATATTCTGAAGAATCTGAACAAATGAAAAGAACCAGATATACTCATTTCCAGTGAGTACTAGAATTAAGCATTTTAATGAAATAATTAGTTAATTGTTAGTGTATGTGTTTACAATTTATAAGGGCACATCAATATACACTCTTGTAGCATGTTACATTTAATAAAACAAATTAGAATCAAAAGACGATTTTCATGACTGCTTAATTACTTAATATATTTGCTAAATATGCATATAAGCAGAAGATAACAAAACTAGTATCCAAAATAGCAAACTAGGATCATGCAAATATACAACTTATGCCAAAATTACAATAACTGAAGGCACAAAATGTTGTGTTGTGTACTTATGGTTCTGATCCACTTTCTCGCTTTTTCCCCTGCAAGAGGCTTTCCTGTTCATTTTGTATTTGACTTTATAGAATGCTATCTCGAGATTGAGATAAAATAATATTTAGAAACATGCAAACGTTGAAGAGAAATGCACATCTTAAAATAGTCTATCTCTCTCTCTCAAACACACACAGGATCACCATTGCACACTCACAGGTGAACACCTTTAATACTCTGTCATCTGATTAGTACCATATATAGGTCATCTAGAAAGATATAATGGTCTTTAGTGGGCTACAATGTTAGTCTATAGTGATAATTTATTGTATATATAAAAACAACAAATGAGTCTACAGTATTTACAAAAGGTTTGTGTCCAATCCGCAGTATTTTACAGCAAATTCACCTGTCATTTGGTATATTAGTTAATGGTAATGTAATATTTGGCACAGTGTTTGCTCCATGTGTTAGGCTGGTGAATCATACTCCTGCTGTTGTTTGTACATTTAAAATGTCCAATTTTCTGTCATGTTTTGCATGTAATTGGGCCTATGATATTCATGGTAATCTAAAAGAAAAATCAGATTTTAAGAACCTTTTGATACTTTTGTGCAATAAACAGTTTTGCACAACTGTAGCAATTCATAATAAATAACTGCACATAATGCAATAAAAATTACATTATTATTGTAATAAAATGTTCATAATGTAATCATTTTTGAAAACAAATTATTGCACTCATAATGTAATCATTTTTACATTATGAGAAACGTACTACATTATAAACTCACATTAAAAAAAAAAATCATAAATAGATTTTAAAGCATAACAAATCTTAGTATTCTTTTACAATTAATTTTATGAATCTGAATACAGTCTTAAAAGTGTAGACGTTTTATAAATATAAATGTTTATATAATAATAGTAGTAGTAGTAGGATGAGTATCGTAATCTAGTGGATAATGTACACAGGTTAAGACTGGATTTAGATTTTTCAGATGCACAGTAAAGGAATACCAATGCTTTATTATTATTATTACTATTAATAATATAGATTTATTTATTTACTTTCACAGAGAGTTTAAGACTACTGGATTTTTTTTATTGCTATAAAGGAATACTAATAATTTGTATGTTGTAATGACAATATGACAATATGTTTTTTGGTGAGTTTATAATGTAATACATTTCTTATAATGTAAAAAATTGAATTACATTATGAGATCAAAATTTTTTTGCATTTTGAGAAAATTATTACATTTTGAAAATGTTATTACAATAATAAATGTTACAACTGTTAGCTCTGGTCAAATCTGCATTCTTATTGGGAATTATTATTATTATTATGTATTAGTAACTTTTTTCATAGGTTACATCCTTTAGCCAGTAGGTGACAACAAGTGACTGTAATATGACTGAGTCATTCCCTCATCCAATTTGTTCCAAACACTTGATTAATTCAAGAATGTATGGGCTGAAATCAGAATAACATTACATGGCAGAAAGAGAGGGCTGAAATCAGAATAACATTACATGGCAGAAAGAGAAAAAATAAGTGTTCTAGTATGCCATTTCGTCTTTCTTAATTGAGCCATTTAATTATTTACTAACTCCTTATTTAGAAACTCCTGTAGGTGTGACTATTTGGAACCATTTTTTTTATTTTTGAGTGTCACTTTTTTTTATGTCCTCACTATAGTAGAACATGGTGACAATCGGCTTGAGATGACATTTGAAGGGTATGATTTATTTATTTAGGACACTTATCCCCAGTCAACTCAAGGGCAAAAAGTGTAAAAAACTACTTGAATTCACGCCTTTTTTAAATTGATAGATATCAACAGGCTTGTAAGATTAAGTTTAGTTGTAATGTTATGATTTGGCATTGACAAATATCATCATCTCCCTTGTAAAAAATGTTATGTCTATGAGATGTGTCCTCACAAATACATACCTTCTACACAGAATATCAGTTTTGCTAATCGTGCTTGGAGCAACAGATGCCACATTGTGGAATAAAGCCCTTCATGGCGGGGGAGGGTGCAAGAGTAGTGTGGCAAACTCCACTCACAGCAGAGTCGCTCAACGCTCACACAGCTTGTGTGTCCACTCATGGAGACACTTTCGGTCTACATCGTTTGCGAAAAGTATCAGATAAACCCGAGGCTCGTGACATTATGAATTTCACCACGCGCAAAACATGCCGTAAAACCTGCTTAGGATTCATCTGACAAAGTTGGCTGGCTGTCCTGGGACGGAACAGATTAAAGGGGATAGTACATGGATATTTCTCAGTCGTTGGTCAATCTCGGCTGTGAGACCACAAAATTTACCACTACTTAAGCTGTTAATCGTGGAGAAACGAAAAGAAAAACGAGCAAGTGGGCATGCCACCCAAGAAAAAGGTAAAACTTCTTCTGTGTTGGTTCGTTTGTGTGTGAGTGAGAGATGACGAGGTATACATGAGAGTGCCATTCGAGGAGAGTGCCATCTGTTGCTTTCAGCTGTAATCCATTCGAGCTTGAGCTGCTCTGCATTGCTATTATGTACCGTGGGCAATATACTGCGTGTGCACCAGTGCTGAGGTAAAGAATGTTCTACCTATGCTGGAGGTTTTCTATCAAAAGTAAAATAGTCCTGAAATGTAACCTCCGCCACGTGATAGGTTGTGCAATCATTTCAATGCTGAAAGTGATGGAATTGTGCTGAGCAGTGTTATGAACATAATCCTTTTCCAATTGTCAGGATTACAAAATTCAGCTGTTTCTCAAATGATCTCTAAATATAGAACAGGTGTGGGGTTTTGTGTGTGTATATTCTTGGGTGAAAATACCTGGACAGCCTGACTAGTAACTAAAACACTTGACCTGGCAAAAGGGCATTAAACTAGTCCGCCGCCAACTATATCTTTCAGACCACTTTATATATATATATATAGTGGTGTGAAAAAGAACTTTCCCTTCCTGATTTGTTTTTTGGTTTTTCATGTTCTTCACACTTCAATGTTTCTAATAGTCAGAGATAACACAAGTAAACACAAAATGTGTTTTTTAAATGAAGATTGTATAATATTAAGGAGAAAAAAATACAAACCTGCTTGGCCCTGTGTGAAAAAGTGCTTGCCCCTAATAACTGGTTGGGCCACCCTTAGCAGCAACAACTGCAATCAACTTATAATGAGTCGTTTACAGCTCTGTGGAGGAATTTTGGCCCACTCATCTTTTCATAGTTGTTGTAAATAAGCCACATTTGAGGGTTTTTGAGCATGAACTTCCTTTTAAGGTCATGCCACAGTATTTCAATAGGATTCAGGTCAGGACTTTGACTAGGCCATTTCATTTTGTTTTTCTTCAGTCATTCAGAGGTGGACATGCTGGTGTGTTTTTTTTTTTTTTTTTTCAAGTTTGCTTCAGCTTGAAGTCCCGAACAGATGATTAGACATTCTCTTTGAGAATTTTTTGGATAGACAGCAAAATTCTTGGTTCCATATATTACAGCAAATCTTCCAGGTCCTGAAACAGCCCTAGACCATCATACTACCACCACCATATTTTGCGGTTAGTTTGATGTTTTTTTGTGTGAAATGTGATGTTACTTTTACGCCAGATGTAATGGGGTGTAATGGGACACCTTCTAAAAAGTTCAACTTTTGTCTTGTTAGTCCACAGAGTATTTTCCCAACTGTTTTGGGGATCTTCAAGATATTTTCTGGCAAAAATGAGACAAGCCTTAATGTCCTTTTTACTCAGAGTCGTGAACACTGACCATATCTGAGGCGAGTGAGGCCCACAGTTCTTTGGATGTTGTGTGGTCTTTTGTGAACTCTTGGATGATCGCTGTGATCTTGGGGTAATTTTGTTCAGCTTGCCACTTTGGGAAGGTTCACCACGTGTTCACACGTGTCCATGTTTTCGCTGTTTGTGGACAATGACTCTCACTGTGGTTTGCTGGAATCCCAAATCTTTAGAAATGGCTTTATAACCTTTTCCAGACTAACCTTTTACAGCTTTTGAAGATCTTTTGGTGTACTTCACTTTGTCAGGCAAGTCCTATTTAAGTAATTTCTTGATTGAGAACTGGTGTGATGAACAGGGCCATGTTTCCCCTTAATAAAAACAATCTTCATTTAAAAACTGCATTTTGTATTTACTTATCTTATTTGTATTTACTTATCTTATCTATTTACTTTTATATTTTACTTATCTTTAACTAATATTTATATTTTTTTGATGATTTGAAACATATAAGTGTGACAAACAAGCAAAAAAAAAGGAATCAGGGAAGGGGCAAACTCTTTTTCACACCATTGTATGTATGTGTATATATATAAATATATATATATATATATATATATATATACACATACATACAATGGTGTGAAAAAGAGTTTGCCCCTTATATGTATATATATATGTATGTATGTTTACTTTAATTTTGCTTGTCATGTAACCTCATTTTATGCATATATATATTTACTAGAAAATTAGATTGATTTGAAAAACTGATGAACAATAACTTTTGTCTGTCAGAAGAGAATAAAAATTTAGTTCCATGTAAATTCCATGTTTTGTAGCTCCAGGTTGGTAAGGACATATGAGACTCTTTCTGCAGTGTTGTCCGCTGGACAGGACGAGTTTTTATTTGTCTCTTTCTCTCCAAATCCTGGATTGACGCATGCCATCTTAATCTCCTTACAGAGAAGCAATCATGACCAGGAGCAACAGCCAGACGTACTGTCCATGACTGTAGCTTGGCCTAACCTCTCTCCCATAGTTCTCCCATAGTGTTTTTTTTGTTTGTTTGTTTTGTTTAATAGGCCCACAGAAAAGGCCACATCTGTACCTGCTATACATTGCCCCTGACTAAAGTTTAGATTATATAAAAATACAGGTTGACATTGTTATTGTCCACCAGTGAATTATCCAGGGATTGAGTCAAAAAAAGCCCCTAGAGCGAGTTCCGTTTTTATTTAGCATTTGATATGTCTTTGAAGTGAGAGTTATTGAATGCTTAATATGAGAGTTAATATGATGTGTTTTTTTTAATGGGAAAAGACTAAAATCCATGCTTAACTGATTACATGTGATACACACACCTTATCATTTTACATAGTGACCAGCCAATTATTCTAGCAGAACCTTTTTTGTATTATGATATTATGATTTATGATATAGGTATTATGATGTCCCTTATTTAAAGTGGAGAGGTACCACTTCTAGTATAATATAATTATAAAATGTATATTCTTCCGTGTACTTGCATGTTTATCTCTTTCTACATGATTGCAAAACTTATTTACAAATTACAAGTATAAATATAAAAAAAAATCTATACAGTCATTACTTTATATTGTACAAACAGTAGCGTTTGGCATAGCCATGAATATAGAACAGTTGAATACCTGGGCGACCTGCCAGAGTTCATTTAGCAACAGTCAGGAAATCTAAATCTTATAGTCTTAATTAGATTAGAAGGCAGTTTCCAATAAGAAAGTGAGCTGTTCCACCATCCACAGATGTGTACTGTTTTATCTACTCCGAGCTCAGGAAAACCTCACTATACATTCACCATAGGCCAAAGGCTAGACTTGAATATTAGTAGTTAATTAAACGCTTAGATTTTGTATTACACAGTACTGTACTGTAACTGTAACTGAAGTCATTTTACAGAGAGAATATTTTTCACTAAATTTGTGGTTCCTGCTGTACTCCCAGTGTTGAAGTAAAAGGTGCTGACTCACTAAATGGATCTGACCCAAATCTTATGACATGTTCTGTGGTGCGGTAGCAGGAGTCATACAGGTTGCAGCAGGTGGATGTTGGAGTTCGGCCCAGGACTCAAACCATTAAAGCACTAGACTAAAAAAACACTAGTGTGATACTGGGACATACTTGCGTCTATTAATCTCAATCTTTTAACTATCCTAATTATTAAAAACAGGACACAATAAATTAAATTGTTGTATGAATGGAAAAAAAAACTTTCTTTACCACCAATTTGAAAATGATTATACAATATATTGTGCTTTAATAGGAAATCTATATTTTAAAAGTCATACACCTCATAAGAAATTTACTGCATAGCCAGCACATTTCCTTTTCTTGAGGTTTCCATAGCAACGTCTGTTCTCGCCTCTGTCCCTTACAGCTTTTAATGCAGGCGGGCAGACACACACACACACATGCACGCACACACACACACACACACACACACACACACACACACACACACACACACACACACACACACACACACACAGGACACACACAGCCCTCTAATTTATTATTAAAATAAAAAAAAAATTAAAAAGTCATTTGTATTTCATATCATCAATCTGAATTATGTTTAATGTTTCATCTAATTGCATTAACTTAGCTTTAACACAAAAAAATAATTACAAGGCATCATACTTAATATACCAAATAATATTATAACATAACATAATATTCATATAAAACCAGTGGCAATAACTTTCTCCTTTGATCTGTTTCCAGCAAACTGTGTTTGGACAATTTGCAATTCAGACAATCACTGAATTTATTTAAAGGTATAATACAGTGACAGATGATTGTATTAGAAAATGTATTATTTAAGTTATTCAGTTTTTTCAATCAGTCCAGTATTATAAAAGGCATTGTGGGAATTTACATTAGGCCACACTTATATCTGTCTTTTAAAAGTACAATATTAGCAGCACTCTTTTGACATTTAAATGATGTTGTTCTAAAACTACCAACATACTTTCTTTTTTTTCTTTCTTTTTTTTGCAATCTGTGAATATTTGTCAAGAAATAATCATTTTTTGTTCTGGTCTGAACTTGTTTATACCTTTTCTTTATATTAGTGTGGGAAAATTAGATCACCAGTTTCCTCTTTATTGTAAGCTTTTCTTAAAGAATGGTTAAATAACATCAAAAGCAATTTTTTATTTAGACAATTGTTTAAGTGCAAATCATAGTTTTTAAACTATTATTATAATTATTTTAATTATCCATGAAAACTAAGCATGGAATATATTTTGGAGGATCCAGGTCTGATGTAAATGAGTACCAGTTGGGTAAATGTGAATCATTCCATAGTAATAATATCATATTGACGTAAAGATTGATATTGTATTTGTTTTAAGAACTGGATAATATGCAACATGCTAGACACTTCTTATAAAAGATTGCCTAACCATCTAAAGCCTAATTGGTTGATGCAGCAGAACAATGAACACAAAATCAGCTCCATATTTGAACTGACCAAAATTATCAAAACTCAAGTTTTAGAGTAGCCTTGTCTACATTCTGACCTGCTGTGACTTCTAGCCTGTCAGTTAAAACAGTTCTGTACAGCAGTGTACAAAGATATTACTTAAATAATGCATTAAAATAAAATATTAAAAAGCCTGTTCTGTTTGTACAATATTACATTTTGTTTTATTTGTTTATTGTTTACCATTACCGTAGTTCTCCAAAGAGGAGTATCATGAAATGGCTCAGATCAGTGAAAATTAAATTTGGCTAACTGTCACTCACTTTGTTGTTTGTTAATTTAGGTTTGCACTAAGTCGATCACAGGCCCATCTGTTATGTACCTATGATGATAAAGGAAGACTAAAGTCTAGAATTTGGTGTCCAAAAAAACAACTACTACATTTAATTTCTCTGCAGTTGCCTTTGTTGTTGTTGTTTTTTTGTAAAGAAAGAGGAGAGACGGTCTGATTGCTAACTCAGAAAAATCAGCAACTGCCTTACAATATTATAGAGACACGTCACACTTCAATGCATGTTAGAAAGAGAATATAATTTATCCGAATCCCCACTAAACCCTGTGGTCGGAAAGCATCTTGGTGAGCATGGCATTGGTTAATAATTCAGCAGTGTTTTGTAGTGCTCTCTCCGTGACATTGACTTGCAGGAGAGGCGGCACTGAGTGAACAGATGTCTATGGCAGACACGTGTAAACAAAAGCGAGCACCTCTATGACTGTGCCTATGGGAACCCAATTATCCCAGTCTTCTCAATTCCTTATTTTATTCACTCTTTTCCTCAATCTCGTTTCACCACCTTCTTTGTTAATTAGCCTGATTTCTTCCAGCATAAACTAAGTCATGCTTGTGTGTTTGCTGCATGCCCTTGAGTCAGTTTATCCAATCCTGTTTGTGCTAAACACTCGTGAGCACAATATTTATTAATAATAACATTCAAGCTCACATTGACGCTCTTGAAAGACTTTATGAAACACTTACACCATTTACAACTTTAATTAAAATGTTGCTTTAATTTGATAATTTAATGTGTAATCTCAATTTGTCCTCCTTTCCCTAAAGAAGACTGATTTACAAAAGCATGAATTTCTAGACTGGTTTGGTGCTGGTCTAGCTGGTAAAGTGTTGTATCAGCACTCCATCATCCAAAACACAACATATGCTGGTGACCAGGGATGCTGGGCTTGTCAGCAAGGTTATCAACCTTATATTAAGATCAATTTGACATTGTCAGACTGCATAGCACCAGTGTCTCTCGAGGGCCTTGTCACTGTGCCATTACTGTCAGCATGTTAGTGAGTATGTGTAAGGTGTGCTAGAGTGAGGGTGTATTTCAGTCTTCATGACTTATGCTGACATTGTGAGTTAAAATTTGCTGACTTTGAAATTGAACTCTTACTCTAGAAATGGACTGAATCATAGGAATGAGAGTATCTAAGATGTAATTCTCATATGCACATATATAGTGACATAATATACTAAAGTTAGGCAGGTTAATTAGGCAAGAAGATCGAATATTTATACAGTGGTACCTTGAGATACGAAATTAATCCGTTCCGAGGCGGCCTTCGTATAATGAGTTTTTCGTATCTTGGAACACATTTTACATGTAAAATGGCTAATCCGTTCCAAGCCCTCCAAAAACACCCCATTAAATTTCATAATAAAGCTAAATTGACCTATAAACAATGAAATAACGTAAAATGTCGAAGCTTACCTTTCAAGTGAGGCTATCTCCGAAGGTGGCAGCAGAGGAGGAGGACGACAAACGGCAGATAACGTATGTACGTACGTACACTTAACTTTACGAAAACACATAAAAAATTAAAAGTTTCGGGTGCGGAGTGGCTGAGCTAAAGCACGCCAGCACGTACGTATAGAAGATACGTGATGGGAGGGATGCTGTCCAATTAGAGAGAAGGATCTCATGGCTTGGCTAGCATCAGGAACCAATGGGAGAGCAGGAGGATGGGGACTTTCAGAAACCTTTCTTATCTTGAAAACTTTTCGTATGTACAGCAGTAAAAATTTTCGTCTTTGCTTTCGTAACTTGGATTTTTCGTAAGTTGAGCCTTTCGTATCTTGAGGTACTACTGTATATAGTCACACTATATATGCTTAAAAATACTGAAGAAGAAGCAGGCCAAGAAAAATAGTGCCCCTATTATGCTTTTTGGGATATTATTTTTCATGCAGTATCTAATATCTGTTTGTGAATGTAAAAGGTTTGCACATTTTAAAGATCAAAATGTACAACAAAATTTTGTTATAGTCTCCCAAAAGAAATTCAGAAATTTAGCACATTTAGTAATTTCAGCACAAATCCATGTAGGTTTGTAAAAATATTGCATAATGCCAACCTATGGTCTTCATTGACTGCTCGCAAACGTCTACTTTGACCAAGCCCCTCAAACCCTGTAGTTATAACTGAAGCTTGGAAGAGTTCGGTTTGTGTTGAGAATATGCTGTTTTCTGTGCCACAAAAGTTGTATGCACTTTCAAAGGATGAGGACTCATAGCTGTTCGTATCACTGTCTGTTCAAGTCCTGAGGAAGCTACTGGAGATGAAATTCAGATATGGAAATGTGTTTAACCAATCACAACAGACTGGACAATATGACCAATCAGAAAAGAGTAGGCTCTCAGGAAGGAGGGATTTAGAGAGACTGGATCCTTGTTTGAACCGTTTTGACACTGTGAGATGATGCTGCAATGTTTATTTTGAGAAAGTTAAAGAGTTATTTGACCTTGGACACATGTAAACCTATTGTAGGAGACTTCCTTTAAAATAGCATAATAGAAAAGTAGATTTATTTTTATTTTTTAAGGGAAAAAAAGATTGAATAAACATTTCTACAGCTTTGTTTTTTCATCAAAAGGTTATGAAGGCACCATGTAATATATTATGTAATCAAACCCTTCCGGGTGGTCAGCAGGACTTTAGGATTTAGGATCATAACTGCTTTTCACATTACTGGATTGAAAACATTATGTTATGGAATTTTATAAACAAAGTCTTTAGCGTTGGAAAATGACAGGGAGTGTTATGCTCATATCAGTTTGCAAGCTCAATTTGACAGAGCTGAACAGTTTTACTTTGCATTCTTATTGCCTGACATTGACTTTGAACAGTGCCCTTTGTGAGGAGTTGCTAATAAAATTTGATGAAGGAGCCCTGAAGAGGAGAAAGCTTGGGATCATTTGTAACTTTGATGGCACTGTCATTATTTAGTGGAATGATCTCTACTAAAATATGCAAATCAGAGCATATGCCTCATTTTATTACTTTATTTCGTAATCAAAGACAGCATAGTTTCAGCATAATTCTCCTGAGTGTTACATTCGACACTATGTTCACAGGCAAGTGCTTTTGTTGCTTAGAATGAGACAGAATGGAGAGAAATGTCTTGTTAAATAGAGCAAGTCTGCATGTAATAACAATAATGCTTGTTCTTACTCTTGTTTGACTGTGGTAGGGTTCGGCGGACCGTCAGGACTCAGGGGCCACTGAGGAGAAGGAGAAGAATGCCCAAGTCCAGCTCGATAAGGCCAAGGTAGATTGCAAGTCCATAATTATCTCGGCAGCCCATTTCCTGCTACCAGTGACGCTGGCCACAAGGACCGAAATATATCATGGTTTTAGATGTGCTCATACATTTTTCAGTTCTTTTCCCTCTGTCAAAGTGACAAGGTAGCTATATCGAAAAGATAATTACCAAATGCTCTGGTTGAAACATAACATCAGTGTTAAATCTTGTACTCTACAAAATCAATGGTCTACACACAACTAACAAACGATAGCTACCAATTACCACTTGTACCTTTTCTCCTGTTTCTTTACACAGTCCAAATACTGATAAGCACTGTGTGAAATTATGAATGAGCAACGACAAATGCTTGGTGTTTTATCTTCGGCTCTTTACAGAGTCCAGTTTAGCTGGGCTTTAAAATCTGAATAAAACCCCCTGCCTGTACAAGTGAGCTCCCTGAGGTCCTTTTTAATTAAGGTACTGAGCAGACAGCATCACGTTCTGCTTCAGTCCGCCATCTCCCACCGAGCATTGGCTTTTAAAACCAGGCTATAAACATCCAGACTGCCATTGTGTGACATTTGACTTCCTTTTCAATTAAATTCCAAATTATAATATAACAAGTACAAATTTGAATTAATATTTAGCTTGATTTATTTATTACTTGGAGTAATTTTTGTCTTAGTAAGGCTCAAGTAATCCTTAAATTAAATGTTTTTATTTAACCAGATTTTCACAAACCAAGACATTCACAAAATAAAAGTAAAAATATGTTTTTTATATAAAAAAAACATGAGATTGAGATCCTTTTAACAGTTTAACCAAAAAATCATAAAACCATACCATAAAACAAAACCATAAAATTTGAATTCCCACATTTTTTACACACAACTCTAGTTGGCAGTCATTGACCCTAACAAACTAACCGTTCATCACAAAATCTTGGTTGTTAATACACAATTCGACAATTGTCCTTCTGTCCTGTTACTGTAAAGGCATGTAAATATGAGCAAATCAGATCTTACATGCAGCTTAACCTGATGCACTCCATATAAACTATCCTTGCAAATTTAAAAGCACTTGAAGGACAACTTAGTTACAGCTGTGCAGACTGGATTACAATGACCTCATGAACATTCAGTTTCATCATATGTATTCAAGCCTGCAATGACCTCAAGCCTCATCTAGCTGGCATTAGACTGCGCTACCCTACACTTGGCTGATATGGAGCTCTTCAAGAAGGAATTTGTGCATTGCAAATTGGTTGAAGGTAAAATGAATGAAAGCTATTATTAGTAACTTGCTTGGGGCAATGCAGCACATGTGCAGTAGCTCAAATCAGCAGTTTTCAGTTTCAGCACAAAGTGTCTGTCTGCTGCCATTCACATGCTCACTCATACATAATCTCATTAACAGATTAATAAATATTCTCACCCACACATAATACAGCTACAGAGCGAGATTTTGTTTACACCACCAGTTACAGCAATTCATGTGCTCACAAATGATCCTGATGTCACATTCATGTCTTTTGTTATCAAAATGTAGAGGTTTCAGTCTTACCTTTTTGTTGCTGTTATTCAGTATAAGCCTGTTGCTTTCGCCGTTCGCACAAACTTCACCTACACTCCTGCAGATGATGACAACGTCCCCATACCAGGGCATGGGGTTTCCTTTGAAGCAAAAGACTTCCTACATATCAAAGAGGTCAGTGTGTTCCTAGATCACTGGCACAATCGAGTTACATTTAAATAAATTAAATGAATGCTAATATAGCTGATTTCACATATTCCTTACAAAAATGTTTATACTTCAAGTTCATTTGATTAAGTAATATTCAAGTATATTTTAAGCATACTTTATCTAAAAAGCATACTAATATCAAAGTACTAGAAGTATATTTGTAAAAGTACTGTTTCAAGACTACGTGGAACAAAATTGGCCCACTTTTTAGTGTATAAAAGTACTGTATATATATTTTTAATATATTTTGAAAATTATTTTTTAGGCTACTCAAACAAAGGAGTAAACACAAATACTGAGCCAATACACAAGCCAAGTATACTAACCCTACTTAATCATACTTTTAAGTATATCTTGACCAAAGTATTACAAGTACAGGCCAAATATATTTAGACTTTTCTGTCTGTATATGTCAAGTATACTTAAGTGCAATTTTAACTCTCATATTTTTTTTTGTTTAAAAGAATTATACTGATAGCACATTTGAATAAGGGATGACAAGGCATTGTTTTGTTGTTTTTTACAGAAGTTTAATAATGACTGGTGGATTGGACGGCCTGTAAAGGAAGGGGGAGAGGTTGGTTTTATCCCCAGCCCAGTGAACCTGGAGACAATTCTGATCAGGAGAGAGGTGCAGGCCAGAAAGGCCGCCAAAGCACTGGCCAGGTAAGCAAAACTTATTTAATGCAGTGTGGGGTTTTCATTTTGTATCTTTGAGTTCTTATTACATGAATGAATCAGTCATTCAGGGTGCTTTCACACTTCAGTTCAGTTGCCAGGTCTAAGAATTTTGTTTGTAAAGCATCAGCACATAAAGGCACTTGCGTTTACCTGCCAGAAATGTTCTAAAGAATTCAGAAGTCTATTTCTGCTGAAGGTGCGCAGGAATGAGATTATACTAGCTACATTAGCTGAATCTCATTTCACAGGCAGTGTCCTGCGGAGGTTGCATTTGTCAGCTCTGTATGTCATTGAGGCTAATTCATTTCTTTAAACTGACCACCAGTGGTGGAGACAGGATTTTGTTAAGCCAGTGGTTCTCAAATAGTGGGGCGATGCCTGGGCGCGCGTGACCCTGGGGAACATGTTTTTTTTACCGGGGAGTAGGTTTTCTTGCTCTGAACAAGAGCAGCAGATAGGAAGTTCAGATAACAAACTCTTCACCCTTTAACGTGTACGATCACACCGGTGTTTATGTGTCACGTGATCAACCGCTAAATTCACACGTGTTTTCACGCAATATCTGGCACTGATCCAGAAAAAGACGCGCTTAACTGCGGCGCAAACAAACACTGCTGCGCCCGTCGCGCATCACAGATAAATGAACTTATTATAAAAATTAAGCGACAAAACACATTCACTTCCACATATCTGAGAATATCAATATTAGGTAGTTGATAACGGAGCAAAAAAAATAAAAAAATGACTGATACATCTATTTTTTTGTGTCACGTGACAAGCATGACGCGTCGCCATGGAAACAATAAAAAAGTTCCAAAATGGGGGGAGGGGGGTGCGAAATATTTACTTCTTCCTGGGGGGGCGTGACATAAAATAATTGAGAAGTACTGGCTAGCAGAGGCTAACAGAGGCTAAAAACCAGTCTGCGGTGCCACAGAAATCTTCTTTATTTCAACATAAAAAAAGAGTTATACTATAATGTACTGGATTGTTTTAGTCCCCACAACACAAATGAATATAATTAATTCATTTGTACTTAATTGTAATTGAGATAGTAATGAATTAGAGCATGGAATACTGAGTGAATTTCTTTTTTTTATTCCTCTCTTCCAGCCATATTAATAAAGGGCTGACTAAACAACTTGTTCAGTCAGCTTGGTTCTGATTGTCCATTCTTCATTGGTAGCTTATTCTCCATCTTCATGGATGAGACATGCAGAAAACTACATACTTTATTTCAAAGATTATTCAACCTTTATTGGATTTTATGTAATCAGAGTTTTAAATTAATAAAAAAAGTATTGTTAACTCTAAAATCAAAAATTAGCCAAACAAATGCACAGTGGACATTTACTAGTGCATTATAAAAATTACTTATCAGTTTGTGCCTTAAACTGTAATGTCACATAGCAGAATATTTTAGTCCAGAGATGTGAAGCATATATAATAAATACATGCATGCATGCATGCACAGTTTTGAGACAGCTTTAATTGCCTTTTTGGTTATTTCATGACTTAATTGACGTAAGATACAGCATTACATGCCTTATTTGAAGTGATATTACAGAGAGTGCATTTCGAGCACAGTGCAACTGCTGACATGACAGAAAGGTTTGTTTTTCTGAATTTTACTGTCATATAGTCTCATCTGTATACAACATCTCATCTGACCGCAGATACTGAATAAGGCATCTGACAGAATTGTCACCAGCTGTCCCACACACCTTTCAAAATAAAAGTGTCATCAGAAAAACTTATTTGACTGCACACTGTGTGACTCACTCAAAGTGCATGCTTTATCTACTGTTCGCCGTGAACTGTTGTTCTGCTGAAGCTCATTCAGCATCTGTACCTTTTCTGCAATCATTTGATTTGCTGAGGCGAGGTTGGAGTGCGTGTCTGAAAAGTCTCCAGTTTTTTCGTGGTCTTAAAGTGATGGTTCAGTCTGTCATGTTCAACATTACGTTGAACTGACCTCATAGGGTCTCACCTGGGAATGCCCAATCACTTCCAAGTTGTCACTAAAAAGCCCTTCTCTGACAGAAAGCAGGACCTTCCTCAGGGACAGAGCGCCATTAAATCTTAGACTTAAGTGGTGTACTGCCACTAGATACCCCTCTACAAGGCACGCTTATGCTTTGAAGTGGAGTCTGTTAATGGCGTTCTTCCCGGTTGGAAGACCCCCTGAAATGCCCGATTGGTTCTGTGCTTTCCTTCCTTCAATAGGGCTTAGATCAAAAGCTGTCCACCCTCCACCTTGAAGGTGTATATTGCCGCTATCGCAGAACATCACATTGCTGTTGATGGTACGTCACTAGGAAAGTAAAGACCTGGTCATCAGATTCCTAAGAGGCACCAAAAGGTTAAATCCTCCCAGGCTATATCACATGCCCTCCTGAGACCTCACCATGTTCAATTTTGGTCTACAGAGAGCTCCCTTCAAGCCACTGGAATCAACTGAAAATCCTGTCTCTAAAGACAGTGCTCTTGACAACGTTTGCTTCCTTCAAGAGTGTGGGGGACCTGCAGGCATTTGTGGTCGGCAAATCATCTCTTGAGTTTGGACTGGCCCTGTCTCACGTTATCCTGAGATCCTGGTCTGGCCTGGAACTTGTAAGCACTGCCCTGGATGAGGCAGACCCAGCCCTTCCATTGGTGTCCTGTTCGCACAATGCATGTTTAAGTGAATGGACATCACGCAGAGCTTCAGATACAGTCCCAAGGCAAGCTGTGCTCCTTTTGGGTGAGGGCTCACTCCTCCTAGGCATTAGCTGCCTGGGCAACACCTAACATATTCACAAGATTTTACAATCTCAGAGTGAAGCCAGTTTCTCAATGTGCAGGAAGACTGGCTCGATGTCTCACTTGCAGTGCCATTCCCCTCTAACAGGAGGAAATAAGCACAGGCTTGCTCTTCAAGTGAGTTGCCTATTTAGCAAACCCTGAATCGAGATCCTCCCACAGATGCCCATGTGATGCGATTCCCTCTCGGTAATCTCATACATGTACCCTGATAAACAGTAACTTTCCATGGGCAGTTCTACTCTGCACCATCACTGTAGCGGTACTAGCTCCTCCCTGGTTAGGTAGAACCTACCACAGAGATCTTCCATATGTAGCACTGGCCCTCGGTTAAGTCCACATGTGTAGCCACCACATGTTACCTCTCCTGTGGGCAGGGTGTGGTCTCCGAAGTCCTCTCAATTGGACCGGAATTCTTCACCAGCATTAAAAACACTGGTCATGGACAAGCCTGGAAAACAA
Organism: Rhodeus uyekii; assembly: GCA_037043235.1. Lineage (NCBI taxonomy): Eukaryota > Metazoa > Chordata > Actinopteri > Cypriniformes > Acheilognathidae > Rhodeus > Rhodeus uyekii. Next base: position 1,912,689 of record JAWRVZ010000102.1, on the reverse strand, counting down.
TGAGAATTGAGATCTGAAGTACTCTTTCCTGTAAAATGTCACATTAAGGAACAGTAGCTATGACTGTCCCCACTATAAGTCCTGTCCCTTCCATCCCGTTTGGTATCGAGGACTACTACTTGGGGCACTGGGTAGGTCACGTCTTGGTGAGAGCAGTTGCCAAAAGGGCATGTAGTAGCTTGCCAGGATCTGGATCTCCAACACTTATAATACAGTTCAATGGCTGTGGTGCTTTCCAACGTTAGTCTGACTTAACGTTGAACGTGACTGACTTAATGGGACCGTCTAGGTTACTAATGTAACCCCCATTCCCTAAAGGAGGGAAGAAAGATGTTACGTACCGCTGCCTTAGCCCGAAACTACAGCTGAATGGCCAGGATCCTGTTTCGGGTCTCTCGCAAAACATGAATGAAGTGAGTAATGCTGGTCATATTTAAACCCTTATATCTGGGTAAGTGTGACTCGGCATGCAAATCTCACGGGCAAGTGTTCATTGGCTTGTTTAGTTACGTTTAGACGTAACAGCTCAGTTCCCTCCTGAAGGAATGGGGTTATATTAGTAACCTAAACGTTCTGTTTAAATATGATAGCTAGTTTCTGCTGGCTTTTTTAAGCTTACATTTTAATCAAATCATATGTTATGAAGAGCACATTGGGGTTCACATGAATACCACAGACCGCCCGTTTTTTGCAGACACAGGTGTAGTTTGCGGATGTCATGCCTGAGTTCAGTAAAAATAGCATTCACATCATCCAACCGAGCTCTGATGTCAATCAGACCCAGATGTGCACTAAAAGTGCCAGTGTGAAAGCACCTTTGCTCCAACCTTCATTATGAAAAAATGTTGTTGTTTTTTTGTCACAGTAAAGCGGCTAGTGCTGCCAAAGATGATTTGAACGCAAAGAAAGCGGCCCCACCTCCAACAGGTGCGCTGATTCTTTCTTTCTTTCTTTCTTTCTTTCTTTATTTATTTCTGTTTTTCTAGGTCTGTGTATTATTTGTATCTGTCATTGTTAAATTATCCACTAAACTGTAATTTTTAATTAGAATGTATCTGGAACATAAATAAGGTTATAATTTATGTGTCTGTGAGTAATGCAATTTCTAATTTTTCTAATTGTTTACCTTTAGTTCAGCAAGTGAAGAAGAAATCGGTGAGTGTTAACAACACATGCTGTTATTATGACCCCAGCACACACATTATGTTAACATATTCATAGATTGCATGCTTATTTAAGCATATTTTCCCCAAATGTCTTTAAATTCAGGGAGAGCAACTGGCTGCATATGATGTTGTGCCTTCCATGCGTCCTGTGGTGCTCATGGGGCCTTCGCTCAAGGGCTATGAGGTGAAAGGGGTCCTATTATGCCTCCATATGTGCGGTGTTCAGTCATTCGTTGTCCAAAGTCACTGAGGATTTTCAACATTCATGCTTTAAAGAACCCAGCGGCACAGGAGACACATATTTTACTCTTAAAATAAAAAATGAAAAGTATTATTCTCAGTTTAATTTGTTTATAATGCATCTCATAGCAGAACCTGAGGATAATGTTCTCATGTGTGTCTTATGCCACACTCATTATGTAAAAATATGTACTGCCCTCTACTGTACGTAACTGAAACTACAATTTAGTTGTTGTCTTCTTTATGAAGCGTTATTAATTAATTGCAAATTTCCTCTATTTTATTTGAATTTACAGGTTACGGACATGATGCAAAAAGCTCTCTTTGATTTTTTAAAACACAGATTCGAAGGAAGGTAAGGTACACATGATTAAGGAGTTAATTTACTTGATGGAGTCGTTACAACTGAATATTTGCTTTTGTAATGATTGTGTAGTCACATAGAGTGTTATTTCTGATATATAAATCCATCATTAGAATAACTATCACCCGGGTGACGGCAGATATTGCACTTGCCAAGCGGTCGATCCTCAACAACCCCAGCAAACACGCCATAATGGATCGCTCCAACACCCGCTCCAGTTTAGGTAATCATTACGTGATCTTTTCTTAGTGTTTTGTGTCATTCCATATCAATTACGTAATATATACTTGATGTATTGACTTAAAATCATTTGAAAATAATTTATTAGTCATGAACCCAAACAAATGCATATAATTAATCTCAAAGCTGATTAATAACGATCGGTTATTTAACACTGGGATAAAATGACCACAGCTTGATAGTTGATAGAACTTGAAAGAATTTACTATTTGTTTTCAGAGAATATATCTTGAATTAAGTTTATAATTTCCACCCTACTGGCAAGTTGTTTTGTCTTCCTTAAAATGAAATTTAGTGTGGTAACAAACTTAATTCAAGATATATTATGTACTCCCAAGTCTTCTTAAACATTTTTATTATCAAGCAACATTTGATTTGATCTAAATATGAGAAAAAAAGACAAAAATACTGATTAATAAAGCAATTTTTGCAGTGTTCAGGAAAAAAATGTATTCCACTCACAGAGAAACTCCCACTGCTTTGAAATTCTTGCAATCTCACAACACAAAAAAAGCAGTATATTGTCATTGCAGTTATTAAGTAGCTGTTTAACATGAATGGGTGTGTTTACTCACCAAGTGTGGATCTGAGGTGCAGCTAGCTTTGTTAAGGGGATCTGATTGGTTCTCTCCACTCTGTCCCTCATTTTGCTTTCTTACCTCAGATGCCGCGGGTATGTATTACAGCAGTAGCCTGTCTATGTTCCCCAACTCATTCCTGTTGGTGTCAGAACTGCTTTACCTCTTAGAGAACAGTATAAGTGTCAAAGAACCCTGGTACTTTTAGTGAAGGTCACTGCTCCTAAAAACTTCGGCTTGTGTTAGACATCATCACAAAATTGGAAAAAAAAAAATACTTTGGCTTTTTCCCTAAAAAAAGCCAAAGTATTCAGTGTGTGTGTAAGAGTAAGTTTTGCGCTGCTCAATACGTTTTTTTTCTTGTTTTCTGAAAATAAAGTGAATCATGTAAGACTAATTCTAATTCTAAAGACTTTTCTAATTTACATTTTTTAGAAAGAAAATCGAATAAAACTTTCCCAGTGGAGTAAGAAAAATCTTGTTTTAAATTTTTTTGATAGCTTTACTGGAAAACAAAATGAAACTACTGATTAAGAAAATGATTTTTGCAGTGTGTTGTGAAAGATAATGTTGAAAACAATCTGAACTGATTTTGAACTCATTGGTGATGTTTTTATCACTAAAGTTTGTTTCAATTTGGAGCAAAGAGCAAGTTTTAAACCTTCATTGTTCTGTTACTTCCTGTGGATGAGGAACTGTTCTGTCAGCATATTTTGATCATCTCTATTTTCAAATGCATATTGCATGACCTGTGTAGGGAATGTGTTTAGTTTTATAGATGGGACTTTCACCTATTCTCTTTTCTTCAGTTCTAAAACTTCATGAAATGGTGCAAAAAGCTTTATTTCTTTAGTGGAACTGGACATAAAAAAATATTACCATCTCATTTCATTTTAAGTGCTTTTGGCTGCACTTCAGTTGATTTGTACTTTGATAGAATAATATTTTTTTAAGATGTCATATATAAGGATTTTTAGGTTGACAACTACCCTCATTATTTCTTTATCTGTCCCTACAGCCCAAATCCAAGGAGAGGTTGAGAGGATTTTTGAGTTAGCACGCAGCCTACAGCTTGTGGTTCTGGATGCCGACACCATTAACCACCCTCTCCAACTAAGCAAGACCTCCTTGGCCCCGATCCTGGTGTACGTCAAGATTTCATCACCTAAGGTCAGAAATTATGTTCACAGGACTTGCAAGCATTTTCACAATAATCATTTGCAGACTTACAGTACACTACTACCGTTTAAAAATGTGAAGTCGGTTAGATTACAATTTTTCTTATTAACACTTTACAATAAGGTCACATTTGTTAACATTAATTAATGCATTAGCTAACATGAACTAACAGCGAGCAATGTTTTTCTCACAACATTCATTAAACTTTGTTAATGTTAGTACTATTAAAAATTTAGTTTTTTTCTGTATTCTTTGGTGAATAGAAAGTTCATTTATATGAAATCCAAAAAAGTTGTAAAATACTAATATTATTACTTCTCAATTTTAATCTGTTAAATATATATCACCCATTAAGATCTGGGGGATATATAATTTCTTAATACATATTGTCCATTAAATTTGTATGAAATTATGATCTATAAAACAATTTATTTTAGGTTTTGAATAGTTAAATGACAAAACAGGACTTATTCGGTGTGTAAAATTATGTTCAACTCTTATTATGAAATTAATAATGGTTAATACTTACTCAATTAAATACCTAATAATTGTTGGTCATCAGAAAGAGTCTCATTCAACTTTAATTCAGTATATAAACCAGTTCCAACTGTTCTCTGCCATTTGCCTAGTCTGGGAAAATGCTTTAAAAGGCGATTTTTGCTAGTATTTTTAAGCATTCCGTTAGTTTTACAGTGGAATAAAAATTCATTTAAGCCACTTGGAGGCAGAAACAAGGTTATTCTCTCAGTACAGCGATATCTGATATGGTACTACATCAGCTTGCTTGATAAACCTGCAGTTGTTCTGATGACCGCAAAATGTCTTTTTATTTCTTTCCTTTCAAAAAGTGCTCTATATCGTTCATCAAATGATAAGTATCTGTCATGTGAATAAGATCTATATGTCTGTCACTAGGCTACACAAAGCATGGTTTCATTCACTGTCTAGAAGCATTTGAATCTATAGCTATTACATTCACATAGGAAACACATTTGAGAGAAGCCCAGTTACACAAAAACACTAACCTTATCTCATGTGACCTAACGAGCCAATATGACCTAACGTCCAGTGTTCTGTCACACCCCTTTGCCTCCCACTCATCCTTCCTGTCACTTTTTCCTTCCTCTTTCCATCTGCTGTTCAGGTTCTCACAAGATTGATAAAGACCAGGGGCAAATCTCAGACTAAACATTTGAATGTCCAGATGGTGGCCGCAGACAAACTGGCCCAGTGTCCTAATGTAAGTGTGCCATCCGTATACTTAAAAACATGCAAAAGATGTTAAAATGTTTCCTTATGATTGCAGTTGACTCAAAAAAACCGCCCTCTTACAGAATGTCCAATTGTCCCATAGGAAGAATTTGGAAATCTTCTATTTTCTTATGGACTGGTTGATAATGTTTAAGGCAGAATAGTTGATTAATCATGATACAAAATGTCCCCCTGTTATGCTCTTGATATACAACCTCTGATAAATTTGTCTGTATTTAAAATAATAATAATTAGAAAATCAATACAAACACACACATTTCTAGTCAGTGTTATTTTTACGCTGCAGCATGTTGCAAAGCACCCAAGGCAGTCGCTGATAAATTAGACTCCTAGCAGTGCTATTGGTTTCATTTCACACTCACTTATACTTTCCCTTGTTGTGATGTCATCATTGGTCTCTCTCACAGGAGCTGTTCGATGTCATCTTGGATGAGAACCAGCTGTCAGATGCCTGTGAACACATCGCTGATTATCTGGAGGCCTACTGGAGAGCCACACACCCTCCTGAAATGGAACCTGCCAACCCCATGCTGGAGAAACTGGCAGAAAACACACTCCCCACTAGTCCCACACCTGCTAAGGTACTGGACACACTCTGAGAAAAACAAGAGATGAAGTACAAAGATTTAACATTTACTGTACAGAGAGGTCCTGTGGATTTCAAATGTATTTTTCTGTAGGGTTGCTTAACAAAATATTTTGGGCCTGTGGATGTTTATGAAAGGAACCATGTTAAAACACCATGTTCAACAGAGTAAATATACACACTACCATTCAAAAGTTTGGGGTTGATACATTTTTTTAATAAATGTTCACCAAGGGTGCATTTATTTGATTAAAGTTACAGCAAAAACAGTAATATTGTGAAATATTATTACAATTTTGTATTTTAAAGGGGTCTTTTTATTAAGTCTTGATTTTGCTTTTGGGGTGAACTAGAATTTGCTTTCATGCTTGTTAAAAAAAACACATTATTTATCACATATTTTACATTATTTTAGAAACTTTCTCTCCAGTGTGGCCTGAACGCACTGTTTATTTCTTATTCTTTTGCATGCTTGTTACACTTAAATGTTTCAGATAATCAAAAAAAATTAAATATCAATCTCTTGTCATTTAGTCCTTTTCACATTCTAGCAATTTTATTAGATTTTGTTTACTTGTTCGTTCTTCTGTGTCCTAAAGTCCTAAATTATGACTGCTTGGAAACATCTGCAGTCTGACATTTTTCTTAGTGGTGTGTCATTCTGTGACATTTTCAATTTCCTCCCTACCTCTTAATAAACTCTCTTGGACATTTAAAGAAGACTTGAACTTAAAGGATGCTTCGGTGAGTGTCGTTTTATTCTGAGGTAAATTGCCTTTAGTGTCAGTACCTACTAGTTTGTTCTACGTCTTCATATTAGTAATAGCTTATTAGATGTTGTTAGTAAACTTTATGTATAGTGTAATTTTTGTAGTTTAGTGTCTTTCAAAGAATCAATGTATTGTTTTTTATTTTTATTAGGTTACATTATTTGGTTTTAATTCTATGCATTACTTTCCATAAAAAGTAACCAAGTAATGCAATTAGTTGCTTTATTGCACACACAATATTATAGTTATTTTTAATAATAACTTTGCCCAACACTACTTGGTAGACACTTCTATCCTTAGTGACTTACATGGGATTAAAGGTACACATTTGATCAGTTCTTGCTTTTTTTGGGAATCAAACCCATGACTTTGACATTGTTAGTTCCTGTAACTACATTTTATTTTTTGAGAGCATCTGATTAGAAAAAAAATTAGTTAGTTAAAAAGATATAAACCAGGAATCAAACCAAACCATGATTGTTAGTTTCCATTCTGTGATTGGTGGAGATTTTGTTGTAGAATCTGTTTTTCACCCGGAGTTCTGCAGTTCAACATGATTATTTAACAAAAATGTTTCAATAATTCAGACTGGTGGCTTTAACAAAAGCATATTCCAACACTTAGAAACCTCATACCTGTCAGTATGTTACAAATTAATTCTTCAATGGAGAAAACAGATGGAACATGTTTTGGTCTGTTTCTTTTCGAAATGGCATCAAAGCTAACAGACATGTCTAAAATCCACAAAACTCTCATTTTCATTTGACTTCTCTCATATGCAGGATGAACAGAAAAGCAAGAAGACAGCCGCCACCAAGAGAAAAGGATTTCAAGAGCACCAGCAAGAGCATCTGCCTCAGGCTCAGGAGACGAAAGTGGAGGAGGAGGAAGAAGAAGAGGAAGCGCAGGAGGAGGCCGAGGAGGAGGAGAGGCTCCTTCGTAGCGAGCCAAAGAGACACAGCCATCACCATCACCACCACCATCATCATCACAACCGCTCCAGCACCAGCCGACCAACCGAGTCCCATAACAAACACCAGCACCATGTGCGCCACCAGCAGCCCACTGACATGGAGCAGCTTCCCACTAAAGACTCTTCATACGCGGAGCCCCGGAGCAGGCGCACTCTCCTGGGCGAGGGCAACCCGGACCAAACCGAGGTCTACCACAACAGGACTACAACTCAAAGGGACCATAACCACCACCATCACAACCATCACCATCGACATCACCACCACCGCCGCGGCGGGACCACGGACGTTCAGCCGGATTATTCCCACCATGAGCAGCACGACTATGAGGTGGAACACAACGAGCACAACAGACAACAAAGACAGCCGGTACAGCTGCGCCCGCACCAACAAACACACCACTACGCTCACCCACACCACAACCATTATCACTACCAGGGACGGGAGAGGGACAGGGAGAGGGACAGGTGCGTAGAGACAGAGGAGTGGACTGAAGACATGTACATTCATCGCTGAGATGGACGCTGGTTTAATGCTGCTATTTGAAATGCTGGCTTCCGTGTACTCAGGACTAAATGGTTTCTCTTTCTTTATCCGTTCTTTATCCGTTTCTTTGGCTTTATGTGCCTCTTTCTATCAGTCCTGTGATTACCATATTTTTTAAGGATTTCAGCGCATTTGGTCCTTCCAATCACAAGTATGTGGTTACATCCTTGTTTGATATTTCTTTTGTTGGTAACGGTTAACATTTTTTTAAATAATTTTGTGAAACAAACATTCAAACTGGTCATACCCATCGCTTATCCATCTTTATTAGTCTCCCCTGAGAAAGATAACTTTTTTATAGTTTCTGTTTCTTTGTTTTAAATTGGGCTTTTGAGGGACATGAGCTGCTGCTCTAGTGGTTGGTATGAAAATATTAAGTAAATAATTTTGTTTTAAAATGGTAACAAGAAATATTAGCACTTACCCACAAATAAGCTGTATGAAAATTAAAATGTCCACTCTGTGCTGCAATTGGCTGCATTAAATTTAGGCAATCTAAAGAACCCTTTTATGGTTGTCTTGGGCCTCTCATCTCAATGATTGCAAGATCAGTTTTTATCAACATCAAAACAATAACAATATAGGTTAGTTCAACAACAAAAAAAATATCCATCGTATTTTTTAACGTGAGATTGGAGCCATTTTAACTTGATGTGCAAGGCTTCCAATTTTTAGTCATACAAAAAAACATGTTATGGCACTTGATATTGCAAACTGGTATTTGTTATTATAATATTTTAATTTAACATAATAATCAGAGCACAGATAATCTTACTGTTTTACTACATTTGTTTTGTAATTTACCTGTAGGAGCTATTGAATCAGAAGGCTTGCACATTTGGAGAAAATAACTTCTGTTTTTAAAAATAAAGTGGTAGTATTTTCTCCTATCCTTACTTAAAACAGAGGCAACAAGAAATGTGTAGGTTGATTTAATTGAAAAGCATAAACACTGTGTCACACCAAAGTTGTCCACCTTGACCAGCCTGGCAGCAGCACTATATGTTGGATGCGTTTTGCCCATTCATTTACACAACAACGGCATTTTGGGGGTCTGAAAACACATACTGTTATTGTCTCTGTGTAAACTACAAAACCCTAATTTTGTGACAATCATGCACATGCAGTGTTGGGGAAAGTTACTTTGAAAGGTAATGGATTACAATATTTTGTTACTCCTTTAAAAAGTAACTACTTGCATTACTTTTTAAAGAAAGTAATGCGTTACATTACTTTGCGTTACTTTTTCTCTTGTCTGGGCTGGGCTTAATCGTTTGATTGTTTTTTTAGTAGCAAAAAAGGTCTGTTTTTGTGGCAAATGTAAAGCACTTTCACACCAATATTTAAATAACAAGGCTGTAGGCTGTCAATGTGACACGTGTACAGTAGAGCTCAAACAAACCTTTCAGCCGCTGAAGAAGAAGAATATTTAACACTTACATCACAAATAAAAACAATAGACCTAAAGTCGTATTTACTTATGGACTTATTAACTAAATCCTTGAAGGTCAGCAGCGAGTGTTTTTAATTAATGGAGGTTTGTGCAATATTCTGATTTTGCATTTCAATTATTTTATCCATTTTGAGGAATACTGCATCTGTTTTGTGCGAGTGAGATTATTAAATGCTCACATTTAGTCTAGAACTACAATCCATCATGTTCACACACTACGACTCCCCATTTTTCTCAACATGAGGACAGGAGACATGTCAGTCAATACATGGGAAAACAAAGTAACTTGCATTACTTTTTTGAAAAAGTCAATTTGTTTTAATTTAAAAGTAATGCATTACTTTACTAGTTACTTGAAAAAAGTAATCTGATTACGTAACTCGAGTAACTCCCCCAACACGCATTTTATGTGCTCAGTCATACATATTAAATGTTTCTTTACAAAGCGATATCGCCAAATATTGGCCTGGCATGCATAAAACAGTGGGGGGGTTTTTGTTGTTGTTGTTTTTTGCCATTTTCAGCAAGTCAGTGTGTATCACCATTTGCTGCCTATTTTAAACCTACCATAATCTTGAAATACACACATTTTGAATGGACAGAATAATCAGTGAGAGTTTTATTGAATTTCAGGTTGGATTTAATGTATACACTGTTCAGTATTTAAATGAAGTTAGTAAATTGCATACATTAAAGTATTGGTAAAGACCATCTCATGTTAAATCAACTCTCAAGCCATACTATGTGTTCTTTGCTCATGCAAAATTATTGCAAATGAACACTGTTGACCTTCATGAACACAGTTTTTTTTTTCATATTTACAATATATACACTGTGATCATTTTTAGCCAGCTAGCAGCATGTATTTATGATTTTCAAAATGTTTGTTTAAATATATACAGTTTGTATATCAAATGGTTTAATTTTTTTCTTCAAATTAACTTTCATGTTCATAAAAAGACACAATCATATGTCTTGAGCGAAATAAGTACAGTAATTTAGAAAATGCCCGTTGTACAACAGCATGGTAAAAGTTTTGTTTCCAGTTATGTTAAAAATGGAAAGAGAAAGATGGATACGATATATAAGGACTCCAATATGTAGATATTCTTAATGCACTTGGAACCATAACTTTTATTTACATTTTATACCTTTATTTTTCCTGAGTACTCTATGCATTAGTTTGTGACGACACTATAGCTTGAAAATTGTTTCTATGCATTTGTATATAACTCATAAATGCCTTTGTAGATATTGGATTGATAAAACTGAGTACAGAAACTGCTGCACTGTAATATAGAGGTACTTCTTTATTCAGTTGATCTGACTGTATATTGTCTTTATTGAAATGTTCTCCTGGACCAATAACGCACACATCATATTTACCATTTAATGTTGTTGTGCATTGTTTTTCCAAATGTGGCTCGCCAGTTTTTCACCTTTGATTATTCAGGGAATAAGGATATCATGAAGGACTATTTTGAGCACACATTCAGTATAAATCTTACATTTGTATAATTATATGTATATATACACTCCAAAAGATTTTTCCATACTTAAACCAATTTTCACTGCAGAGTTGGCGTGTAACTGTGGTGGTTCACTCAAAAACAAAAATATATTACAGTGTAAATAATAAAGTTTATTTAGAGACAATTCGTATTGAAAAACCTTTTAAAATCTTCTGAAAACTTGTACAAAAGCCTTGAAGTAGCGTCACAGGAAACTTTGCAGGACCATGAGAATGCCGTATTAAATCAGTGGATTCCTTTCATATTTGTTGACTGATTAGTCATATTGCATTCTGCAGTATTCTTGCATTATTTTTTTTGTTTTGTATAATGACTGCTAAACTGTATAATTAACAACTGCTTCCTACATAGCTATGTTTTTCTCTGACATAAAATAATTTTCTGCCCAAATCGATATTAATTTGCTGAGGAGCCATGTACGAAGCAGGATAAAGTACAGTCATTATCGCAAAATAAACCTGGTGACCCCTGTCATTGTTTATTTTATGATAATGGTTGGCTGAGTGTACATTAACACTTACATACTGTATATAAAAGCACTGAGCATTATAAAACACAGGTCTATTCAGTGATCTCAATGTGGTCAATCAATGATTTGTTATCTTTGCTATCTGAATGAGCAGCCTCTAAGTTATTATACATGGGATTTTCAATTGCAGGCAATAACCGTCTTTTTGAACTTCTGTAGTAAATGTACACTAGCGCTCCCACTATGCAGACCACTGCAATGCTGAAGAACACTGCCAAACCGGTATTGACCCTGTGAGGTTCAGGATCTGCGAAAACTAAAGAGAGAGAAAAATAATAAGGATGTGAAACTGAAATACACATAATATCAAACTGCAATTTTGCTATATTACATATGCTGTTAAAAATCAGAGAGGAAGCATTTTTTAAATCTTTTTTTTACATAAAATCCGATTTTTTTATATTTCTTGACAGAAAATACACAAGAGAAGGCAATAGGAACAAGTCATCATATTACCTGTATATGTGGCCTTCGTGGTTGGACTCATTACTGTAAGAAAAAAAGATAAATAGATAATGTAATAAAATGTTGGAGTTTTATTTAAATTCCTTTTTACTCTTTGCACTCATAATTGGCATATACTATATATTCTTATGAATAATATAGGTGAGACTAGAGCTAGTTTACTTTATTGAACATTTCCACCCTTATTTTCCAGAAATTGTATAAATTGGCCTTTTGTGACCGAAAAATATGCTTGTATTTCTTATATTTATAAGGGCACAGTTTATCATCATTTGACTTTGGTGTTTAGTATACCTTGAGGTGGTCTGATTTTATTGTATTACAATGTATATGATGCTAATTTAGAGAAAACTTAGATTGGAGGGCTCAATTCACAAGAGATTTTTTAAATCAACATAGATAAGCACAGTTAGAGAAAAGCAATCATGTCATTGGTCTTTTGACTCAGTTCGAGAAGTGACAACTTCTCCAATGTTGCAAAATATGCTAATGTGAAATTTTACAATACATACCTTTGGGAGTTTTGCAGATAAAGGGTGAGACTGAGTAATCACAATGGTGTTTTTTCCATTTTTTAGATGTGGTAGAGATTAATGCGCAGTCAGAATTCCAAGACTGTTCTTCAAAGTAGTCTTCGTTTTCATAATCGTTTTGAGATGCCCAGTTGGTGTAATCAACCACGCTGTTGTCTGTCCACAACCAGTGTCCTGTGTAGTTGATAATGCAGGGAATTAATTTGTAACCACATTTTAGACCCATGAGTTCATTCACTGTTTGTGTGAAGAGTATATTGCACTGGAAAAGAGTTCTCCTTCATATGAGGTATTTTTGGCACATTACCTTTCTGGGACTGGAAAAGTCCAATCCAAAAGTCTTTGTAACTGTCAAGGAGCACGAGGTTGTTCTCTATAAACTTCTCTTCTGCTTCATCTCTAATGCTGACAAGAGATGCCCCTGATGAGAAAGAAAAATTAAGTGCAAACTTTCTTACTCTTTTGTTTTTTGCACTTGCAAGAGTAATACGGTAAACCGCTTTTAAAGTCTATAACCTTACCCCAGGTCATACAGAGTCTAGATGCTCTGCTCCATGATTTGACATCGGTCACAAAAGCATAGCAACTGTCTTTGAAAGGTATCCACTTTAAGGTATTGTCATCCTCTTCTTGAGGGCAATGCCCAGGATGCTGAGCTGGAAGAGTCGGAGGAATGTCTGGGGAGAATGTCACATGGAAAAGCATACTTAAAAGAAAGTGATGGATTACCGTACACACTATCCATTCAGTGTGGATTTTTTATGAGCGTTTTAAGAGCACTGAAATACGGTACTGTAGTATACGGCTAGTTGAGGCAGCAGTCATGTTCATTCACAATTTCATCAAAATAACAAACACGTAAGAGCACAGGAGCATTACAAGAAAAATACAACCAACGGACAAAGAAACAACTGAAAATGAGGAACATGTACACACACTAAATAAAGGGAGAAAACAAGGGACAGGTAGCATTAATCAATTATCACATGAGTAACAATGGAAGTAAAGGTAACATACCTAGAGACCATGATAGCTAATAAACAGGGAAATTAGTTCTAAACATGGATGCCCACTGTCTGAATATCAACAACTTCAGTGCTGCCCTCTTATTAAAAGTTTAAAGAACTTTTTAACACTTTGAACAATAAAATCAAATAAACAATGCACAATACAGATAACACAAACAAATCTTTCAAAGAGAATATAGTGCAAGAACAAGAAATGTTCAACCTAGATAGCTTTTTAGGGCTGGCACGTTTGAGTCCTGATTAAAATGTAACAATGTACAAGTATAAAAAAAGTCTCGTCAATGTCTAAAGTGTCTAGAGTATTTGATGCTTTTTAATAAACACCATAGTGAATGCAAAATCTGAATGGTTGTTTGAAAACATTAAAATAATTTTTAACTTTTCTTCATTAAAAGCGGTTGACATATACAGAAAGCTAAAGCTTTGCATACAAGGCTTGATGGAAACACAATTTAAAAATATAAATAATTCAGTCAATAAGGTATCCAGAATTGTCCATAGTGTCCATAATTACAATACCAATAACACACACACACACACACACACACACACACACACACACACACAAACACACACGTAGTCTTCATAAACCTATATACACAGACGGATCTAAAACAAAGAACCTGTGTATCTGCAGTGCCAGATTTTGGAAAACATATTGGGTATTCGTTTTCCAGCAGAAATCTAACTTTTTACTGCTGAAGCCTGTCCATTGCTCCCGGGTTTAGAGCAAATAGACATTACGGAATTTCTATAGTTATATAGATTCTAAATCTTGCTTCCAAGCACTTGGAAACTTATAAGACTAACCACCTTATTATTTGTTAATGTAATATTAAAATGTTATTGTCTTAAGGAAAAATATTTTTATATTATTTTCTGCTGGCTTCTGGTTTATATGAGACTGTTTGGTAACAGACAGATACTGCAGCAAAGAAAGTGCAATCTATGAGAATTACAGACAATTTACAAACAATACGTTCATAATAAGCTTTATGAATTCAATTATAAATTAGAATTTTTTTTACAAGTTAACTTTTTGAGTGTTATCGCAGTTTGTTTCTTTTGCACATACATACTTATGCACACACATTGCATTTTTGTGTTTATGGTGATTTTACATATGCATAATTATTTGTCTACTGTACAATCTGCATCTTATATCCCCCGAGACTAATTCTACCCCTAAATGTATCCATCACAGAAATATTTAATTTATGAGTGGTTTTCCTCATGGGGACCAAAAAGGTCAAATATTTTGATATTGTCATCTATGTGGGGATATTTTGTCCCCATAACTTAAGCCTTGAACACAAACACACACAAACACACATTCTTTGTATCTCACCGGTTGATTGTTCACAGATACTGTAGTAGGTTTGATTGCAAAGAGTCGTTCTCCATTCTCCTTCTATTTCCATGTATACACAAGGTCGGTTGGACTGTGGTTCAGAGAATGCCCATTTCTCCATAGTCATGGGCCAGTTATTCACCCATAGAAAGTATCCATTTGACTGTTAATGAATACAAATATATAATGAGCACGTTGGACTCATCAATACTTCACACAAACAGAGGAGTGAGGTATATGGTTCATTTTTCATTTCAAAATCCAGGCTGAGAAAAATAGACGAACCATTTACACACAGGTTTTTCAAAAAATGTTTAAAGTAAAATCAAATTCTTTCACATTTACTTTTAAGATTTGTCCCTTTTAGAGCTTGATAGCCCCTGTAATCATTTACTTTTATTGCAATGAGCAGCCTGAACATTCTACCAAACATCTGTCTTCTCGATCACACAATAAAGAAACCCATGAATGTTTGTATAAACTGTAACGCTATGATTTTGCCTTTCTCACTCCAGCGCAGTACCTTTAGACTGTTGAGTCCAATCCACATGGGCTGCTGGGCTCTGAAGACCTGCAGCTCAAGGTAAGCTTGTGTTATCAAGTCCCGAATGCTGGCAAGATGAGCACCCTCTTCCTCACAGCGACGGTTTGCTTCACTCCATGTCAGGTTCTCTTGAATCACTTTGAAAGATGAATTCCCAAGCTTGACAAAGGTTTTAGGAAGTTCGACTGGCACTGGGGTAATACCAGGGTCTGAACATGTGAAAAAAGAGACGATGAAAGCAAAATATTATGAATGGTAAAAGTCTGCAGAGGTTCGATCACTCTCTCTGAAGGCCCACAATGTTCGGCTAAACTCACCAACATCACGACTGCAGATGAAACCGTGAGTAGAATTACAGTCAGTTGCCACCCACTTGCCCAAAGAGCCCATGCCCATAACAACACATTCCTATTTGAAAAAGAAATACCATTATTGAAGCCTTTGTTATCACTAAAAATAATACTATTTTGTTTTAGTCAGCTTATCACTGTACCTGTTCCTCTGAATGGTGATATTTTGACCAGTAATATGAATGCCACTGTAAGAGGAAAAAACAATCCATAGTCATACAAAAACATCTTCAGGTTTCATTTTAAATTCAATTAGCTGCATAAATTCATAATGTTCACTCATAAATGACAAAAATATGCCCATACTCGATAGTTTTGAGGTTCCCCTTTGGCCCAATCTGTGAATGCAACTGTACTCCCATCTGTCCACTTGAACCTCCCCTCTACCAAATTGTTGAATCCAATCCAGAGGTCTGTGGTTTTATCTCTAATCATTGCGGTTAAAAAGGCTGCAGCAGATGGGTGAATATGATGTAATGCATTAAACATATATCAAACAATAAAAACATATATCATATATAAACAATATCTGAAATTGATCAAGTCAATCAAAGTGCACTGCTAAAAAGCATAAACCAATCAACATTTATCAATCAAAACTTTAGAAAAATGTCACATAAGATATTTACACATTCATCTTTTTGAGCAGTGCTGAAATCTCTAAATTTGAACTCTGACAGCGTTTACCTTGTTCTTTTCTACTCATGATAGCTGATAGATCTCCACCATGCTCTCTACAGTATTGTCTTGCTTCTGTCCATGTTTTCATGTCTTGCTTCATGTTATAACACTGTAATGTTTCATATAAATGACCATTAGTTATTTTCTTCTATCATTAATTGTCATAAATATGAATCATGACAAGATATCTGGGAAATCTATTACAATAGTTTAAATTCTTTTGTTACTTTTCAAAAACAAGACTTTATTCTGTGCGAAATGTGATTATGCATGGAAACATTTTCATTTCATTAAGCTGATGCAGACCTGTTTAATCAGACTGAAGTGACAATAACTATAGTAACACTGTACAATTTATAAATGATCAAATTTGAAGGTTATAAATAACTTCTAATATATAGCATTATAATAGTTTTTCATCATTTTATAATATGTTTATAGTTACTTTTCCCTCGAAGTTTTCCCATTCAGGAGCACAGCCTCCTTTTGGCTTTGGTGGAGGGGCCACTGTGTTATTAACTGGAGGAGACTGACTTCGCTTACAAAAAAAATTATATTCATCACCACAGTTGATAGATTCCCAGAGTCCTGTAAGGGTCAAAATTCTTTTTTATTGGTTTATTTAATGTACTGTATCAAATGTTATTCACTGGGTCATAGGGCAGAAGCATATCCCAGTTTCGTATCAACAGTGATTTAATCACACATAATAAACTTTTCTTCACCAAATGTATCAGTAGTCAATAAATCATTACACATATACCTAATGTCTTCACAGATCAGAAGATATGATGTACCTTGAGTGGGGGTTATCTTTACACATCTTTCCTCACTGTTTTTAAAGGCCGGTTGGTTTGCTTCCCAAGCTTGAAATACTACAGGGGACCCATCCATCCACCTTTAAAGAACAAAAATGTATTTATCTATTTGTTCTTTTGTAAGTGAATATGCAGGTTATTTGCATTCTAGAAACTTACTGGTAAGACCCATCCAGATCAACTGTCAAGCCAATGATAAACTCATTGTGCGACCATTTAGCCTGCAACACAGTGAGACACAGTTCTGAGAAAGGCAGTAATTAAATGCAACATAAAGCATTCTCACAATAAAACACGGACACAAGTTTTGTTATATGCACCACAAATATGCTGCTGAAAACATCATACCTGATACCAGAGGAACAACCGCTCTTCCTCATCATTGATAACCACAAGATCCCCATGTGATTTCTTACAGAATGCCCTTGCATCGTGCACAGACATCGCAGAGTACTGAGAAGCATAATACTGGCCACCTCTGAATTCAATCCAACCATCCTCTGTTTCATTATAAACTTAAAGAAAAATAAATATATGTTTTAAATACAAGCTTCTATTTTACCCTGTCATTGTGGCCAAAAAAGTAATGTTTGAGTCTGGAGTTCTTGAAGTAGAAGGCTTACCTGGAGCTGTAATATTTACTTCCTTTGGGGTCTTTCCTAAAGAGAAGTTATAGCAGTTAGCTGTCAATTAAAAATAGCAAGTAGGATTTTCTTTTCAGTCTATTGATAGCAGAACAAGAATTTGTACCTTTTCGAATCTGACAGAACCAGTCCTTTTTGTCCTGACAGTTCACGTCATTCCACATTCCATCATCGTCCCATATTGAAATTCTCATTTCAACACAATTTTCAATGTTGTTCATATTGTTTGGTTCATCACTGGCCCAGCTTTGATAGGATGACTAAAAGAAAAATATAAATTACATTAGATGTAAATTCTATCTAGTATTAATTATCTTTTAACATATTCTTTGTGATATTCATACTCACAGATGAACCATCACTCCAAACATAACCCACTGAGGGATCATACATTCTATAACCAATCCATGCTGGATACCCTCTACAAACAAAACCATGTAATTTCTTTACTTTTGTAATCATACATTTATGTATTCATTTGTTCCAGTCATGCCATGGACATTTATACATATGCACACACAAGTATATGGAGATGGATTGTGGCTTAATTGTGGATATTTAATTGTGGATTATGACTGTTGATGGTTGGAAGAATTAAATTCTCATGATTGAAACAGATGAATGTGTTATAGATAATATGGTACTACTACACCAGTGAAACAAGTTATCAGCTTTCATTATACAAAAGGAATGATAGATATTACCCTGCTTGTTTCCAAGGAATATCAGATTCATGATGGATGCTCAGAAGATCACCACCAAGCTCTTGGCAGAAGTCAAGAGCTTCATCCCAAGTCTTCGTTAGAATCGAAGGTACATTAAAATACTTCAAAAAAGAGAAGAAAATAATGTTACCAAATGTTATACAATAGGTTTATGTTTTAGTTTAAATAGCAAATGTTTAGCAAATAGCAATTTTACCTTGACACAAATGTCTCTAGACGCAAGTGCCGTCCAGTCTTCAGGACAGGCAAGGGCAGGATGGGTTGTCGGGGCTGGAGTTGTAATCAGTCCATCAGCTCTCTGCTTGCAGATGTATTTTTCCTTATTTGAGCAGCTGAGCACATCCCAAAGTCCAGCAATAATTCCAGTCGTCATGGCAACACAGCCTTGTTTTCTTCCTGAAATATTTTTTTGAGAGAAAAAAAGGTGATTCTAAAATGTAATATTAATTAAACTATAATTATGAGAAATTAGAAACATTATAATTTCATTGACATTGTGTTTTATTGGCATAATACCTGGCATCCCAGCGTTGAAATGAGTAAATGGGACTCGCTTGGTGTTGGTCCATTCAAAAGTGTGCAGATCCTTCTGATTAGACAATCCAGTCCAGAAGTACTTTTCTGGTCGTGATCCTACTAGACTAACTAGAAATGCATTTTCTATTCTATAAGGGAAAAAAAACGAACAGATTACATATGGCTCTTGATCGCTGCCTTAATTGTATGCAATTTTATTACAGTGGAATACGTAATAAAATTGCAAAAAAACATCTTGAGAAGCGTAAGAACGATATGTGCTTTCACTTCAGAGAAAAAGACCTTCACCTTCTCCAAAAGTCTCCAATAACTCCAGATAAAGTCGTTAGATTTGTCGCTAGTTGCTTTTTTGAAAATGTGGTCTGAATACTCGCTAAATATAGCGACAAAGGTGCTAAATTGGCAACACTGTTCGCTAGTTCTTCTTCAGCTGCGCGACACCACTGGAGATAAACATGCGATCCACGTGCAAGGCGAACTCAGCGCATGCGCAGTGAACTAGGTACGATTATAAGTCACGAGATAACCACGTGAAGTGGCGAATTTGTCCCTCTTTTATGCTCGAGGGATCGTGACTTAAAAGAATCGACGTAACCGATGAGAAAATGCTTGGATAAATAGGGAGTTTGGCGGTTCCATTCAAAAAAGTCGACATAATAGGGTTGGTGAGTTAACCGAGGTCGAGATAAGTGGACTCCACTTTATTTTAAGAGGCAGAAGTTGACAGTAAAATCTGTTCAAATTTATATATTTGTCTAGATTTTTATTTATAAGATTTTAGTCAGTGTAGTGCAAATTCAGTGTCAGGTGTGGAAAGGACCTAAAAAGCTTGAAATTGAAGAAGTGACCTAACCTGGAGGAGATGTCAACAAGTTGAGACTCAGCTTTTTCACACATGTGTTTTGCTTCTTCAAAGGTCTTTGTCTCTGATCCTGCCATGTAGCAGTAGTACCCATATCTGGTCCAACCCTTTCCAAAAAATAAGACAATTGTCAGTAGATACAATTTACCACCTGATGTCCAAAAACATAGAACATTTTAGGTCATTTTCTTATTACACAAATATACGCACTGGTTTGCATCCTGGGTTTGTGACAACTGTGTCGTTATTCGAGGCTTTAGAGTTGGTCCTCTTCTTGCAGATGAATCCATACTTGTTCTCACAAATATCATCAGACCACTTTCCCTCCTAAAGGAGAAATAGTCATTATGCAAATGTTTAGTTTAGCAATAGATAAGGCTATGAGAAAAACTATACAACTAGACTTTAAGACTTCTCAAAAAATGTTTTTTTCGCAGGCTTTTTTTAGGTTCTTACCTCTCCTCTCATTAACACACAGTCCTCTGCATGAACAGCATTGTGACTCGGCTCCCCCACTTCCCATGAGGCAAATGTGACGCTAGACTGGTCACTCCACTCAAACAGCATCTGAGTTTTGCGGTCATTGAAACCAATCCACAGCTTATCTGTCTTCACTGAGAATAGTGATGCAGATGATTGACTAGCAAGCTTATATCTTTTCTACAGCAACACTATTTACAATGCAATTTCAGTTAAAAGCCAATGACCGAAACTTACAGTATCCAAGCTGTGTGATGGCAAAGCTTTGCTCTTCTGTGTTGAGGATACTCAGCAGATCTCCTCCTTCCCGCAGACATACATCTCGTGCCTCCATCCATGTTCGCTTGTTGCGATGAAGCAGATAACAGCTGCCTGAATATGGAATCCAGGGGCTTTGGCAAAATCCAGTGTTCACCACTGTCCCAACAAACAAAGATAACATATTAACAACACCAATAATGCTTCCATTATTCTATGGCAGAGGTGCCCAAACCTTTTCATGCATCTTGAGAGGTTTAATCAATCCCATGAGTCATGATGCGCCAAAAACATTTTAAAGTGAAATACAGTATGAGATATAAATGCATTTGAATTTTTTTATTCTCCTTATCAAATTATTATAGTCTATACTTTAATAAGTCAGTCAAATGTATTGCTGCATCCCAATATGCCCACTTATACTACACCTTAAAGGTATGTACTCTATTTGTGAGGAAAATGTGCATACTTTAGACTGTGTAGCAGAAAAGTACCCACGCTTTGAGACATACTACGTCATAATAATTGTGACAGTTTAAGAGCCACTGCTCTATGGAATAAAAAAGAGGCTGGAAAGCCCACCTGGTGGAGTAGTAGGATCAGAATGGACTCTTTGGCAGATGTACCCATGTGTTTTTGAACAAAGTTCGTTTGCCCATTCAGAACCAAAACTGTTTCTCAGGGCACCACAACTGTGGCCTGGTTGTGTGGTTGGGAATCCTTCAACAAATACAGAAATGATCAATTCAGTCAATTAATATGCTCAATTAATGTTTTGTTCATTCAGCTATTCAGTACAGGCCAAAAACTTTTCTCAATTCATGCAACATTTACATTTATTAAACTACAATCTTCTTTTGATCTGTTAGTTTGTTCCCTCGGAATCAAACTAATGTTGTTAGTATTGTACTCATCAATTGAGCTGCAAAAATTCAACAAGACTGAATCCCTTGATTGAAAGAGAATCTTACCACTGAGCCATTTCATATAACGAAAAGGTTTTCCATTGCTCCATTGCCATCCACTGGACACATCTAATTTGTTTAGTCCTGTCCATAGCGTACCTTGTGTCTTCTGAACTATTCCTAGACAAAGTGAGAACAAACACTTTATCTGAGCTTTTTGTTATTCCTTTGGATATTTCTGATGTCCATTACAATTGTTTTAGTACATTTCTATAGTACAGTTCTATTCAGATTGTCTCTTTGATGGGATTGTACCTGATATAAAGGTATGTTCATGAGGTTCAGAGACACTCAGAAGCTCTGCACCTTGCTGCTGACAGCTCTTTCTAGCCTGGTACCATGTCAGGGACGACTGACCATTCAGTTGGTAAAAGATATTTGCCATAGGATGTTTGAACCAAAAATAAACTGCCAAAAACAGAACTACTCATCAATATATGCAAGCCAATGTTTTATTTTTAGAACAGATATATGATTAGAGAAGTAAACCTACTTTCACGAAAATCTTGTGTTGGGCAGAAGCCCCACAGCTGATTAACACTGTAGTCAGTCTCAACGGAACACCATAAACGTTGATTCTCCTCGTCATCTTTGGTACAATCTGCATACCATTTGTTCTCATAAAGAAAAGGAAACTGACAAGGCCGCCCACGTGCATTTCCTTTAATGGTGTACATTTCTGTTAAAAAACAATGTAAGAGTTGCTTGGTAGTTTACGCCATGTTGTATAATGTTGGTGAAATGATTAGATTACGCACAAAAAAAAACTTTGAATCAGCTATAGAAATGATTAAGTAATTTAAGAAAAGATATTACTTTAATTAAATCATTCAGTTAAATATGAATAGCATAGGTTGATTAAAATTAAAATTTATGTTGGAAATCACTTGTTATGATTATAATTACAGTTATAATTAAAGTACATTATCCTACTTACCAAATATAATTTTTGGAAAATTTGTAAAAGACAAACAAGCTAACTAGACTGTCTCATTAAAGGGAGAAGCAACTAGAGTCTTAACCCAGTTTGTGTTGTTATTTGCTTAGGAGTGGTCATAATTATGATTTTTCCAGCATAAAATCAGTTAAGAGGAACATATACTTAAGCCTTACTAATGGAGGGGTTGTATTTCACTAACATGCAGCTACACTTTTGTATTTTACTCCTTGACTGAATAACACACATTTGCATAGAAAGGAAAAAACAGAAAAAATTGTCACTTTATGCAGGTAATTTCAATAGAGACATTAAGGCTCATACCTTCATAAGGCCGAGAGCAAATGTTGTTCACTGTTCCAAGAATTGTCCATTTGCTCTTTAATCCAGTGTCTGTCGAGATCACTGGTACCCCATTATCATTTACAGCAAGATGAAGAGACTCATTCTTTAGACCAAGCAATGTATCAGCAGGGCATTCCCACTTCTGTAAAACATTGTCATCTTCACATTTGAGCCATTGCAGTTTTTTACCCTCTGCTTTACTTCCAACTCCAAGGCATTTCTTTGTGAAAGTGTTCAAAATGCGATTCTTTGAAATCCAACGGAACTGTTGTGAGTCGCTGTGTTGGTCGCAGGTAACAATTTCTTCCAGGGAGCTTGACATGCATTTGTTATTATCCACATTATATATTAAAAAGTTTCCTCCTGCACAAAAATAGGATGAGATGTTGCAGCGTTCAGCTATTCACACTCAGGTTAGTTTAAATGAAAAAAGAAGGTATTTAAAAAAAATATTAAAATTAGTGGCTGTTCTTCACAACTAATACAATTTGCAACAACAAAAGTATGCTTATTATTAAAGAATTTAAAGATTAAAGAAAATAAATACATACCTGACTGTGCAAAGCAGTTTGATAGTTCTAATACAAGCAAAATGACTACTGTTATTGTTATCATCTTGATCCAAAATATATTTTGCGCTGCTCAGAGGTTCATTCCAGTGACAGTCTCTGTCTTTGGCTGAATTTCTGCAGTCTCAGATTTGCTCATCCAGATCTGCCCTTTAACCAGGTCCGATTGATCCAATCAGAATAACATCCTGTCACGTATCTTTGAAACTGTTGAAAGACTATTTCACAATGTTTCTTTGGAAAAGGAGAAGGGATCTTCTTAATTATCGAAAATGGTCAGTTAGTTTTGTTTTGCTTTTCAGTACATTTTATTTTGGGTATTTGAGGAACACAGATTATTCTGAGAAACAAAATTCACCACAGAACATTTAGATCATCTAGAACATCAAACCTCCTAAATCATTGAGACATTCCCTCTTCCCAGCAATGGTTCTGCCCTGTCAGCATACACAACAATAGGAGTGAGAAAAAGATTTACACTTAAATTGTATGCTCTGATTGCTCCCCTTTCCTGTTATGCCTTGTACTCATGTTCCTGCACATCCTGTGCAAAAACCTGTGATGACAGCAATTTACCTAATGAGAAAATTGTGTTCTGCTTGTCGGCATATATGTTTACAGTAAAAATACCAAAGAACCATCTGTGAAACCACCCGTTAATTTATAGATAATAAATCTATATAAAAATATATATTTTCACAGATTTTCTTCTCATCACCAATAATTTTGCTTAAACTCACCCCTTGTTATGACATCATCATCTTTCATTATTATTATCTTTCATAAACCAGCTGTCAGATGCCTCTGAGCACATCACCCCTGAAATGGTGCCTTCCAAGTCCCATGCCTCCGAAACTGTCGGAAAACACACTCCGTGCCAGCCCCACACCTACTATATATACAGAAAGATCTCAGTTTAGAGAAGAAAATCCAGAACAGTGTGAGAAATCTGGATATTTAACTGGAAGTTACTCTCAAAATGTATGTATTTTATGGTAACACTTTACATTAAGGTTCATTAGTTAACTTTGGTTAACTACATTAATTAACATGAACTAATAATGAATTGCACTTCTGCAGCCTTTATTAATGTTTGTTAATGTTAGTTTCAACATTTACTAATACATTATTAAAAAATGAACTAACACAAACAATGAATGACTGTATTTTGATTAACTAATGTTAACAAAGATTAATAAACAGTAACAAATGTATTGCTCATGGTAGTTCATGTTATTTAATACATTAATGTTAACAAATGAAACCTTGTTTTTAAAGTGTTTCCCATTTTATAATAAAATATTACATCTAGTGGAATTTAATTGAAGGAAATATGTATTAAACACTTTCAAGTCAAACATTTCACACACAAAAGAAGGTTCATATATTCAAAATGAAGGAAAAAAATATATTTTCTCCTGTCTGACTACATTGGTTCTAGTAGAGGAATTTGTAGTTATGTTAATCATGATACTGAAAAGTACAAATCAATGTCCAGTGAGGGTCTTATAAGTGTGAGCTGGTCTCAATGATTTGGTATATACAGACTCATGTGTTTCCAAAAACTTTGTGATGTTTAATATCTCAGCAAAATATCTTTGTTTGTTAATTCTGATAATAGAACAGAGTGCACAGCAGTCAATATTGTAAATGACATGCAAGAATGTTCATAAGCAGTAATATTCTCCTGCACATCTGATTCTCAAAAGGATTTTCATTTAAACCCCAATATAAAATAAAAAACATTGATTCAATAAGATTACTGTCGTTTATTTGAGTGCAAATAATAAACCAAAAAATGAAACAACTTCTTGATAGTAGGCTAGGCTATCAATAATATCTGGATAGGATTTTTCTAGAATCATGCTCATGTACCAAGTCAAATTGTGATTAATTATATATAATTTGCTTAATTTCTACACATAATTTCATCTCTGAATGTAAGCATAAAATGCTGTTCAGTGACGTCAGTAATGAGGTTAAGGATTGAGTGGTGAATCTTTTTGAGTTACCGATTCATTAAATGAACTGACTCACAAGATTTGGTCGTGAATCAGTTACCTCCAATTTGCCATGTGTATTTAATTGTGGCAATGCAGGACGCACATTTTCATATCTTTTTATCTCTGTGAAGTCAATTTAGACTGCTACCTCAAACTGAAAATTTGGTACTGTTTTGTTTTCTTTCGCGAACGGAAGCGGACAAATAGGATTTTGCCTTCAGAGACGAGCGAGCTTTTCCATGATGGCGCGGATGAGGTTTTCTCCAGTGTGGACATCCACAACACGAAGTATTGTTGTTGCACAGAATATCAGCATGGTGGTGATTGTGGCCCCGATTGAAAGTTATTGCTCAAAAATTAAGTCTGAATGTTCTTTGTACATTCTTTGTACGAATATCACAAATTAATATATAAACTTTAGCTTAATTGTCATTGCCATAATTTTACCTGGACGCAAAGGTTCCTCTATGCAAGTGGCACCAATTTTTGATGGTTGGTCTGGGCTGGAGCTCTGCTTGTATGCAGCCTGTTTTCTGAGCCACTGCACATCCTAAAGCTCAGCAATAATTAAGAATCTTCGGACGCAAGCAAGACTTGTTGCAATGTCAAAATCATTATGATTTAATCCATAACCTAGTCCTTCTTATTGTAGCACAATACAGTCTGGCATTCCAGAATTGTGCTTGGTGTTGGTCCATCCAGAAGTGGCAGATCCTTCTGATAAAACAATTCAATCCTGAAGGACTAACCAGGAATGCATTTTATGCTTAAATGGAGGGAAATTTTATTTATATGTAGACATGGTCTTTTGTATATATATATCACATGTAGTATGCAATATGATATGACTTGGATGTAATAATCATCTGTGTTGCTTTGTAAGGGAATTTACAGTTAAAGACCTGAGGACCAAATATGGTGAATGAAGACCAGGAGTCAGAAGTGCAGTCTGAAGAAAATTTTAGTGAAGAATAGTTTGCAGTTTCATCAAAAGAAGCCAGCTTCAAGGCTTACGATAAGTTCACCTCTTACAATTACCTTGTTACAGCAATTGTACTCTAACAGAAGCTACTAACTGCGTCATTACTGAAGGTTAAATGATTCTGATTGGAAAGAATTTCCAGAGAAAGAAAGGTAAACAAAACCATTAATTTTAAGGTCAGATAGTCAGAAGCATATCTTTGTCGATCACATCATTGACAACAAGGCCTTTGGATTGCAGAAATCCGTTTCTAGGCGTCAGATTGTCGAATTGACCATCTCACCAATACAGAACATATTAACGCACACATAGTTAAGTGTGGACTGTGCACAGTTAACAGGACGCACAGCTTCTCCAAGGCTGAAGTTGGCCCAGCTATAAACAGAAAGACTTTTCAAAACAGTCTGATAACATGTTCTATCCGCTGAAAAGTTGAAAAGTACATACAATATTCATCATTATTCTATGGAAAAATACAAAAAAATTAAGTCTTTAACTAATAATTGGTTACATAGGCGATAGACATACATAAATTTTGAGAAGTCATTCAAAAACTTAAATTATAAATCACTAACTTGATTATAAATCACTCATTACAATTTATTAGAAGAAAACGAAAAGAATATATATTACAGTGGATTACAAATCATTCGCCTCAGCTTCTTCAAAGGGCATTTAACTTGTGCAGAACATGAATCATATATATCTGCAAAAAATAGCAACCACACAAATGTTGTTTACCATAAATAAAAATGTATGTTCATAATTACAGTATACAGAAATGTGAACTGTTAAATGTAGGGGCTTCTAGAAAACATCCTTTTTGGATCCTTGTGTTTGGATTTGTGATGTTTACTCATAAAGTATAAGGATGGTTTAAGGAGAAAAGCAAGTTTCACTTCCTTTTCGCCTGTTGTTACATAATCATTCATTTCCCTCTCTGGCCTCCCAGTTATTCCAAACGCATCTGTTTTTATTTATTTTTGCTGAGTTTGCAGGATTGGGACAGTCAGGGGACAGTGAGTAAGAAGAGTGGGAAACCTTCCTGATTACTGGCAAGGGTTAGTGTATTGCAATGTGTCTGTATGGGTAGTTACTGAAAACTTGCTGTGACGTTTACAATAAGACAAGACAATAAGAAAAATATGTATTAACTATTTCTTACGCATGATTTGCTCTCCAGAATCGGAGTCAATTTTGAATGATTAAGGAAGTACTTTATAACGTGTACTGTTTTTAGCTATTTTAAATCACCTTTTTTGTCTTCACTAATTCATTTTATATTATCTGGCAACTTTTACCAGCCTCAACTAATAGTCATGCGCTCCTCTTTTACCCTCGTG
Source organism: Rhodeus uyekii (assembly GCA_037043235.1). Taxonomy (NCBI): domain Eukaryota; kingdom Metazoa; phylum Chordata; class Actinopteri; order Cypriniformes; family Acheilognathidae; genus Rhodeus; species Rhodeus uyekii. The sequence goes on along the minus strand of JAWRVZ010000102.1, from coordinate 1,884,843 downwards.
AAAGCTACCTATAAGAGTCCCCTAAATTGTGCTTTTTAATTGCTAACTAGCTTGAGACTGTTCAAATGCTGCAATTAGTTTTGTTTAAAGAGTCCTTCAAATTATTGCTTCTTGGAACTAGTGTCTGTTTCTGAGTTTCCTTCCTGACACATTATTGCTTAATGGAGGTGAAACTTCCATGTATCCAGTGCTGCTTGCTCAATACATCTATAGTGTCTGTTGAAATCATGGTTGTGCTTTTCAATGACCCAAACCAGGGCACATTTTTACACCTTTTTTATGCTCCTGTTTCAAGCATTTTCACATAGTATGTTCAACTGTATTTAGTGCTTTTTAATCCTAGATTACTTCGAGCCTTTTAACCGTTTATTCATTCATTTTTTTCAGTCACACTTTAGATTAGGGTCCAATTCTCACTATTAATTATGACTTTTGCCTCAATAAAGTCCCAATTACTGCTTATTAATAGTGAGTAATGTAGTTGTTAAGTTTAGTTATTGGGTAGAAATAGAGCAGGATTATGAATGTAGAATAATGTCATCCAGATTTTGGCATTAATAAGTACTATTAAACAGCTGACATCCCAATAATATGCATGATAATAAGCAACTAGTTAATAGTGAGAATTGGACCTTAAACTAAAGTGTTACGTTTTATTCTGTCAGTTAAAGCTATTGACATACTTATGGTAGTTCTAGAGAAAAGTTCACTTGGATCTAGCAAATCAGCATGGCTGTGCAGTAAACCAAGCATGATGTCACAGAGTAGGACAGGATATCGTAAAGTTAAGCAAGTTTTAGTGAGGCTGTTTTATTACCATTTTAACCAAAGAAAAACATGCTTGCTTTGCAGGAATTGCCTTAATTTCTGAAATCTTAGGTGTAACTTCAGTATTTAAGTACCATAAATTAAGGATTATTCTCACGAAATGAGTATTTAAAGTAAACAGTGAAAAGCATTCCTCAACAACTGTTGCTGACTGTATTTTTCTGTACAGTATGTTTTTTATTTGGCCTTAGGAAGTTATAAAAAGCAGGCAGATGAAAATTGACATTTGAGGTTGTTGGGTCCACTGAACTTTAGCATGCACTGATAAAAATCCCTCATTACAAATTATCTGAATAAAGAAAGATCTCTAATCTCTGTGACGTTTCATTGCCTTCACAAACAAGAGGCAGTGGAGGAACGGACGAGTGGAGGAATCTGAGTGAAGAAATCCATGTTCATGGCAAAATGAGGGGACTGTTTCTACTGCTGCTTGGTGAGGCCAGGTTTTTTCTTCCTTTATCAGTTCAAATACAATAGACAGGTGTACATTTTACTCTATTGTAAATGTAAATGTCAGCAAGGTCATCAGGACCAGCTACTTATGTTCTTTGATGATTGTTTTACATGCGCAATGTAAAAAAAAAAAAACATGATTTCCTTCAAATGAACAGGTAGTTGAAACCTGTTTGAATTTGTGCTTCATATATTTATTTTCATTTGATCTAAATGTTTATGGTTAAAAGTTTGAAATTTGTATGTGCATATGCATGGATTTCTTTACAAAAATACAAAATGAAATGGAAAGTAAGGGAAGTCAAAATTAGTACATGGAATATCTTAAGTGGCATAGCGTTGAGATTGAAAAATGCCAAGATTGTGCAGAGCTGCTATCAGGGTAATGGTCATAATTCTCCACACTGTATTATTTCATGATTTTTATGGCTTCACTATTATTCTATGTAGAACATAAAATAAAGAATGATTTGGTGTGTGATTAAGAGTATTTACCTCTCATTTTGATCAAATAAATTGTGCATTCTGCGTTCTTATTCTTTTGTAGATTTACATCTATATATAACCAACAAAAATCATTAATATTTTGCATTTTATATGTAGTTTCAATGGGCTTGGCCTCCTGTCCTGAGGGACAGTTTCAGTGTATTCTCTCTCAAGACTGTCTTTCCATGGATCAAGTGTGTGATTTCCACCCCAACTGTGCAGATGGATCAGATGAGGAGTTCTGTGGTAGTTACAGCATACAGCACCTTAATCAAATTACGATTTCACCTTGCTGATCTTTGTCATGTAATAATATTTGTTTAAAATTTGTAGTCCTGTACAATTGTGACATCTGTTATGTGTTGATGCATGCAAATAAATGGAAATGAATAGCTTTATTTATCACCGCAGGCTCTTGTAACTTTGAGGAACATGCATGCGGATGGATTGACTCCAGTTACGATGAATTTAAATGGCGTCAAGAGATGGCAAACATCAGTGCTGTCCCTGGTGTGGACCATACCACGGGATCCCCTTGGGGTAGGCCTTTGCACTAGGACCCAACTTTTCAACAATAACATTTAATGTGATATAATTTGAACTTTTGATATTTAGACTTCTGTATTATTTATAGGTGGAGTTATGCATGCAGAAGGTGAGGATACAAATATTTTCTCGAAAGCAATTTTGGAGCACACTCTTCCCAGGGCCACTGCACTTGGATGCAAGATAAGGTGCAGAAGCAACACGTCAACCTTTCACTTTTAAATTGTCATTTTCTAATCACTCAAATTCTCATTCTTTTATTCATTTATTTGTTTGTTTTTAAATGCTTAGCAATGTGAGCACAGTTTTGTAACTTTTTGTATGTTTTGTATGCTTCAGCTTCTGGTATCATCTCCATGATCCTGTGAATGTCTCTTCTTACTTTTCCCTGAGTTTGATCGGTGGCACTTCACCTGTAGAGTTATGGTCGATTAAAAAGGGCCAGACTAATGGTTGGGAAAATGCTTGTTTGTTAATTGGCAATCGTCCTATGGGCTGGAAGGTAATGCACTGCAGGAACAGTGATGGTTATCACATTAATTTGTTTTTGAATTTGTAGAAACTAATTGGAAGAGCTTTATTTGTTTGTTTTTTTTGTATGTACTGTCCTGAACTTATTTTGTGTTAATGCTTTCTTATTCTATTTCAAAAACACAGCTTGCATTTTCTGTAGATCCTACATACATTGGAAATCAGGATATCATGCTGGATGACATTGCACTTATAGACTGTGCAGAGGGAGACATCCCTGCAGCTTCTGACCAGCTCAACTGTGACTTTGAGAAAGACACATGTTCCTGGTACCATGACCAGTTAACTGAAATCAAATGGCAGAGAGAAGATGGACAGAACCCTTCATTTGATTATCAGGGACCTTCACACGATCACACCACTGGTTCTGGTGGGAATATACAAATGCACACACACACACACACACACACACACACACACACACACACATACACCTCTTGTTTTATAATTTTTGGGTCAGTAAGGTTTTGAAAAGAAGTCCATTATGCTCACCAAAACTGCATTAATTTGACCAAAAATATTGGAAAATCAGATGTGTTTAAAATACTAACTGTTTTAAATACATTTCAAAATATAGTAGTAATTTTCAGCGTGATTATTTCAGTCTACAGTGTCACGTGATCCTTCACAAATCATTCTAATATTCCGATTTGGTGCTTGACAAACATGTCTTATTAATGTTCAAAACAGTTGTGCTGCTCAATATTTTTGTGTAAATCAGGACGTTTTTCCCCTCCTGGATTCTATGATAAATAGAAAGTTCAAAAGAACAGCATTATTACAGTTGTTTAGCTTTTGAAACATTATAAAAGTCTTAACTGTTTCTATATCATTTTACTGGATATGTAATAAAAGGTTAGTTGTTAAAAATATAAAAAAAAATTATAAACTTCAAATCTAAACCTAAACATATGAACCTCATTTTAAAGTAAACTAATTTTTATTTATTTTTTGCAGGCTATTTTATGTTCATAGCACCACAATGGTCCTCCAAACCACCTGAGACAGCCAGACTAAACAGCTTTCCACAGCAGGTCAAATGTGTCAGCTTCTGGTATATAATCTACGGAGGAAACATCGGTGAGCTAACAACGTGCTCTCATCATCTTCTTTGATAAAGCGATAATTGATTTTTCGTCAGGAATTGATTGGATTGTGAAACGTGGACATTTTGAGAAAGAATGTTATTTGATACTTAACGTATCAAGACATTCTGCATTCTGTATTAAGAACGTTATTAAGAACAAATTTGAATTCATGTTTATGGTACTTATTAGTACATATTCATTTTATAATGATGACCTAAACTTCTGTGTACTCTTTTTTATTTATCTACCCCTAAACTTCACAGAAATATTTTGGTGATTTTTAGGTCGGTCAGATAAATGACGTTTGTCTAAGCTCTTTATGTGAACGGTCAAAAACAAACCGAACACATATTTATGTTCTTATTTATTTACATGTACATATTTGCATGTGGTTATAATAATCCTGGGTGTCTGTGGTTGTTGGAAGGCACTCTCAGATTAATCACCAAGCATGCTAATGGGAATCAAATGCTAATGTGGATGAGGACAGGGACTCAAGGCAACAAGTGGCGTTTTGTGGACGTTAGTTTCGCAGACAGTGAAGAACCAATTCAGGTACTGACTCATACACACTATACCTAGATGGATGGATATTTGTGTACATGTTTTTTACTTATGCATTGCATCCAACAGATTATATTTGAGGGCATCGTGGAAGGCACTAAAGGCTACATCGCCATAGATGACGTGCAGGTGTCGAACAGTATAAATGGGTCCTGCCCATCTGAGCGAGAATGTACCTTCCAAGGCTCTCTATGCGGTTTGTCTTCCGACCCTGCATCTAATTTTACCTGGATCCGAACTAATGGAGAGCTGGCCACTGGCACCCCCAGCCCTGCAACGGACCATACATTAGAGACTGATATGGGTCTGAAAATCCACCTTAGCTTACAGCATACCAGACAGCATAGTAATGGCAACAGTGTGATAATAATTCGTATTGTTTTTATCCACAGGCTTTTACCTGAGTGCACAGCTGTGGAAGAACCCCAGTGGCAGCAGAGGCAGCATGCTGATGGATGTCGGTCAACCGTCCTCAAAGGATGGAGAGTGCTTGATGTTTTGGTACCACATGAAAGGAAGAGACGTGGGTTCTCTTAACATCTATGTCCAGGAGCAGCACAGTGCCAGATCTCAAATGCCTGTGTGGAGTGCAACTGGAGATCAAGGAGAACAGTGGAGACACGGCAGAGCAACAATCATAAGTCCTCAAAGCCCATATAAGGTGCAATCAGAAATTTTGTATATGTTGCATTCTGCCGACAGTACTGTGCTTACTTAAACTGATTAATGGTGACGTGAAAGTAAAACAAAAGTTTATCAGTTATCAATTCTAGATTTCACTATAGAAACGCATTACTAACAGCCAGACAGGATTAATTTATTTTAGGAGTGAAAGTGTTCAACAATAGGGTGGTTATAACATAACAGAGTGTAGTATTTGGATGGTCAGGTGATCTCAACATGTGATGACCAGCTCCATGTAAGATCAAAGTTTTATTGGGCTACTGATAAAATTGTAAACTTAGTTTTTGTATTTATTTAAAAAAAAGTCTAAGTTACTCTTCCGTAATTTTGCTTTTTTATTCTCGTACTGGGAGGTTTTAGTGCATTATGGATGGCACAATGTCTGATTACTGTATGCTCTTTGCTTGATTTTAAGCAAATGTGAAGAGTTCTTTTTTTTAAGTAGAGCCATTAGCAGGTTCAATGTCAGTACCTGTAAAATATTAACTGCTAACATTTAAGATGCTCAATATAATTGGTAGGAAGTTCTGATTGCACAATAATTTTTATTGCCAATAAATCTCACCTGCATGTGCAGTGATATGCAGGCATGGATGTATATATACCCTTCATTAAAATGGTGATATTAAAAAATCTTTTTTGAGTAATGTAAATTAAGAACAAAAAATTATTCTAACAACGATGTCTATAATTGCTGTAGAAATCCGTCCATTAGGATTCCCTTTCCTCTCAATGGCAGTTGCTCTGACTGGTCATCTTTGCTTCAGTCCATTTTTTAAAATGCCTTTCAATGGAGAAAGATGCTTTTTGTTCATGAAGTATAATTCAGTATAGTTATGTTTTAGCCTCTGATTTATCTGCTTGGATAACAGGTCATATTTGAAGCAGTGGTTGGAAATGAGCCGAAACATGATATTGCCATTGATGACCTAACAATCCTAAATGACCCTTGCCCACCTCATGGTAAGTCCTTGACCTTCATAATCACAAGATTAATATTGTTTCATTGCTGCTGATCCTTAACTAGTTTAGTCATTCATTAATGTCTATTCGCCTCACAAAGCACTTAAAATATATTCAAAACAAATGTGTTATACTACAAACTGCTACACCATCTAAATAAAGCTGTGATGATTCTCTTCAGGGTTTTGTGATTTTGAGATGGACATGTGTGGCTGGGTAAACACTCATGTCAACATTACCAGTGTTGACTGGAGTTGGACCTCTGCAACCCATGATGATACATTTGCCCCAGAGGTTGACCACACTACAAATAGTGCCATGGGTAAATATCAACACATTACTTACGGTAATGCTTTATGTACACTGGGTTATAGAGTGCTCCTCATGAAATTAATGACTGTTGGAACCAAACCCATGGGCACAAGTGCAGTACAGGAAAGTAAATGGCTTGGGTTGTAAAGTTTGGAGTGCCACAATCATAAACCAGCCACACTCTTATCCAGGACTGCTCAAAAGTAAATCTTCACTTAACTAACTGGGTTACAACTGAGTCAGTCACAGTTCACATTCATAACATACATTTTTTTTCAAGACAATGAAAGTGAATGGTGACTCATTCTGCCCATCTCTTTTTACATACTAAAAAATAGTCATACAGGTTTGGAACAACATGCGAGTGAGTAAATGATAACAGAATTGTCAGTTCTGGCTGAGCTATCCCTAGTGACTCCTAAGTAAACTGTGTTCTGACATCCACTCATTCTCTTCTATCCAGGACACTATATGATCTTTGACACAAGTGGTACAACAGATCAGATTATTGCTCATCTTGAGAGTGAGATGATGGAGACTAAATCTCAAGGCTGTTTGGAGTTCTGGTACCACATGTATATGTGGGGCAGTGGTGAGCATCTTCGTAGAGAACCTTAAGTGGGTTTTAGACTTGAAAATATTATTGGAAGCGAGAATTGATTGTTTAGAATGATCTAAAGCAGTGGTTTCCTACCAGGGAGACGGAGACCACTAGCGGACCTCAACAAACTTTCCAAGAGGCAACAGTATGACTTATAGTTGGCATGAAATGGAAGTCTTTTTTTACTTATTGTGATGTATATTGAGTAAAAAAGGCTTCTCGAACAAGAAAACAGTTATTTTGTTGAAAGATTATGAGAGCGCATTATGAATAAAAAAATTATGATTTGCACATATAAGGCAGTTGAGGCAGTATGAACACCATAATCTTTATTCCACTGTATATTTTGTGTTTATTATTGTAGAGAAGATCAAATTAGCAATTTATGTAAATGAGTCCGGTTCTCTGCGCCATCTGTGGAATCGAACTGGTGATCATCAGAATGTGTGGCACCATGTCACTGTAGACTACCATTCATCTGAACGACACCAGGTGAGAGACTGATGCACAAAAACATGCCACACCATCAGATACTTGACCATAGTTATCTTAAACTTCATTCTTTGCAGATTATGTTTGAAGCTGTCCGTCGAAAATCAGACACAGGAGTCATTGCTTTGGATGACATCTATATCAGGAGGGAAACACGCTGCTCTGACCTTTTCCCGACAACACCAGAACCCACAACCGAACCCACCTCTCCACCTGTATCTTCCATGGACTGCAACTTTCAGGAGGGTAAGAGATGAATGAGCAAAACATACATATTTATACACTATATATATACTATGTGAGTGTGTATGTCCTATTCCTGTTGTAACCCTATAATATTTACCTTTTGTTTTTCCTCATGTGGAAAACATAAATCATACATCAATCATAAATCAATCATGTTTTTTTTTTCTTTAAAATTTTAAAAATGCAGAAATAAATTGCTGAAAGGTTTCTGTGAGGGTTCCGTTTTGGATTAGGTCATAGAACAGTTTGTATAGTATAAAAATTGTTGGCTATGAAAAGTCTCCATAAAACTCCATGTGTAAAACTCCATAAAATTTCACTGTGTGTGTGTGTGTGTGTGTGTGTCAAGAGCTGTCTGCTAATTATTCCAGATGTTTGCTTGCAGGACTATGTGACTGGATCCAGGAAACAGATGATGGATTTGATTGGATCCATAAAGTGGGTGGAAAGGTGAATGAGCCATGGCTTGGACCTTTATATGACCACACTTTAAAAAATTACAATGGTAAGATTCATTATTTCACCCTTTGGCTTAGTTTAGTGGGAAGATGATGTCAGTCTATAATATTTTGTCATCCATCCTTTCTCTTGCAGGGTTTTATCTCGTTATAAATATGTCTGGAGAACATGGAACCAGTGAGACAGCAGTCATTTCAGCACCAATGATAATTCAGAGCACTGATGTCTGTATTGGATTCTGGTACTACATGTTAGGTCCATCTGTTGGAAACTTGGATCTGCTTATTGAGACGGTATTTTCAACATGGTGTATGTCATGAATCTTAGGCTTGTTTGAATGATGCATTTTTTTAAGTTAATCTTCTTGGATAAATATAAATAGATAAATATATGAAAATATCTAATGTCTAAGGATATTAACATTTTTCACTTTCAGTATACTGTAAAACATGTATTATTATTATTAATGCTGAAAGTGCTATACTTAAAGTGGTCATGAAATACAATCTTTCTTGATCTTTTGACATATAATAGTTTTTTTTAGAACTCAAAACATTCTTGTTAGTCCAAAAACAGCTTTTATTGAAACCAACGACTCATTTCAGATTTTGCCACATTATGACCACCTCTGCAGAATCAAGTCAACGCCTACTTCTACGTCATCACATCTTTGGCCACTGGCCACTTTGGCCACTAACCACTGGCGCGTTAGTGGGTTGAGGAGAGAATGAGAGAAATTTTATTTTTAGTCCAGGTTTGTGTCATGTTTGGTGTTCAAGAAAAAGGTATTTTGAATATTGCCAAGGATTCCACCAGCAAGGAACGGTGAACGAAAAGGTCCTTGAGAGTTATTTTTTTGCCTCTCTGTGAAGGTACCACAAGTCGTCGCTCGTTGATCGATAGAAGGTTTCTGGTGGATGTATAGATTTGAAGTAGCGTCTGGAAGTAAGGGGGTGCTGAGCCTGTGTTAGTTCTGTAAGCAAGTGTCAGTACTTTGAATTTGATGCGAACTGCAAGTGGGAGCCAGTGCAGAGAGATGAAGAGTAGAGTGACGTGGGCCCTTTTGGGTTCTTTGAAGACCAGACGAGTTGCGGCGTTTTGGATCTTTTGCAGGGGTTTGATTGCACTAGAAATTCAGCCAGAAGAGTGTTGCAATAATCCAGTCTGGAAATGACCATGGCCTGTACCAGACGTTTTGTTGCTTGCTCTGTTAGGAACGGCCTGATCTTCCTGATGTTGTGAAGTGCAAACCTTTGCGATGTGATCTTTGAAGGTCAGCTGGTCCTCAAAGATCACTCCAAGATTTCTGGCAGACCTTGATGGGGTGATCGTCGAGTAGCCAATCTGGATGGTGAAGTCGTGTTGTTGAGTTGGATTGGCAGGAAAGACGAGAAGCTCCGTCTTTGCCAAGTTGAGCTGCAGATGATGCTCTTTCATCCATGTCGAGATGTCTGCTAGGCAGCTTGTGATTTGCGCAGCCACCGTGGGATCATCTGGTTGAAATGATAGGTAGAGCTGTGTGTCATCAACTACAGTGATAGGAGAAGTTGTGATTACCAAATCATTACATTCATGCACTCAAAAGATATTTCTGTCTTGGGCCGCAAAGCTGCAACTGGAGTATCTAAATATAATACTATAATCAACACTTTTCACAATTAGTTCACCTCAACAGCTGTAATATCAAAAACATATGAAAGGTTTTTACAGAATTCCACATGTAATACTTATTTCATATGCAAAGATTATATTGTTTATATTGAAGTCTTAAAACAGACATACCTCTTCAACAGGGTTTAAATCAGAGGGCTAAAACCGGGGTAGAAAATGTGCGTTTCTAAATTATGACCATTTTTAATGTAAAAGTCATACTAACATTATAAGTGCACCTCATGATAAGTGCATTTTTTTAAGGAAGTTCAGATACATTTTTACTGTAAAACAAGACAAAAGTGTTTTTTTTCTTCTTCATGTAACATTAGTATTGTTGGTTTCAGAAAACAATGGAAACCATCACATGGACAAGAAGAGGCACACAGACCTCTGAGTGGCTAAACGCACAAGTCTCCTTTAGTTCTCCAGACGTCGATCGAGTAGGGCCCTCTGGCATGTTTTCTAAATTTCAATCCACTTGAATGCATATTACCAACAAAACAAGAGGTAGAGCATGACTATCACCTTGTACAGGTAAAGTTCTCAGGGAGCAGAACAGCTGGAGGCAGCGGCTTCATAGCCATTGATGACTTCAGAGTGACTTCAGGAGCTTGTGTGGAAAGCAGTGAGTCAAAGTGCACAAAGCATCATATCTAATTACCCGACATTCTCAGCTATTAAAGTTCTCTCTTTACCAAAGACCCATGTGGATTTGAGTCTCCTTTGATGTGTGGCTTTGAACTCGATATGACTGACAGCAATATCTGGCTTCGTGTGAACGGCAGCAGTGGCCACACTGACCACACGTACAGAACTCAACTTGGTGAGTGAATAAGCTTTTTTGTTGTGAAAGTTTTTATTTTTTTATGTAATAACCCATATCATGTGTTTATATCACATGACAGGCCATTCAATGGCTGTGCTTGGGTCCAATCTTCAAAAACCAGAGGTTTCAAATCTTCTGACACCAGAGTATAGCCCATCTACAGAGTCTTGCGTGCAGTTCTGGTATACTTTTGTGAACTAATAATCTTAAATTGGTCCATTACTGATCCAGTTGTTGTATTTAAGCTCTGTCCTAACTCAGTTTAGAGTGAGGTTCTGATAATGGCTGTTTGTAGGTATAAGCTGTCTGCAGGCGAGGGTGATTCACTCTCAGTGCATGTTCTTATGAATGGGGAGCTGGGTCCAGAACTCTGGTCTCTTTCTGGAATGACTTCTGATAGTTGGGAGGTAGCAGAGGTCACTGTGTCTTCTCCTTCCAAATTCAGAGTAAGTTCTTTTTTCAATTTGTAAAATGACAATTGATATAATTTACTCACCCCCATGTTGTCTTCTATGAAATTATAAAAAGATAGATTTGGATGATAAACGGAACAAAATTTAAGTTGTTTTTCAGTGATCATCTTAATATCCAATAGGAATTTGTGAAATAATCATTCTTTTGAGTCAGAGCTTTTCAATTAATCAGTATACTGTATGTTATTTGGTTTGTTTGGCATTTATTGATGTAATTTTGCATTCGCACTCAGGTGGCATTCAGAGTACAGCTCAATCAAAACTCAGAGTCATTTATTCTTCTGGATGATGTCTCAGTTAAATCTGAGGCTTGTTCACAAGCAGGAAGTTGTGACTTTGAATCAGGGAAGTGTACATGGGTGAATGTTGCTAATGGGGTCACAGATGAACATGACTGGATTCATGCAGATGGACACTTCAAAGGTCCTCCTATCGATTACACTACTCACACTGCAGATGGTGAGGACTAGAGGAATAATATCAGACTAATCTCCCTGATCTCCTATAGTAAGAGACAGCAGGACAGCTGGTGAGACACAACACATGATAATCATTGTTTTTTCCTCTTCCTCTTTCAGGCAAATTTCTTTTGAGCCCATCTCAGAGGAATAGGCAAGGCCAAAAAAGCATTTCTTTGCTGACCTCTGAAAGGATCCGGCTGACCAGGGACTCCTGTTTTGAGTTCTGGTACCATATAAATGGAAGGTCTGTTCTTGTTGCTTTCTGTCCTCTCTTACACTGTTTGACTGTCAAGTGTGATAAATGCTGTTTTTATGGTGCACTTTTCTATTGGCAGTGACCCTGGGATCCTTAGAGTGCTATTAGATTCAGGTTCAACAGAGCAAGAACTGCTGTTTGAAACATGGGTCACTGGGAACAATTGGAAAAATGCCTCTATCACTGTGGCTGAGTCAAAACCCTTTCAGGTGAAATACTTATCAATTTGGTAAAGATTCACCATTATTTTGTATCCATTTATGAGTAATGATCTCAAATAAGCTGTGTAAACTTGGTGTATCAGATTCATATAGAGGCTCAAACAGGCAGTGAAGGATACATCGCCGTGGATGACATTAGATTGACAAATGAGCCGTGTAAAGGTAAACTGTCTATCAAATCAGTAAAAAAAAACATTGTTTTGAATGATTGATGTAGCTGATGTGGTGAAAAGTTTTTATCTCAAGAAAAGAAACATCATTTGAGGATGTTTGCTGTAAGTGTTTTTTTCTTTGACTTCCATTCAGATAACAGCGTGAAAAGTGGAGTGTTTGTTGGGTGCGACTTTGAGACAGACATTTGTGAATGGAAAGATATCAGTGTTGGTCAGTTTGTTTGGGAACGGGACCGGAATGGTACAACCACCGCTAACACTGGCCCATCGGTGGACCACACTACTGGCACAGAGCTGGGTAAAATATTTTGGAGAACAACTAAACTAGAATAAAACTATTACTTAGTTTTTTTTTCTCGTTTAAACATTTGGGGTTAGTATGATTTAAAAATATTTTTTTTTTAAAGAAGTCTCTTCTTTGTCACTTCCTGTCAGTCTTGTCATTGTTTCACTTCCTGTCTATTGTGTCATCGTTTCACTCCCTACACCTTTCATGTAATCACTGTCATTAGTCTCACCAGCTGTTCCTCATCTCGTGTCTCTCTTTATATTTCCTCCTGTGTTTATTTGTGCTTGTTGGTTGTTGAAGTTGCTCATGTGTGGATGTCTCTGTGTTCCCGGTCCTCTGAGTTTTCCAGTGTTTTGTTTAAGTTTAGTATATTGCACATGTGTGCTTATTTTGCTTATATTTAAAGTCTTTTGGTTTTGTTAATTATTAAATGAGTTTTTGAGTTGGATCCTGCAACTCCTCATCAGTATTTCCGCATCACACACGATCCACGCCCTGTTCTGTAACACTTATTCTCATAAGGCTGAATTTATTTGATTTAAATACAGTGAAAACAATAGTAAAAAAAAAGGGGGGGGGGGGGGGGTAGTAATATAATTATTTATTATGTAAATGTAATTGATTACATTTTAAAATAACTGTTTTCTATTTTAATATGTTGTATAAAATTGATTCCTGTTACAGCAAAGATGCATTTTTACCCCATCATTACCCCTCCGCTGTTCCTTCATAAATCATCTGATTTGGTGCTCAAGAAACATTTCTTATAATTATCAATTTAGAAAATGTCTCAGTTTACATATGTAACCATAGTTCCCTGAAGAAGGAACGAGACGCTGCATCGAACTCTAGGGGAATACCTTGATGATAGTCTTGACGATGTAAACAATTGAACGATTGTCTGAGTGTGAGTGAGCAAGTCGGTGACGTCATGAACCAGGGTGGTAAAAGTGGAGACAGTAGCTTAGAGGAGTGTCTGAAGCAAGCCTGGAAGGCGCGAGGAGCTGAGGCCAAAGACCGAGTGGGGACGGACCCTATGAAGATGGGAAGTCGGCTACAGCCGACTCATAAGAAAAAAAAATTGCCTCGAATATCTATCAGCTTAAAGTAGGGTTAGATGCTGGGGTCCCGGGCAAACGAACAATTGGTCTGTTTTACACCAAGGGGCAGACCTGTGGATGAAAAGTGTCCAGTGATCTCACTGGACAGACTTTATTCTAAAACTCCTGGTCACCGAAGGGGGGAAGGGCAGAAGGCCTGCAGCACGATAGACTGAGCCACATTAGTGGGTACTTTAGGAACATAGCCTAGCCTGGGATGACAGAAGCCTTGGCCATCCCAGGTGCAAACTCAAGACATTAGGGTACAGATAGAGCTCTCGAGCGCTGACTGAGTATGCTCTTTTCCCAAACAAACACACGTTGAATACGCGTCCCCACACATAGTGCTCCACGAGACTATCGTCAAGGTATTCCCCTAGTGTTAGACACAGCGCGAGTTCCCTTGAAAGGGAAAAGTTGTACTGCTCATTATTTTTGTAGAAACAATAAAAAATGTATATGATTATTTGCTGAATATAAAAGAACAGCATTTATTTGAAATGGAAATCTTTTGTATTCTTTTGTTCAATTTAATGCAACCAGGCTGAATAAAAGTACAGTATTATTTTTTTTCAACAAGAAAGATATTATTACAGAGACCAAACTTTATACAGTAATATTGCAATGAACATGTTGAACTGGTTTTTAAAAAAAATCTAAAAGATTTTTAGTATTGTTTATTGAAAATGCACATAATATTTAGTTTTGAAATGGCATTGACCCAGCTTAATGGGGGGGGGGGGAATGCTTATGGCTGTACTAATGAATTTTACAGCATGTGACATGCTACTCAGCGATTTCAAAGACGACATGATGACGTAATTTTTTTAACCACTTATTGAAATAAATTGTTTGAATCAGCCAGAATTCTCATAACTAATGCAACTAATTGCAAAAACAGAAGTCTATCCGTGTAATATAATAAAAAATAACATATATTTATCATAGGCTGGTACATGGCAGTAGAAGCCAGTGATGGTGAACAGAATAGCTATGCTGTTCTACAGAGTCCTGCCATGAAAGAGGCCAGCAATGAGTGTCTGCTTGAATTCTACTACCACATGTTTGGAGAGGGTAAGACTTGATGTCTTTGTCTGTTAAATTACTTCAGGTAATACAAAAAGATGTATACTGTAGTTCATACAATCTCTTCTTTACCAGGCATTGGAGAACTAAAAGCGTTCCTTCAAGAAGGTCCAAGGAGAACACCATTGTGGTGGATGTCTGGGAACCATGGAGATGAGTGGCATCGGGCAGAGTTGAGTGTGGGTCGCACCCATCAGGTATTCACTATCCTATTTGAAGCTACCAGAACCTTCAGCGAGCTCGGGGACATCGCTGTAGATGACATCACCTTCTTAAACTGCACTCTGCCAGGCAGGTTACACACACATGAACTTATTCTTACTGATAAAGCCATTTTAAAGCTCTCAGATCACTTTAAAACCTAATGTAATTGGCTTAGACATTTCTCCTTCAGAGCCTCATGAATCTTGTCAAGAGGGCATGTTCACATGTTCCAACCATGTGTGTGTGGAGCCGAACAGAGTGTGTGACTACAGTGATGACTGCGGTGATGGCACTGATGAAGAGCTCTGTGGTATGACTTTTTGTTTAAGCGAACAAAATCATGGTTCTGTCATAGTGTCAAAGTTTTAAAGGCACCGATGAACTCCGCAGGACATTGTATGAGGGACTATAAGTCCCTTTTGTCTTTTGTTGGTCTAGATGTAAAGGGCTATAAGCATAGCTGCAGTTTCGAGCAAGGCATGTGCTCATGGGAGAAGAGTGACTTGGAAGATGGTTGGATTTTGCAGAAGGGAGAACAAGTCTGGCCTAAGCATGGACCACCGAGAGACCACACTCGCAACATTGCAGCAGGTGCTCCAATTACCTCCTCAAAATAAAGCGATAAAGTGCATGCACAAACATAAAAAAATTGTATGTTACTATTAAATTATGCAGGTATTTTTAGTTTTTTTCTTTTATTTTATACTTTAAAAAATGATCATGGTTTCCACAAAAATGTTAAGCTGTTTTCAACATTGCAAGTAATAAGATGTGTTTGTGGAGTACCAAATTTGCATATTCAAATGATTTCTGAAGGACATGTGACATGTTCTAGGTCATTACATTACTCCAGCACGTGAGCTCCAGACAGCAGAGATCAAATCCAGCACTTTGTTGCCCAGCTCTGATTGCACTGTGAGTTATTGTTCAAATAATGAAATACATTACATCAAAATACATACATCAAATAATGTAATGCAACGTCTCTTTTATATGTACTGATAGACGTTGTTCTTGCAGGTGAGATTCTACCACTATTTTCATGGTGACAGCACTAGTTCCAGGCTAGTTGTCACACTGAGGACACTTCGTAATGGAGATGACGACAATATACTTTTGGACAAGACTGTGACGCCGAGCTTTCTTTGGCAAAGAGCAGAAATTACCTTTTCTACCTTAGTTAAGAGCAAGGTCAGAGATTTCTTTTTACAGTATATGTATCATTTATACAATTGCATGCCTTAAATTCTGTATAATATAAAAATAAAATTGACTCTGCTTTATTTTCAGATTGTTTTCCAGTATGTGGGGAATGGTGAGGCTTATGGATCGCAAACAGCGGTGGATGATATTTCCTTCTCTGTGACATGTGCTCATGATCCTGACAACAGTGAGCTGCCAGTAACACCTGAGCCAACGATGACACCAGCTACAGCTACTACACCAATGACTGTTGCTCCCTCAACTTCAGCAACAGTCAACCCTTGTAAGGTCAGGATATTTCAGCTGTAGCTCTGAATATTGCCTACACTGACTACACTACTATGTGTACAAAGTTGAAGAGTGAATATTTTCTCTCATTTTTGCTGCTCTTTTCATTTTTGAGAAACATATAAGCTGTATATTTTTAGTAATAAGTTTACATGTTTATCAAATTCAGGAGAATGAATTCCACTGCTGGCTCTCAGATGGTTTAACATGCATTGCAGCTGCTGCTCAGTGTAATTATGTCCTAGACTGCCCTCTAGGGGAGGATGAAAAAACCTGTGGTGAGTTGTTTTCAAGAATATATATAAAAATAAAATGCACTGCTCAAAACAACACAGTATATCACCAAGACAGTTAAACTTCAGGGATATCAATCTGTCCAGTTAAGAAGCATAAGTGACTGTGAATCACTTCCACCTGCTTTGGTGCAAATTAAAGTGACTGCAGTCGCACTGGAGAGGCAACAGCAAGACAAACCCCAAAAAGGGAATTTTGCTGGTGGTGGCCATAGACAATTGTTTTCTCCTTATTCTTCCTGACTTTAGTTTTGTGTTTTGTTAGGGTCCTTGTCACTGTCTGTAGTAGCATGAGGCAGTACCTGCAACCCAATCACAGGCAGTCCTTTTCCAAGAATAACACATCCATTCATGCTGTCACAAGGAGGTTTGGTGTGTCTCCCAGCATAGTTTCAGGCGCATGGAGGAGATATCGAAGAGATATCATACATACATTAAGAGAGATGGACAGGGATGTGCAATGGCAACAACCCAGCAGCATAACTGGTATCTGCTTCTTTGTGCAGGAGAAACAGTAGGTGCACTACCAGAGCCCTACAAAATGACCTCCAACAGGCTACTGGTGTGCATGTTTCAGACCACACTGTCAGAAACTGATTTCATGAGGGTGGAATTAGGGCCTGACATCCTCTAGTCGGACCTGTACTCGCAGCTCTAACACCACAATTGGCAAGCCTTCACAAATTAGTGCAGGTTCACACTGGAGATGCTGTGGGGAATGTTATGCTGCGTGCAACATCATCATGCTGTTAGATCCGGGATGAAATCCTCAGAGCCATTTTCAGACCTTATGCAGGTGCAGTGGGCCCCTGGTTCCTGTTGGTGTATGATATTGCCTGGTCACATGTGGCTAGAGTGTATAGGGAGTTTTTAGATGATGAAGGCATTGACTGGCCCTCACATTTCCCAGACCTGAATCCAAATGAGTACCTCCGGAACATCATGTATTGAAGCATCTAAAGCAGCACCACGGACTGTCCAGGAGCTCACTTATGCCCTGATCCAGGTCTGGGAAGAGATTACCCAGGACACCATCCTCCATCTAATCAGGATCAGGCCCAGATGTTGTTCAATGCATACAGGCACGTGGGGGCCATACACACTACTGACTTATGCGATGCTGAGATGAACTTCATGCAAGTTGGATCAGGCTGTAACTTTATTTTTGAGCAGTGTATTATTGTCCAAATTCTAAAATCCAAACTTTCTAAGATTCTAAAAAAATCGTATTAGATTAAGTTATTATATTAAATTTTCTGTCTGTCTGTCTGTCTAGGTCCTTGCGATTTTGAGAGTGGACAGTGCCAATGGAGTGATATAAGTGTAGGTCCTAACAAGTGGCAATGGGTAAAGGCCACAGACAACACAGACCTGTCTACTGGCCACACCCCTGGAACAGGTAATTCAATGCTAGATCAATCCATGACAATAACATATCAAAGTACCTATAACTCATCGTTCTTTTTACTCTTTCCCTCTCCTTATTAGGGCACTACATGCAGATGTTTATTATGGATCCATCTAAGAACGATGCAGTGTTTCAGAGCCCATTCCTTCCTATCAGCTCTGCATACTGTCAGCTTCTGTGAGTTCACTCATAATTATGTTGGGCAAAACTGGTGACAAAACTATTTTAATGTGGACTAAATTTAAAGGGAAATACCATTTCACAACACTTGCCATGTTCCTTGTCCCCAATTGTCCTTTCCATCACACTAGGTTTCACTTCCACATGGGTCTAGGAAGTGCAGGCAATCTTAGCGTGATCCTACAGAAAGGAGAGGACAGGAAACTGCTCTGGTCACGATCCAGCAGCACTTCAATTGAGTGGGTCCCAGAACATTTACCAGTGGGCAAACAAGACCAGCCTTATAGGGTATGTGCCATATGTATGTGCATGTATGTGCACACAGTGAATGTGTATAGAACACAAAACATCTATCATGAGTCTGATCTTTAGGGATTCATTCTCTAGGATCCCTGGCTCAAGTAATAGTACGTTAATTCAGTGTAATCAGTGTGTTCTGTGTGAATATATATCAGTCATATTATCATTGTTTCCTATTTTAGATTGTTTTTAGCAGCCAGACCTCACTCAGACAGGAAGTTTCCCTGCTTACAACTCAGACCACTGCCCTGGATGATGTTTCCTTCCACAACTGTGAAAAGGACTACCAACCTCCAGGTGGGAAAGCTGCTGAGAAGTTAGTTCTGAACAGTTCAAATCTGAACTGCATAATGCCATCATAGGAATAAATTTTTTAAATATAATCAAATAGAAACAAATTTTTAACTTTAAATAATATTTCACAATATTAATGTTTTTACTGTATATTTGGAAAAATAAATGCAGAGCAAAAGTGTTGTCTTTCAAAATCGAAAAAAAATCTGGGGGAAAATCTTTGCAACCCCAGACTTTTGAACAGTAGTTTACATTTTTAAATAAGAAAGTTTTGCTCCGTGACCTGAACCCACATTATGAGATCATGCCTCACTTCACTTGTGTTCCAGACTTTTCCTTGGTCACATGCTCCTTTGAGAAGGACTTGTGCGGGTGGTTCCAGGGAGCTGCAGAGGACCTAGCCTGGGAGAGATGGAGCGGACCTACTCAGACCCCAAATACAGGTCCTTCGGGTGATCACACCAGCGGAAAGGGTGAGCCAGCAACCATTTCCACCTTATCAGTGTTGGCTCAATCAAAATATACAGTAAGTCCTATTTTATGTATCTTTTATTATTTTACAGGGTATTATTTGTACATTAAGAGCTCAAGTCATGACAGAACTGGGGGTATGGCTCATTTAAAGTCTCCTCTCTCGCCCCCTATTGGACTTGATGGGTATTGCTTTATGTTCTGGTATCACATGTTTGGAGCAACAGTGGGATCCTTAAGAATGTCTATATATGACATTTCATCCAACCACATCACATCAGTAAGACTCACAAGAATAACATTTTATGGGGATTTTCTGTCACATGTAAGAAATGCTAAATGTTTTATGCTAAATCCATGTTTTTGTCTCTAAAACTGGAGATGTGGCAAAGGAAAGGATCTCAGAAGAATGAATGGCAGTTGGCTCAGATCCATGTGAAACTGACAGAAGTTCACCAGATACTGATTGAGGCTTCAGTTGGAGGAGTGTCTGGGAACATTGCTATAGATGATTTGTCTGTCACTAAGGGTGCCTGTGCTCCCACAGGTAATTAATTATATAGCTTATTTGGTCTGTTGTTTTTCACATTGCCCTGTTGAATTGTCCTTGCTTACTAGAGCACCACAAGCATTTGGCACAGTTGTAACATAATGTTGTATTCATCCATCTAGATGCTGTCTTCGGTAAAAAACTTTAACTGTCAGCTTAGTGACAAATTTCTAAGGCAATTTGATTAAATATACAAAATATGAGCTTGAAGAGGGGTGATTTGATTAAGGGAATCTTGACCATAAAGATTTATTGTATAATATAAAAATATACCCTGCATATCAATGAAAAGTGTTTGTATAACTAGCTTTGGGTAGTGATTTAAAATGAAAGATTTTAATAGTTATACTGAAATTATTTTGTATAAAGATGCATGACATATTGGTACCATTTCCATTATCAGCTGATATTTTGGTAACAGACAAAATTGAATTTTAATAAGGCATGCTAATTTCTCCCATTTTTATATTGCCTTTTTCATCATCTACTGATCACTTAATGTTAATCTTTAAAATCTAAATATAAAAAATTGTTTAATAATGCTGTTAAATTTAATAATTTATTCAAATAAATGTCTAATTGACATATTGTATATTATGATATTTTGATGCCTAAATTCACTAAAATATACAAATCTGTTTTATTTTTTTAGATTTATTTTTTCTACGTATATATATATATATTGGACAGAAGTTTAAAATCAGCACATCTTTGCATTTTGAAAATATCAATAAAATCTAATCTAATAATATAAATAAAAATATCACCAGACAATATTTGTTTCAGGTGGTCTTTGTGACTTTGAAGAGGGGGATTGTGGCTGGATACAACAGGCCGATGATGACCTAGACTGGATCCGAGTGTCAGGAAATGATGTAGAATCTAAATCTAGACCTGGTTTCGACCATACAACCAACACAGCGAGTGGATCCTACTTTTATATGGAAAGTGCACCTACCCATGTGCAAGGACATAGTGCTATAATGACATCTCTGCTTCAAACAGGTGAGAGAAAATTGTCTAGCTTTCTGTTAACTGTGATTTATGTAAACTATTAACTTCATGGCATATCTTCATTCCAGGTGATGCCAAGTGTCTCCAGCTATGGTATTACATGGAGGGACCAGGTACTGGGACCCTAAATGTGTATCAACAGTTCTCAGACAAAGATCAGCCCCTGCTGGTGACTAAGTCTGGAGAGCAGGGAGGACTGTGGAGGTTTGCCCAGGCCCCTCTAACCCTCTCAGGGTCAAACTACAGAGTGAGTCCCTGAGTCAGCATTGTATCTGGTGACTGATTGAAACGTCCAGCACATTATTTCAGAATTACAATCACATATTATTGCAAATAATGGCCTTAAACCCCTGCCACAAGTTATACATCAGTCTGTACCCTTGAGTTTAATGATGCGGAACTGCAGGTGTCCTCATTAATACAGCTGTCTTTTCAGATTGTGGTGGAGGGGATTGCAGGCCAGACTGAACAGGGAGTCATAGCGGTTGATGATCTTCAGTTTTCAAGCCATCCATGCACTCCTTCAGAACAATGTGACTTTGAGGCAGACTTCTGCAGCTGGATAAATCTTGTAGAGGTGGATGATGCAGACTGGCTTAGAGCACAGGCACACTCTGGAAATCACACACGACCCAGTGTGGACCACACCACTAACACTTCCACAGGTGAGCTGAACGAGTTCACTGAGATTCATTAAAATATTATAAAGAATTTGGTTAACACTTTATTCTAGGATCTGATTCTCAGTAACCCTTTCGCACGTGCGATCACACCGGTATGATTTAGAACGTTTGTGCGTTAATTAAGAGTGATTCATTGATTCACTGGTAATCTAGAGAAAAGGTCACTGAATGAATTAATTGACAAATTAGAATAAGTCCTTTTAGTAAATGATTTAACAGATTTGGTTCTTGGGAATTTTAATCAAATTTTTATCAAAATCTGCATACAAAACGGGCTTTATTAACACACACAAAATGGGAGTTATTTATATAGTTATTTATACCCTTCGTTCAAAACATGATCACATTTTCATTTAAGATGTAAACAGGATCTGTGATTCTCTTGTACTTGTAGGTTATTATCTTTATATGGACAGTTCTGTGGGATTATGGGGAGACACTGCTATGATCCTGAGTGAGATTTTCACACCTGACAGCAGGGGGCACTGCTTCACATTCTGGTATCATATGTATGGACACAATGTTGGGACGCTCAAATTATACCTCAATAACAGGTACAGAATCGTGACCCAAAAAACCCCACATTTTATGTGTGTGTACATGCATCACAATTCATTTAGACTCTTTCTTTTCCAGGACCATCCATAACAGTGGGAATAAGTTTGGCCAGATAGTATGGGTGGAGTCAGGAGATCAGGGCGACATGTGGAGGAGAGGCAACATCTATGTGTCATACCGAGAGCCTTTCTGGGTATCAAACTCTATTATGCAGAATTCACAGGAACAATGTGAAACATTTTTAAGACTCACTCAAAGCAAGACCACAAAATATTTGTACTTTATTGTCTCCTCTCTCCACAGTTTATATTTGAATTCATGAAGGGAGAAGGACCCAAAGGAAGTATAGCTATTGATGATATTCATATTGTTCCCGGGCCTTGTGACTCAGCTCCACGCTCTCTTGACAGTAAGAGATAACACCTGCCAGTGTTACATGCTGGACATCTCATACACAGGGTTCAAACTCTTTGGTGAATTGCGAACCTTACTGGTCGTATTTGTATTTTTTTTAATTAGCCAAGAAATGATTTCTTTACATATTTTTAACTTCTGTCACTCAAAGTCAATCTCATCATATATCATTCATCATAATATATCATTGATCACAAAAATTTAGAGATCCATTATGATTTCTGTTCCTCATATTTTCTTTATTGGTGACTAAATGCAAGGAATATTCCACATATCAATACATGGAATTTTGGACCATAAAGTTGTGATATGTGAATTTCTTTCAAGAAATTTTGTATCCATTTCAATTGCTCATCAGAAATACTGTTCCTATGATTGTGACGTAAACCATGTACGCTACCGTTCAAACGTTTGAGGTCAGGGTTTAAAAAAAAAAAGAAGAGTTTTTTTTTTTTTAAATAAGTCTGTAATGCTCATCAAGTCTGTTACTATTTTAATATATTTCAAATGTAATTTATTCCTGTGATGTAAATCTGGATTTTCAGTGTCATTACTCCAGTCTTCAGTCACATCTTTCAGAAATAGTTCTAACATGTTGAAAAGATGCTTATCAACACTGAAAACTATGGAAGATTTTTCCTAATAAAATTCAAATCTTTAAACTCAAATTATCAAATACTCAAAATGGCTGCTTAAATCAAATTCTGTACCAAATTATTATTTTTTTATTTAATTTTCATTATCAATCCAGTATAAACCCATCCATTCTATACTTCAATATGCTATTTTGTGCGAAAACTATTTTACACTATTTACAAATAAAATTCAAAAGAACAGCATTTATTTGAAATCCAGATCTGTGTCTTTGTTAAATAAAACATTTTAAAAATACTTCTGACCCCAAAACCTTTGAACAGTAGTATTATGTTGCTGTCCTAATTGTTACCAACCAACTTTTGACCAAACTGAAAGTCAATTTAATTAGATTTAAAAAAGTCAGTGAATTAGATTGCATTGTAAAGTGTGACTGTCAAATTCTGTAGCATATTCTGTATTTCCTCAAGCAAAAAAAATAAAAATAATGTTGTTGGTTTGCTCAGTTGTAGGTATTGGTGTTGGAGTGGGAGTGACACTTTTGGTGATATTTACTGTTTGTGCAGTCCTTTTTGTGCGGAATAAAAAAGGAAAAAGGTATGTATTGCTCAATTCATTGGAATTGAATGAAAAAAAGGAAAAGAGGACAAATATGTTTTGTATATTTACAGGGAATCTATACTTGAAGATGATGTGTTGGATAGAAACTTATCTTATATCCGCTTCAACTCCAACAGTAATGTAAGTATTTTTTCCAAACTACATGCATATGATTTTGTACAAATTTATCTTTAAGGTTTTCTACTGCTGTTTTTACCAGGATTTAACATCCATAGAAGAGAACAGCAGCTCCAGTGACTTAAGGACAACTTCCCTTTCAGCGGATGGAAATGAGGAATATTTCACATAAAATTAGAAATATTCTATATGCCATGTTATCTTTATGCAATCTATATTCCTATTATACTAAAAACATTATCGACAATCCACACTAAATGCAGTTATTTACACAACCATTTGGAATAGCAGTAGGTGTATGGCCTTTAAATGCCTGCATTGGCAAAACACAGCAGCTGAGTTCACACCTGGAAATACAATAAAATGGCTCATTGGCAATATGTGTTTCTTAAAATCTTAAGCACTAAATAATATGCTATAGAGACGTACTACTTGTGTGCAACTAACATTATTTAGAGTGTCAGGATTCAATTTTTATAATATTATGAATATCAATGAACACTAATGTGATATTAACGCCTTTTCCCACAGCTTTGTATCATATGAAACCACATTGTATGACTTCTCTCTTCATTTAACTCGGGCAGATTACAAGAACTTTTTGATGTACTGGAAATAGGTTTCAACCCGCAAAAGCTTTGCAGACAATTTTGACTTCACCTCAGACTAAATTCCTTTATTTCCAAAAAATGACATCTCAACAAGCATTGGTTTGGATGGAATATGTCTGATATTTCACTTTAGTAAAACCCCTGAATCTTGAGTTGACCTAACATCATTCAGGCGAGGGCTGTTTGACTTTTCCAAACCGAAGGGCCAAGGAATCCTCTCAGGCCTATGAGACATGTCTCACTCGCCTAATCCACTAATTTCTCACAGGAACCAGTTTCCTCACAGTAAGCCAATGCTCCTCAAACAAGCGTACACACATAACCACATCATCTATGCACTTTCAAGGATAAATACATCAGTTTTCACTGCCCAGATAAATCAAAGTAAAAGGTGGAAATGGATTTTTATGTCGGTAATGTCTCTGTTTAAAAACGTTACTAAACCAGTTTATTATGGCTCGGTTTATGCTGACACAAAATAAGTGATAGTCAATGTGGTTCAATACACTATAGTGTTCTGTGCTTCGTGGTACCACTTTGTGCAAAAAGACGCACACAAAAACGGTGGTCTAGCAGTTTCATGTATGTTCCCTTCAAGTTGGAGTATACTATAATATAGATGACAAACATTAACGAAATAGTAGTCTGAGAGACATTTCCATGCACATCCATTAGATTACATTTTGACTACTGTTATTTCTACTGTATTGTTTAGAAAGCTTTCATAATATCGTTTGTTTCGTCGACAGTTCGGCTAATATTACAGCTGCATTTAAATAGCTTAAAGTCTCCTAATGAACTCCTCATTTATACGTCACAGTCTCGCGAGGGTGTGTTTGGAGCTGGACGTGTTCAACATCTCACTTTGCTACTCACTCGATATTAATGTGCAAAGATTATTTAAATGTAGTTGGTTATGGCACTACCGGCAAGACCATATATTTTCTTAGGAATTTTCGCAGTTATTCAGGTTAAATTTACCATTCAGGAATTGCCATCCAGTGGTAAGCGATTCATTTATTTGTCATGTTTTAATTTAGTCATCTACAATACGGAATAAGAGTTATGTAATGTACTCCTGAATTTTAAAATTGTTATCTCACGAATGCAGCTTTGTTTTACTCGCTGTCTAACTAGAAATATTCATTTTCATGTGTTATAAAATGATCAGCCTATTCTGTGGCTTTTTAATACTGGTTATATCTTTAATTTTATTATTGGGCTAAGGGCATTGTTTTATTTTATATTATGGCTCAATTTGTACTGTACTTTTGGATCAATGTGTGTCTCTAAAATAAATAAAAAACGAATTGAAACTATTAATACAATGATTTAGCCTTGAAGATAAAAAAAAATGAAATAGCTATAAATTATCTCATATTTATTTTTAATACTATAACAATATCAGAATAACTTAATTCAGAAATTGAGAATATTTTACTCATAGAACAAGTGTATTCAAGTCATTGACTGTATGAATTTGATTTTTTTTTTAAAGAATAGATTTTTAATCAATTGTTTTTATTTTTGAGATCCAGACAAACAAAAAAACAGTGTCATTGTCCCATAAATCATCTGAGGCATTGACACCCATTATTCTCAAGCAGAAGTAAAACAGAAAGATGAAAACTTCACTTCTTCCTTAACCGCTAGGAAGAAGTGTAACTGTACATCATTTATCTGAAATCATTTTTACCATCATATCTTTTTCTCATCAAGTAGCTACCAATGCAGATATCCCACTCACTGTACTGTCAGCATTTTGAAAATAAATGTGATAGACCAGAGGGCATGTCACTTAAAATGCCAAAAAGAACAGGATTTCATCAGGAAATATTTGTTGAATGACATTCAGACATTAATATCAGATATAGATATATAAATAATGTTGGCAGAATTCAAATATGGACACAGAAAGAACTGTGTGTTACCCCAGTCAAAACACTGCCCTGCCCTCACACTCCCCCTGTCCAGCACCATGAGGAATTCTGAGCATGTTTCACCCTCTCCTGTGAAAGAAGTACTCTGGACACACTCCTGTCGCTGCAGGATGTGAGAAACTGCGTTTATTTGCATTACGGATCTTTTGCACCCATAGAGTCCCACAGCTTTTAAAAATCCTTGCCAATGCTACATTCTTCAGTTATCAAAGCAGCGGAAAGTATATTATCTTCTGTTGTCCTGTATATGAATTTCATTTTGATTCAGAGAATAGTTCACATGCATGTAGTGTCTTGATGAATCTCTTTGCGTAGCAACTCAGACATCATGTAAACTGGTATGAATAATCTTAATTCATCAGGCGTCTCTTACTTCACCTTTGAGAGGCTTTCCAAGCAATATAGTGCTGGTGTAGACCTCAAAAGATGGAGGAGATGGACGCTCTCATCCAAACCTGTGGATCAGATCAATCTGGAGCGCTATGAAGAACATGGCAGATTAGATTCAGAGCGCTTCCCCGAAGTTGTGACAAATGACAGTCATAACAACGTATCCATTAAGGTGAACATCCATCTCATATATACAGTATACTCTCATATACACATCTGAGATAATGTGTGTATTTGTTCATCAGAGAGATATGGATCATGTCTACTATATATCCAAATTCCATGAGCCCACTGACAGTATAGGCAAGGATTTGTGGGTAAATATTGATCAAATGAACATGGGAGGAGTTCATGAAATTCTCACCAACACACATCGACAAACTTTGGTATGTCAGCTACAATGTTCTCTTAAAAGTAATTTTTGTAACTGTTACTATTTTTTTGCATATAATGAAATTTAGTTGAGTTGTTTTTTGTTTTGATTTTTTGTAGAGAGTGAATTTGTCCTTCGATTTCCCTTTCTATGGACATTTATTAAGGGAAATACATGTAGCGACAGGGGGTAAGTGCAAAACAAACTAATCCCAAACGTCTGATATATATATATATATATATATATATATATATATATATATATATATATATATATATATATATATATATATATATATATATATATATATATATATATACAGAGAGAGAGAGGGAGGGAGGGAGACTTTTTATTTTTTAAAGAAGTTATTATGTTCACCAAGGCTACATTTATTTAATTATTTTGCTATGTATATTTTAAAATGTATTTCATTCCTGTGATCAAAGTGATTTTCAGCATTGTTACGGTGTCA
Source organism: Rhodeus uyekii (assembly GCA_037043235.1). Classification (NCBI taxonomy): domain Eukaryota; kingdom Metazoa; phylum Chordata; class Actinopteri; order Cypriniformes; family Acheilognathidae; genus Rhodeus; species Rhodeus uyekii. The sequence goes on along the minus strand of JAWRVZ010000102.1, from coordinate 1,857,074 downwards.
CATGATCCTTCAGAAATCATTCTGATATTTTGATCTGCAGAAACATCTCTTATTATTATGAGAGATGAAAACATTTGTGCTGTTTAATATTTTTGAGGAAACTATGATACATTTTTATTCAGGATTCTATGTTGAATAGAAAGTTTAAAACACAGCGTTTATTTGAAATAGAAATCTTTTGTTACATTATAAATGTTTTTAGTCACTTTTGATCAATCCTTGCTGAAAGTATTGCATTCTAAACATTTAAATGGTGGTATATATTATGTTTATTTAATTTCTTTTCAGGTTTCATCTACACTGGAGATGTTATCCACAAAATGCTGACTGCTACTCAGTACATCGCTCCTCTCATGGCTAATTTTGACCTTAGCATCTCACAGAATTCAAAAGTCATGTACAGTGATAATGGTAAAATAGAACAAACCTTTTTTTTGCATTGTTGAATGTGTTATATTTAACCTACTTTCTTTCTGTTAGGCACAACTCTAGTTGTGCAGTGGGACCATGTGTATCTCCAGGATGCATCTCATTTTGGCAGTTTCACCTTTCAGGCAGCTTTATACAATGATGGAAGAATCACCTTTGCATATAAGGAGGTTGATTTTTTATTTTTTTTATACTTCTTGATTTTTACATGCAGCTGCCATCACTACATTTGAATTTTTGATTGTCGGCTTTTACCTGCTTTTAGGTTCCCATTGACATTAGTAAGATCAGCTCAGTCAATCATCCCGTGAAAGTTGGGCTCTCTGATGCATTTGTGGTTCTTCATAAGATCGAACAGCTTCCCAGTAAGTAACTCTTTTTGAATGGGAAAATAATACTTAATTTATATGTTAAATATGCCTTTACCAGTGTTATTTTATGCACTATCGTAGGTTGATTAATATTTTGAATTAGATGTTATCTTTATATTTTCAATTTTATTCATTGTATGTGCTTTTGTCTTTTTAATATTTCTGTTTAGTTTAAATTTATTTTTATTTCATTTTTAGTTTTAGTAAATGTAATACTTCAACTTTAGTACTTTCAAAAACCCTCTCCTTCCCCAGCTCCACCTGTATAAATCTGCTATGGTTAATTAATGTATACTATATTATACATACAGCATCAGCATGTCTTACTTGCTCACAGCAACATGTTGTGTATGTATAGGTAGTAGCAAGTCTTGTACTTGCTCTACAACAGCAAAAACCAGCCGCAACAGCAGCGTAGCAGATATCTTCTTAAGACCAAATATATCAACATTGTCACATCCATTACAAATGTATTGCTCATTGTGAGTTAATGCACAAACAATCAATTTGACCTAATTGTAGTGTTTCCAAGTTATTCATGTAATATTTATATTTTATTTGATCTTTATTTCAAATAATGACATTTTCAAGTTTAGTTTTAGTTAACAATACAAATACTGGCCTTCCATTCTCTTGTTGTTTATTCATGACAGATTTTAGAAGGAGAACAATATATGAATATCATCGGGTAGAGCTCTTAAAATCCAAGATCATGACTGTCACTGCTGTTGAGATGCTTCCTCTACCGAGTGAGTCTGCTGACAGAACTAGATTCAGCTTACACCGAATACATTTCATCCACGGTGCTTATAAATTTAATCACATATTGTGAGAAAACAGAAAGTAGTACCCATGTCTTTGTTGAAATGTTGCTCCTCCTGCTGTCAGCCTGTCTTCAGTTCTCCAGCTGTGAGATGTGTGTTACGGCTCAGATCGGTTTCAACTGTAGCTGGTGTAATCGCCTACAAAGGTATACACTTTGTTTATCTGCATTTTTTTATGTGAATAACCAGATCGATAAAGTGCATTGTGCTTCAACTCTACATTTACACAACAACTGCAAATAATGTTTGTTCTGCAGATGTTCCAGTGGTTTTGATCAGTATCGTCAGGACTGGGTTGACAGTGGGTGCTTAAGTGAGGTGAATGGATATATTCCTTCAGTCATCTTGAGCCGTTTATCTTTTACACGCCACCATTTCCCATTCTTACTGACTTGTTGTGGATGTGTTTTAAGATAAAGAACCAGAGCTGTGACAAAAAACAGCCCTTCGTTAGAAGCAGCGCTCCAGCATTGCAGACAGGAGTAACGGCAGTATCTATAACTACAACAATTACAACAACACCATCAACCACAACAGCCTCCTCGCTCACCACCAAAATCACCAACACACCCTTATTCATAAGGATCCTTCCTACCAGCTTCCTCATAGATGGTATGTATCAGTTTTGTTATGTCCTGCAGATCAGTAAGATATTTTTTACTTGCTTTAAATGAAGGCTCCAATTATAAAATCCCTAAAAAAAACAAGAAACATCAAACATAAAAAAAAAACATCAAACATCTCTTCCTTCAGGCTATAACCTTCGTCAACGTGGCACTTAATCCATAATACAAAATTTCATCTGCAGAAAAAAATATCCAGCATTTGTATCTGTTGCACTGTTGAAACTGATAAATTTTGGTTTCTGTGCTGTATTTTAATTAATAGAACTAAATAGTTTACCCCCAAAAAATGAAATTTCTCCCAAATTCTCCTGTTAATTCTGCCTTCACTAGTGTTATGTTAGCTGTTTGCAACATGGTGAAAAAATCTTCTGAAAGGTAGTTTACCAAAATGAATAATTTACTCACCCTAATATTGTTAAATATCTGTGTGACTTTCTTTCTTCTGTGGAACATAAAGATGTTTTGAGGAATGTTGATACCCAAAATGATTTGGTGCCCACTGACTTGCAGTATATTGAGGGGGAAAAAAACATTTCTCAAAATATCTTCTATGTTACAGAGAAGTCAGTCAGTCATTCAGGTTTTGCAATGAGGGTGAGTAAATGATTTTTCTTTTGGATGAACTGTTTGGATTTGGGAAAGTGCTATTCATATTTCTTTCAGAAAAAGTACAAATGTAGTTGTAATTGTTGTTCTTTACAAGCAGGTGTAAATATCCTTTTCTCTTTCAGACTCTCAGATGGAAATGACGGAAAAACAGAGAGAGGAGCAGATGCAGACTGGTCTGCTCATTGGAATCCTTGTAACCATGGTCCTCATGGTGGTTGCTGTGCTGGCAACTATATACATGTACTACCATCCCACCTCCAGCGCCAGTCTCTTCTTTATAGAGGTGAACTTTAAGTCACTAAAGCATATTCAGCTAATGGAAGTTTATTTTCTTGTCCTGGCAGTACAACTGTTTTCAAAATTGATAAAACAAAATATTTACTGAGCTCCAAATCAGCATATTATGAATGATTTCTGAAGGATCATGTGACACTGAAGAGTAATGCCTGCTGAAAAATCATCTATTTTAATATTTCACAATATTACTGTTTTTACCATATTTTTGTCAAATAAATGTAGTCTTGAGCATGAAAAAATCTTACCAACCCCAAGCTTTTGAATAGTAATGCATGCATTTAATTAAAATTGAATTTTTTGTAGGTACAGTACTTTGTAAATGTTGTAATTTTGTTCTTGATATCTAGAGACGACCGACACACTGGCCTGCCATGAAATTTCGACGTGGTTCAGGACATCCGTCATATGCAGAAGTAGAGGCAATGGGACAAGACAGAGAAGGATTCATCTTGATGAACCCTAGAAACAGTTTTCTTGTGTCAGACCGGAGAGAGAGCTTGAGACCAAAGAGAACGTTTCCTCATCATGGAACACTGTTAATGTGAATTCTGTGGTTTATGAATTAGTCCCTCTGTTTTTGAGAGGAAGTTGCACTGGCTGCTGGGATAAATGTGGTGTTTGTTTGACCTCATAGCAGGGAGTGCAACAAATGTGAGAGAACTATTGCGCCATCACACCAAAGTGCAATGTAAACAATGTGGTCACATAAACGTTTTTCCAACCCAGTGACGCCAGTGGAATTGCAGTGCTCAGGAAAAACCTTCACATTTGAGCTTTTAATTTCTTTCTAAAGGGCCCCTTCTTTAATAATGTTCCTGGGATTTGCCCTTGCTGGTGCCCCTCTTCAAACCCGATGGGTAATTAAAGTCTGTGTATTGCAACCACCTCAGAACTTTCTGTGTAAAACAGGGGAGCCAGATTATATATGTATTTCTGCGACATAAGAAATACCTTTGTACCCTTGTGTAACTAATCGCAGTAAATCCAAATTCATGTGGATAACTCCATGAGGTACAGTTGAAAAGAAGAATCCTTACTTAGTTCTTTGAAATTTTCTTGATTAAAATATTTTGTACAGTGTATCAGAGAAATACTGCTTGATCAACTTAAACAATAAGATGATCAAGCAAAGAAAACACACATAGCACTCTTAATAAAATGCACATCCCAGGTAATCTCAGTAACATGCCTCAGTCCTCATAATATCTGTGTGCTTTGAAATATGTATTTTGAATTGTATATTTTACTGAAATCCTCCTAAGCAGAAATATGGATCTCAACTGAAATGATAAATTGATGACTTCAGTAAATGAACACCATAAAATTGTTCAGGTTATGTAAATGGCACATCAACGTCAAAAACCTGTCTACAAAAATAAAACGTACTACAATTGAAATATAATCAAACTAAAAAATTCCATTTATTACTTTACAGATCATATACACATATACAATAAATCAATGTCTTTACAATTGCTTCATTATTAAATCTAACACCACAAATTTACATTATCAGCAAATATAAATGTTCTGACTGACTGATTCATGTAACTGACACATGGCTAGAATAATCTATAAATCTGACAGAGAAATCATTGGTCAGATGTGAAAAACATTGGCTGCATCTGAAATCGCACACTCTTGCTATATAGTAAGTGAAAAATAGTATGTGACAAAAGTAGTATGTTCGAAATCACGGTACTAAAAAGAGTAGGCAAAAAGCACCGGATGACCTACTACTTCTGGTGACATTCTGAAGTGTGCATCTGAGGGACATTTAACTATCCCATGAGGCCACGGGAGAGGAATTGTGAATGGCAGTGAAGCAACGTAACAAGCAGGTAGGTCACATGATAATAACAACATGGAAAATGAAGAAGGTCCAGATTACATTCTTACTACACACATTCATACTATATGGAACATATTTTGTTAGTGATCATTACATAATTATTCAATATTAAAGGTCTAGCCAAGCGAGTATGTGATTTATTGTATGCACAGCTATTGTATATATTGTCAGTGAGAAGTTAAAGGAATAGTTCTTTATTTCATCTGTGGAACATAGAAGATATTTTGAGAAATTGCCAATGGTAACAATTTGGTTACAAACATTCAGCATGAGGGTGGTGAATGATCACGGAATTGTTGAAAGAACTATCCCAGTACTTCCTGTAACTTATTTTTATTTTTATTAAAGGTTTAATTGTATACTGAGTGTGATTCACATTAGTAGTCAAAACAAAGTCTTACATCATCGTGTAATTATCTTGAATTTACGTACTGTAGTTGTTACATTTTAGTAACTATTTCTAAATAATTCAGACACTACTATGGAGGAGAGAGGTATAAAGCAACCTGATCCAAGAGTTATTTCTTTGTGTAACATGGCATCACAGCACGACCAATGCATCAGCCTATTTGAATCTATCCCACCACAGTTTGAATTCATAAAATATTTTCTACGAGTCATGAGCTTCAAGGCACATGTGATCAGTGGCTTTTTAGGTTTTTAGTTATTTAACTTTGCAATTATGTTTTTCGATGTCTCCTACTATCCTCTTTATGCTTCTTTATCTGAAATTGACAGATAAAATGGGAGATTCAATGGAATGCAATGTTAAATATGTACAGTTAAATCGTCTCAGGTTACGTATGTAACCATAGTTCCCTGAGAGGGAACGAGACGCTGCGTCATAGCGCTATGGGAACACCCCGCGTAATCAACTCTTGAAGCACAATAGAAAACACCTGTGAGAATGACGCGGATGACATCATGAGCCAGGAGTACAAAAGGCACGCCCACACCGGAACCGGCAGCTTGCCCAGTGTCTGAAACAAGCACAGCATGCGCAGGAGCTAAGGATAATGACGCAGCGTCTCGTTCCCTCTCAGGGAACTATGGTTACATATGTAACCTGAGACGTTCCCTTTTGAGGGAACTCGAGCTGCGTCATAGCGCTATGGGAACAATATACCAACGCCACCTTAGCGACAAAGTATGCTGCCCAAAAAAGCTCCAAAGGAGAAGTTCTGGCTCCCTCGGGAGGCCAACCCTTCTCGGAAAGAGGTAGCCTCAACTAAGACTTGCCCAGCAAAAAGATCTGCATGAATTCTTCCAGTGCTTGTTTCAGACACTGGGCAAGCTGCCGGTTCCGGTGTGGGCGTGCCTTTTGTACTCCTGGCTCATGACATCATCCGCGTCATTCTCACAGGTGTTTTCTATTGTGCTTCAAGAGTTGATTACGCGGGGCGTTCCCATAGCACTATGACGCAGCTCGAGTTCCCTTGAAAGGGAAATGAGATTTCAGGGGAATTTTAATTCACCTTTAAAGTGGTCATATGATGTATTTTCATGTTTTCAATTTTCTTTAGCGTGTTATGTAGCATGTATAAGATCTGCAAAGTTACAAAGCTCAGTCTCACACAAAACATTTATTCTATCTAAAAGAGAAGTAAGAACCAGACCTAGCTAAAACGCATCAAATTCTCCCTCACATACCTATGTCACTATGTGGAATAATAATAATACATATGCAAAGAAAGGCGTGGCTTAAGTTATCGTAGTAGTGTTGTCGCTGCCATGTCGTGGAGACTCAAAAGCACTTTATTTGGGCTTCCAATAGTGGACCAAATTAAAAATCAGTGGTTAAGATTTATTTACAACACTATTTCAGAACAGTATAACCCATACGTTTGTGTGTGTGTGTGTGTGTAGCACATTATACAGATGACAGTTTCCTGAACCTGGAAGAGAACAAGCCTGGATGTGCATAAAGGCTTCTTTTTTTTTTTTATGTGGAAATAAAAAATTAGTTAGGGCAATCTGGCGCTTCTGACTCAGCCTATAAGAATGTTGTATTATTTATGAAAGTATTTGCTATTGACTTCAAATGCAGAAGTTTGTGCAGTATAGAGTAATGTGGGCATAGAGGATCTACAATAATAGAGTATGTGAAAAAATAATGTATACTTTGAACATTAGAGCATGTTAACATTCTATTACACCGAATGTACAAAATAACAATCTTTGAAATAAGCATCATATGACCCCTTTAATTACACGGACTACATCTTTAAAATATGTCAATTATCAGTACTGATTTTGATTAGTTTTTACCTTGTATTGGAGGTGCTGGCAGTCGCCTCCTCAGTTTCCGAGATGAACTGATGGTTTGTGTCTGAAACAAAAGTATTATGACAGTTATAGTCAATTATTCATATGAGCATGTAGGAATGTGTGCATAAATACATTACTTAAATATGAAGAGAATTACCTTGGTTTTTACAGTGTTAACCTTGGTAAATTGTGTCTGTGGAGTTACATTAAGACCTGCATTTTTCAGAGCTGCAATTCTTGAAGAAATATCTGAAACCTGGAAAAAAAATTGCACAGATCAAGACGAACTGACATAAAAAAGGCATATGTGTACAGTAAGGCTTTGCAGAAAGTCTGCTATGTAAACTGTTATTGCCAGTTTTGCTTAGTTCTATACAGTATTTATAGTGTTATAAACTTCTGGAAAGGGATTGTGTTTCAGACATTCATGTTTATTAATATTTAAAAAATAATTTGTTTTTACCTTTATATTTTAATTTAGCTTTATGCTATTTATTTGTGGTTTTATCCTTTTTATTTATTTGTTTTTTATATTTAGTTTTATTTTTTATTAGTTTTAGTAAGCAATTTCAGTGCTTCAACTGTTCAAATTTTCATTTTTATTTCAACTAATGAAAACTAATTTAATAGTGGTAAAAAAATAGAACTGTTATATTGCTCATTTACTCATTAACAAGTGTAACTGCATTTTCAGAGCTATGAGATTCTGCTGAAGAGATTCAAAGATAGAGAGAGAGAGCTAGAGAGAGAGAGAGAGAGCACAGTGTCCAGGCCGAACACACCTGGAGATCAGACTGCTGCACCTGGGCTGCTGCAGAGGCCACCTGGTCCTCTAGATGAGCAAGCTCTCTTTCAGTGGTGGATCCACTGATGCTGCGTGCACAATCTTCCAGATCCCCCAGTTCAGCCTCAAGCCCGTACACCGTACCTGCTGCCACATAGACCTGCACACGGTGAAATGAATCAGAATAAATTGATAAGCAGCTCATAATTGCCAGTGGTGGAAGAAATGTATGTCTCAGAAAGAATGCCTACATTCTCCTCCAGTCTGCTGAGCTGCTCGTCCAGTCTTCTGGCCTCTGCAGGGGGAATGCTCGAGGGGTCACTGCGGTTCGTTTGGCTTTGTGCATCTCCCATAGAGCCGTGAATTAGATCCTCAGTAGCGTTCAGAACTTTCAGCACCTCGGAGGTGATGCTGCGCAGTGATGCAGCCGAGTACTTCTGTTCATGATAAATACATAGAGGAAGCTACTTTAAACTGTAAACACATGACATATGAATGCAAATGCATGGGGAATAAAGTCACAACAATTTTGTGCAATTTTGACAAAATCATAACTGTCAAATATTTCCCTCAATTATTTATATTGTAACCACAGTTATTAAAACTGAATAATAAAATGTACATTATCTATGTATTTTTTGATAAGGCCAACAGTATTCCATATTCTTTATCTGGGCTAAACACAAGGCAAACCTTAACTTGTGTGCGTGTATGTCAACACTGTTAATGACAGATGTAGATGTGTTCTTCAAATAGTAAGAATTGAAATTGACTACTGTATTGCACTATGAACGGAGTTCAAGTTAAATCTGTTAAACTGTCTCCTTGTCATAGTTACCTGTAGCATTATGGAATTCATTAACTAGCATATTGCTAAGGTCAGTGTAGACTAAAAACCTTAATACATTATCATATTAATTTCCTAAATCTTCAGCTTCCAAAAATGTCCCCACTAATTTCAAAATCAAAACTACGCCCTTGAAAAGTTAAAATTATTACCTAATATAACTTAATTATGACAAAAATAACTATGACCATCTCATAATTTCATCATGACTAAGTTTTTATTTTAAAATTATGACTTAGTATGTCATAATTTTAACATTTGATGCTCTTTATGTCATAATTATAATTTACCAAAGAATGATTGAGCTTCCATACTACATATTCACATTGTGTTCTGTAGGTTCAAATGAGAGAATTTGTGAGTATGCAGAACTCATAGTGTGGCAATGAGCAGATTTAAACACCTCTGATTGCGTTCATGCAATCAACAAATGTTTGCAAAAGCAGCAAAAACACCTAGGAAATATAAACCTTTCCCTCAACTCGAATCAACATTCTTTATAATCATAATCTCAATTATTTATCGATTAATTGTGTACTCCCAGCAGAATGTAAAATACGTAAAATGTGCATGTAATACACAGTGAGTCAAGAGTCTGACAAAAGATGAAAACGGAAAAGAGAGAGAAAAGAGGAAGGAACATGCACAACAGCTTAGTAAATGTGACCATCCTGTCCACATTAGCATACAATTATCACCTGCTGTAGTATAGTGGAGATAAAATTTAGGTTTTTCTCTTTGTCCAGCATGTGTGCATCCTGAAAAAGTTCAGAAAGAGGCAGAAGACAAAAAATGAAATGAGAAATGAGAAGAGCTTCAGAGAGTAAATAGCAGATAAATCATGTAAGCAAATAAAGCATGTTAGAAGTAAGCAGGTTAAAGAAGCGTTTACTGTACTATAGTTATAGCTTACTGTAATATGGTTATAGTATTGTTTTTACCTTGTAGATCTCTTCTGGTGATAGATACAACTCCTGACCAGGCGGGGTGCTATCCTGAAGAAAGTTCTGAATTGTGTCACCTTGACTGTTGCCATTGTTCCCTTGAACACTCTCTTCTGATGATTTGATGCATTGGTGGTCTTCTGTCTCCTTAGTATCTTCACTGTTGTTCTTTAGTTCTTTCATTTCCTTTTCCTGTACCTTCTTTGATTGTCCACCAACAAAGCATCCCTTAAATGTCTTGTTATCCACGTTTTGTTCAGTTAATTTCATCTCTAGTTTCTTTTCCTCATTTCCCTCTCTGTCTAAAAATACATCCTCCCTAGTGTAAGCTTCTATGTGTTCTTCCATGTCATCCAAAGCCTTCGCTACAGCGTCAATGATCCTATCGAATTCCATCTCTCCATCTTCACTTATAAATCTGTTCAAAGCCAGTTCATAAGATAAGGCCTCTCCCTGCTCCTCAATATGATCAACTATCTCTGTATTCTCAGCTCTACTCTGCTGACCTTCAACCACATTTATTTCTGCTTTTCTCTCTTCAGTCTGAACTTTTCCCTTGTTCTCTGTCTCTTCAACTCTCTCACTAGTGATCTCACGTTGTGCATCTGTCTCAGTGGGTGTCTGTTTTTGGCTCCCATAGCTCATTAGTTCTGATATTTGTGTCTCCTTTGTGTCCTTTTGCTCACTAATGTCCTGCTCTGCCATAGTGTAATTTTGCCTTTTCTCTGATCTCTCTTCTTTTGCTTTTTCAACCATCTTCTCTACATGACTTGGGTTTTTTTTGTCATGTTGTATCATTTTGTCTCCATCTGTTCTGTCATCTACCACCAGCAGCTCAGTTCTCATCGATTGATTCATGTCTTCATTTACAGTTTGATGCTCAGCCCTATCCAGTTCATCTTCAGTGGAGGAAAGTAGTGTCTCACTGACCTGACTGGTCAACTCTCTGAGTTTGGAAGTCAGATCATCTTCTTTTAACATCTCAGTTCTCCTTACTTGATTTGTGACTTCAATTTCATCTGATCTTTCTTTTGCAACAGCCTCAGTTTTCAATAAAGCATCTCTCATTACTTCATCTCCCACTTTTGCTTTTGTTTCATCGTCTTCATCCCACATTTGATACTCCAACCTGTCCAATTCATCCTCAGTGGAGGAAAGTTGTGTTTCTCTGACTTGACTGGTCAGCTCTTTCAGTTTGTAGGTCAACTGCTGATCTAAAGATCCAACCACACCAAGGGCTCTATGATTCGAATTGATGTGCGCATTGAGATCAGGTCCAAATGGATCAGGGGTCACAGCTCCAGAGCTCAGGATGTCAGGGGTAGCAGTGTCTGAAGTGTCATCTTCCAGAGCATGATCACATCGTTTTTTTCCATGACGACTCTTCACCAGAGAATCTGAGAGTTGGCAATTGGAATCCTGCGAAAAAAGAATCAGAAGCATTAAATATTTCATAAAATTTATTTTAGAGAAGTCAAAGCTACCATACTACCTAAATATTTTTCATTTGTATTTATAGTTTTATTTAGCAAGAATTAATTAAATTACTGTAAATACTTTTACAGTGTTGCAAAAAAAGTTATTTTATCAAAGAATTATGAGAAACAATTATCAGGGTGACACATCACAGTTTTTAAGTGTAATAATTAGAAGACATGTTTCTTGAGAACCGAATCAGCATCTTAAAAAGATATCTGAAGATCCATGTGATGCTCAAGATTCAGCTTTGCCATCACAGGAATAGAATTAGAAAACAACTTTAATAATATTTCGCAATACTTTTACTGTATTTTTGTTGAGCATAAGAGACTTCTTTTAAAAACATAAAAACTTACTGACCTCAAATTCTTAAACAGTAGTGTATACATATATCTGATTTTTTTACAGATCTGATGGATCTGATTTTTTGCGTTTAAGTTCATTTTAATGGCAAAGAAAGACTTTGCAAATACAGTAATTGCAATTCATCTGACCACTCTTACTTTACAGTTTTTTCCAATTGCTTACACACAAAATCTTTTCATGTCACACGATTTTTGAAACCTCTCACTCAAAGTGCAAAACAACATGCCAACTCTTCAAACACATAAGCTATTTCTCAACCTTTGACTCAGTTTTCAATTGCATAAAACACTTTTTTCAAAACACTACACACAATTCTCTACCTCAAACACAAAGATCTATCAGGAAGTGAATTGCTTTCCTTTTCCAAACACAATCAATCAAAACGCTACACTTATTCACCAGGTCACACAGACACACTCCTAACATGTGCAAACACTAACTGCTTAACTGATCACTAACCATTCACTGCTTTACTTTACAGTAGTATAGATAGGTCTATAAATCCGTCAAAGGTCAGATTACCTGTTTTGAACGATGAATGCTAACAATGAACAGAGAGAAAGAGGAGTAGGAGGAAGAGGCAGGGGACAACCAGGACAAATACCAAGAGGAGGAGAAGGACTTTTCTGGATGCAATTCACACAATGCTTGTCCCGATCCAGATCAGGCGCCCGCTAGATTTGTGGTTATATGGGACAATGTTAGTTTTCACTGGGCTGTTCTGGTACAAAACTGGTTTGCCACCCATCCACAATTTGTAGAGTTTTGTACCTACGCCCATATTCACCTTTTCTAAATCCCATAGAGTAATTCTTCTCAGCCTGGAGCTGGAAAGTGTATAATCGCCAACCCTTTGCCCACATGTGTGCCGCTTCCCCCCCCCCCCCAATTCCTGGACCCCACACACAATTTACTGTATTCTACTGTAAAGAATATACCTTTGGTTTACACGTTTATCTTTGTGTTTTAGGTAGAGAATTGTGTATAGTGTTTTGGAAAAAAAAATGTATGTGACTGAAAACTGAATCAAAGGCTGAGAAATAGCTTATGGTTTTGAAGATTTGGCATTCAGTTTTGCACTTTGAGTGAGAGGTTTCAAAAATCGTGTGACATGAAAAGATTTTGTGTGTAAGCAATTGGTAAAAACTGTAAATATTTTCTGTTTCTACATTGCATTGGCGTTTCCGGTGCACTTGTTACCCAGATTACTTTCACTGTAGAACATTGTATTGAGATGTAGATATAAGCCTATGAAAGACCAAAGAGCTTTAGATTTAGAACAGCAGTGTTTACATGGTATATCCAAAAATGTATTATTATGAAAGAAGTGTTTACCATTTGATGCAAATGCTTCATTCTGACATGTGTTTGTGGCATTTTTTAAGGAGATGTGAGGCATTTTGCATTTTGTGTGTGCAGTTTTGAGAATTGTGTGTAGAGTTTTGAAAAAAGGAGACTTAGTTTTGAAAACGTGTGTAAGCAATTGGAAAAAACTGTAAGCAAATTGCCATAATAAAAAGCAGACTTTGTGATAATAAATAATAGTGTCATTCTCAAAACTTTTGGCCACAGCTGCAGTGTCAAGTTATAGACTCATTAGATGTCATGGAATTGATTGCAAGGTATTTAATTGTTGTATCCTACAGACAGTTTTTAATAGTAAGAAATTAAATGTATTATTTATTTTATAGGTTCATAAATCTTATATTAGAGTAGTAGTTAGTATAAAAAAGATACTATGTGAATTTTAAAAAAAATTCTAGAATATATTTGTTTTGACACTTATTTTGGTTCAGTACCAATCATTTAATTAAAAAAAACAACAGAGTATAAAGACGTTATATATGGTAATTTATCGCTTGTCTTTATATTTTAGAATTTTTTTTGCTTATTATTAAAAGGTTTAAATCAAAGCCAATACAAGTTACATGTACAACAAACAGTCATTCATACCTGTACAGCCAAAGACAATACCGACTGTCCTTTCCACTCTGCCTCCTCTCTCTTATTTTTCCTCCTTCGTCGTGACCTCTTGACTCTGCTGTCCTCTAGACCATCCTCACTACTTTCAGCCCCTCCTGGGTTGAAATTAACATCTATGATGCTTGAGCGGCGGGCGGATGAGGGTCGTCTGTGTTCTAGTGGCACTTTTCTCTTCAAGAAGGGCAGCAGGTTTTTATGGGACTTGGGCATTGGTGCATCCTGTCCCGAGGAGTTCTCAGTGTCAGCAGTCAAGTAGTTTGCAGTGATATGTTGCGCTCGTGCACCCAACGGCAAGGTTGCTTGACGGCTATAGGATTCTGGGTAACTTAGCTGCTTATTGGCAGACATTTTACGACGAAGCTCAACCAGTGCAGCTCCCCAGCCCCCATTGGCTTCAGGCTCTGTTTCGGAGCCCATTTCATCATAAGCTGACACCACGCCAGACTCCCTTTCTAAGACGCTGTAGACCAGACTTTTGCGCTTAGTTAAAAGGCTCGGTCGAGAGAGCAAGTTGCTCTGATAAGCAATCCAGTTCCCATCAGGACTCTGTAACACTGAAGACACACAGTTTTTTTACACATGTATATAAATGGAGATGGTCAACAGTTGAAACATTTAAATTGTTCTAAAATCTCTCTGCTATAAGCAAGAAGTGTTAATTAACTGATTAAGAATCATATGGATTTAAGTCAAGGATCTAACTGGAATTGTCCAGTCGGTCAACACTTCTCCAGCTAGGCATGGCCTGGACAGGCATCGTTCCTTCTTTCTTCATTTCTAGAGCATGAGTTTTAGAAGCTGAAGGCCTTGATCCAACGTTAGCATGCTGGTCTGTTTTCTCATCAGTCAAGAGACAGAAAGCTGAGCGAGACCTCTGAGGGGAGAGGTGATGTTTTGTGATGAAGAAAAAGAGCAATAAAAAAGGATTACAGAGTCATTCAATAGTGCATCAAAAAGTGGCCAAATTGCAGTTTAAGAAAGGAATAAAAGGCCAGTGTACCCAGAGATAAGCATCGAAGGCATTCTGTGTTTGATCAGAAGGGGTCCCATCATTGTTCTGGCCAGGCGACAGGTCCAGATTACATCCAGACTGCATCTCAGATGGATCCATCTTTCGGTGGATAATCTGTTGTTTAAATATTCCAATATAATCAGTTTATGCAAACTTTGTCAATACTGATAAATAAATAATATGATCATTTAAAATTATATATAGTAAGTAATAATTATAACAACAAATATAGTCGTGTTCAACATACTGTATGTAAAATGATCAAATTCTTCATTGTCGTTTTGATGTCAAATCAAGGGTTTAAATATATATACAGATACCTAGATCTTGATACATACAATTTAACAGATAATTGTACATAAATAATACATTTCAAGTGTTGAAATAGTTAAATAAAAATAAGAAACACATAACTGTGCCTTTATATTATATACATACTTTGTGTAAAACACGTAAAATAATGGGTAAAATATGCTCACCAAGGCTTTATAGACTAAAACTGATATTATGAAATATAGTATATATAATATATATTTTACATATAAAATATATAGTATATATAATATATATTTTTAATAGTTTTTCGAATATTCCCTTTCGTGCAGTGTGTACTATAGCTGTTTGTGAATGTAAAAATTCTACAAAACTGTAAAGTAGAAAGTGCACAATTATAAAAGTTATTGTCTCCCAAAAGAAAGAATCAACTCTGAACCTAAAGTAAGCCGAATTCCACTGCGTTACAGTTCTACATCACTATAAAATACATTTGCATAAAACTCGCCTATGTTGCACATTGTCCAACAACGAACAACTTAACCCACCCTCAAACACATCATTTCACTGACGACTGCTTTTCTGTGTGTGGGCGGGCTCTCTCTGCAAACTTGAACTCTCAATGAAATCGATTTTTTATATGATTAAAAATACATACTGTACACATCTGTCTACTTTAATCATAGAATACACTTTGTTTGTTCATCTTGAGTTGACAGTATGAACGTTGTTTCCTTTAAATTATGTTTTTTTAACAAAGTTCGGGAGGAGCACGTTCAAATGATTAACACAATCAACACGTCATCAGCAATTACACCTCATCCTATCAGCAGGAGAGGAAGCATGTATATTTAGACATGTTTGACTCACCTAAAGCTCTTTGACATTTTTCGGCATCCCTCCACCACCCCAACTCCTCACACTTAATTGTTCCTATCAAAGTCAGGATACGGGGGAGTGCTCCAGGTTCGGGCTAAATACCGAGCTCGGAGCCCTCTCCTCGGACAGCACGCCAAATATGCTTACCATTTATTGCTCCTGAATCATTCGTAAGTGTGAACTCGTGAATTTATTTTCAAGATCTGAAGTAAATAAGCATATCCATTGTTTATTTAAGTCGGTGTAGCTTCCAGACATTGGCCCAAAATTATTAATCATTCCCCAATATCTAGTTGTGATCTTTGAGTTAACAGAGAGCGAGTCTGGGACAAAGCCGTTTTATGACTCTTTAGATGCTAAACAAGACACCTGGAGGTCCTCTCATCCCCACCCCCACTCCCACGCTCCAAGGAGGACAAGGCCATCTGGGTACGCCGGAGACCTGACACACGCATACACACACACATACACCTACACTGACTATACAAACATGTCTACTTGCCCTATGTAACTCAAAAAGTCCAACTTTTTCAACCTGGATACAATATATTCTCATGAATATATCCATGTCTCAATGTGATAAATAACCATCTTAGTTTTGTTTTGTTAGTAGTTAGTTATTGAATGTTTCAATGCTTTTAACTACATGTGAGAAGAAATTCCTCTGCCCATCACTTGTAAGCCTTCATGAAAGGTCATTGCTGACATATCTTACTCACTTTCTGGACTATTGTTTTGGCCAATTCCTCTATCAGCTCTCCTCTGTTCTCTCGAAGATAATGAGCTTCGTTCTGCTTCTCCTACAAAATAAAATGTCAAACATGTCAAACGTGCCAATTTACTGAGTATCAAGAATGAATGAATGAATAAATGAATGAATAATATTATATGAGAAAGTCTTACTTGACTGTCAGTATGGCTCTCAGCCTTAGCAATAGCTTCATCTATAGCCTCTTCTGCCACCCGCATTGCCACGGTAATAGTCTCAGCCATGCTGTGCTCTGGAGAGAGACATGAAAAATAAAGTCTTTATAGATAGAAAATGTTGCACTATACTTACGCCATATACACTCACTTAAAGGATTATTAGGAACACCATACTAATACTGTGTTTGACCCCCTTTCGCCTTCAGAACTGCCTTAATTCTATGTGGTGATTCATCAAGATGCTGAAAGCATTCTTTAGAAATGTTGTCCCATATTGATAGAAGAGCATCTTGCAGTTGATGGTGATTTGTGGGATGCACATCCAGGGCATGAAGCTCCCGTTCCACCACATCCCAAAGATGCTCTATTGGGTTGAGATCTGGTGACTGTGGGGCCATTTTAGTTCAGTGAACTCATTGTCATGTTCAAGAAACCAATTTGAAATGATTCGAGTTTTGTGACATGGTGCATTATCCTGCTGGAAGTAGCCATCAGAGGATGGGTACATGGTGGTCATGAAGGGATGGACATGGTCAGAAACAATGCTCTGGTAGGCCGTGGCATTTAAACGATGCCCATTTGGCACTAAGGGGCCTAAAGTGTGCCAAGAAAACATCCCCCACACCATTACACCACTATCGCCAGCCTGAACAGTGATAAATAGGCATGATGGATTCATGTTTTCATTCCGTTTACACCAAATTCTGACTCTACCATCTGAATGTCGCAACAGAAATCGAGACTCATCAGACCAGGCAACATTTGTCCAGTCTTCCACTGTCCAACTGGGGTCTTTTGCTGTTGTAGCCCATCCGCCTCAAGGTTGTGCGTGTTATGGCTTCACAAATGCTTTGCTGCATACCTCGGTTGTAAAGAGTGGTTATTTCAGTCAAAGTTGCTCTTCTATCAGCTTGAATCAGTCAGACCATTCTCCTCTGACCTCTAGCATCAACAAGGCATTTTTGCCCACAGGACTGCCGCATACTGGATGTTTTTCCCTTTTCACACCATTCTTTGTAAACCCTGTGCATGAAAATCCCAGTAACTGTGCAGATTGTGAAATACTCAGACCGGCCCGTCTGGTACCAATAACCATGCCACGCTCAAAATTGCTTAAGTCACCTTTCTTTCCCCTTCTTACATTCAGTTTGGAGTTCAGAAGATTTTCTTGACCAGGACCACACACCTAAATGCAGTGACCAACTGCCATGTGATTAGTTGATTATATAATTGCATTAATGAGAAATTGAACAGGTGTTCCTAATAATCCTTTAGGTGAGTATATTTCCAATGAAATGTTTTCAAATGTTCACTGAATGAAACTATTGAAATCAAAATGACTGATATAACAAAGCCATATATATCCAAATAGGATATATTTAATCACAAACCTTCACTTTGTCTGTAGAATGTGGAATCACTCTCGTACACGCTACTTTCATTGCAGATGCTCTCCTCATTAGTGCTGCCTTCTGTTGGTGCAAAAAAATATTACAGCTCATATCATAAAAAAAAAAATTAATTATAATTTATCCATTTTCATTTGGAGAGGATGTATAACTTTAGAAAATATGTTGCATTCCATTAAGAAACAATTAAAGGCAGTGGCCTCGATTTCTGAGGGCATCTTTAATGAAATAGATCATTCACAAAATAAAATGTCCGTTATAGTTTCTGTCAGTTGTTTCTATTAGCAAAATAAAATTCTGATAAAGACGGACAAAAGTGTAATATAGAGATTGGCTCAAAATGAAAAAGATTAAGTACTACCATAAGCAAGTGGATCCTAAAAGATTGGACAGTGCTTCTAGCTCTGATTTAATAGCAGTGTCGACAGATATATATCCTCTCGCTCTCTCTCTCTCTCTCTCGCTCTCTGACAGACACTGTCTGAGAGAGCTGTCAGGTGGCAAATCATTTGATGTGTAATTACTAACATATTAATATGGCCTTAAATCCACAGTGCCCTGTAAAGTGCTTCCTTTGAACCAGTGAAGGTCAAACTACCTCTGAAGTCACCAGGTACCACTCTTTACATTCAAGCCAATGTTTATGCCTACTTTCTACAGAGGAAAGCAAATCAAAAGTAATGTTATAAATCAAGCTTTTTCTGTAATATAAAGCTGAAAACTGATGTTGCAGCTTAAAAAAACGATCCTATAATGCTATAAGCTTATCGTTCCATTCTTAGCACTTATCTGATGTTAAACTCAAACAGATTATCTTTCTAGCTTTTCTCTGCATCAAATTTCCAACGCCACACTATGATCACATAGTACAGAGAGTTTTGTGGCTGAAGCTCTTTATTTTTCATTGTCACTGTAATGCTTTTCCTTTCACAGAGAGCTATTCACACAGGTGACAAATAACAGCAGTCATGGTCAGCCATTTTAAATATGCCATTGGCCTTGCTTCTAACTGCCTTTCTCTTAATGGAGAAGACATTCTTTATTCACAGACCACAGCAAAACTGAAATTGAGGCTTAGCACCGATGATAATTATTTGTGCCCACAAACACAAGCAAAGGAGCTTTGAGCTGGTGTGAAAGAGGACTTGCTAACAAAGGTACTGTAGTATATTTCTGGCTATTAGTTACTGTACTTCCACAGAATAGTTTCCAGTAGAATATTTTCTCTACAACTGTACAAAATGAGAGCTATATAGTTAACTATACATTGTGTAGGTTCCAACGGTTGCAGCCATTTTTCAATAAAATAAACGTTTAAATTCTTTCTGTGCACCACTAATTGGAGAGTGATTAAATGATTTATCTGTTAATATAAGTAATTATAAGCACATGCCATTTTTATTCGCTATTTAAATGTTAGGAATACAAGAAGCCAGGAATCCATTAAGAAATTTCAAGCTGCACAGTGACCTTTCCTCCGTAAACAGGATTAATTCTCAGAAATCCTGCTGCTGCTAAATCTGAGACAGAGGAGGTAAGTCAGACCATAGTCTCCCTGCCTGCTCTAGAGCTAGAGCTAAATTCAGAGCTAAATACATGCCTGCACATGCAAACATAAAAGACAGTACTACAGCTTGAAGGGCAACTCAAATCTGAAATATCCACTGGATGCAAATGACATTTGAAAAGGAGAAACTCCTACAAACATGCAACATGTAAACAGCTATTTTAACTCCAAAACATAGAAAATATATAGTAAAATACATTATATAAGTATCATAATGTGAAATTGTCCTTTATTTTAAAGGAAGGTCATACAAAAGTCCAGATGGTACCTGGAGTACCTGTAGGCTCTGCTAGTACTCCATGCTCGGCTGCATGCCTCCTGTAGAGGTTCTTTAACACTTTTGCACTGCCAAACCTTTTAAAACGCCTTCTCACATTATTGTAGAACCATTCCAGTGACTGAGTCTTCAGTACCCTGAAAATAAATGAACAAGGCCAAGAGCATTTAAAAGCATTCCTGTGATTTTGTTTGCTTTACACTTGTTTATGATTAAAACCTTTGACAATATAAGTATAAGATGGTGTGATTATGCAGAGTATAATATTTGTCCCATGATCATTGACACAAGGTCCTATAATCAGCAAGCCCACACTTACACATATATACAAAGAAAGGTCAGAGTAGACTGCCAAAGGCACTTTTGTTCAATAACATGCTCAATATCAAAGACCTGGTTTGCTGTTAATACTGTGCCTACAGATTACAGACTGTCCTAAAGAGAAATAGCTCTATGTTCCCATTAAAAGCAAAGTCTGATTTAAAATTCAAATTTTTTTTGAGGAATTTCCTGCTGGGATCATATAAGATATATTTACACAAGTATACAGACAAATAAATACACAAGTACACAGACAATGAGAAAATAAGGGAGAGCTTACTAGACAAAATAGCTTTCTGCTTCAAAGTTTTAAATGTTTGCTTATTGATTTAATTAATAAGCATTTTGCACACTAAATTCAGAGGAATTTTTATTCTTATGGTCCAGGGACCAATCCAACATCAATCAACAATTATGTTAGCAAAATGACAGTGATAACCATGTTGTTATCATTTGTTTGTTTTATTTGTTAAGAAATATGCAGAGAAATATGAGGTTGGCAAAAACAACACTGTGTTGTTGTCATGCCTAAAATAGCATGCTGCCTCCTTTCACTATTATGAGCAGACTACAGACACCTCCTGAAGACAAATGATATATTCCCCACAGAAAGGGAAAGGGTTTTATTCTGATCATGGAAATTACTTGTTTATGCATTTACTTAATTGACTAGACAAAAGAAACAACATACTGTAGACTATAGACACTTGATTACTGCATACTGTGCAACTTATCTGTTTATAAATATTGCACAATTTTAAATGATTTGCTTCCCATTTTTAATGTTCTAATACACTATTTGAAATGAAAACTAGAATAAGCATGAGTTTTGTTATGTGACAACAGAAGAGATAAATCTAGAGTGGATGTGTATAGTATCAAAATTCAATTCTACTGATGGACGTAATCGCAGTTCAAATGCGAGTGTAGAGACAGAAAAAATAATATTTTTAATAATAATTTAACATGATATTTTGTATAGGACTTAATGACTTTTGTAGGACAAAAGCTAATAAACCTTTTGGGTTTCATTTGAAAATGTCTCAACACTATGGATTCACACAGAAACAGCATAAAAAGACAGAAAGTCACCAGTAAAACTGCCTCCAATGGTTAGTAAAATCTATTTAAACTAAACTGTATATTATACAGTGCATATAAGCACAAAAATACTTTCTGTCTTCAAGTAGTATTGTGACCTACAGCACTTTGTGACATTTACAAGGGCCTTTGAGTGCATATCCTGTCATGCTGTATACTTGTATTACACATAATTATTTTGATGACTGTAGAAAGGTCTGAACAATGTTGTCTGAACTCTCAATTTAAATGCCCTGTTATAAAAAGTCTTTCATTAAACCATGAGTGTAAACACACCCACAGGCAAACAGACGTTAAATATGGTTTGACATACACAAGAGTCACAACTCTCACAACGCATTCACATTTTCACATTAAAACTGTCCATTCACTGAACCAGTCCTGAACCCTTAAGGGTTGTTTTGTTGTTTCAGTGGAAAATATTTGAGCTCTTATAAATTCCAATGGATTAATTTAGATTGATTTAAAATAACTGGGCACTGTCTTATATCATTTGAATTAATTGATTGTAAATGCATTAAAAAAACACTTGTACTGTATAAAGAATACAAATTTCAATTTACTATGGATACACAAACATCAATCTATCAATTCTAGTAAACTAGAAACTAAAATCAGTTTAATTCCAGTAAATGTTACAAATTAATTTAGGTATCACAACATTATAATATACAGTATACAAATTTATATTAACTTTTAGATTTGCTTTTAGTGTTTTTTAAAGATTTACGTGAGCATTAGACGATGGCAAAGGTAATAGTAATATGAAATTAAGAAATGAGCATGCACAAATAAATACGGCATTCAATATTGACTGATAATTTAAATAATAATAATAATAAATAAATAATAACATAAAAAAAAAACATTTGTTTCACTATATGCCTAGTATTTTAACCCCTGATAACAACCACAAAAAAAGTATCATGAGCATTTACACAGCAGGTGTTTCCCACTTAAGTCCCCTGATGGAGCTTGCTCTCACTGTCTCCAAACCACAACAGCTCTTGTTATCACAGCAATACTGACCTGGTCTTCTGGCAGGCAGAGCACAGCCAGCCTTTGTCCTTCTTAAAGTAGGTGCAGCATCCCTTGCAGACATTATAGCAACATTCCAGGCAAGAACGCTTGGGGTTGAGTAGGAAGGTGAAGGGAGAACAGCAGCGGATGCAGCAGCGCTCATTAAACCTGTGCTGCCGTGACAGCAGAATAGACCGACTGCCCTCCTCAACCAGCGCCTTCTTCATTTCACTGGAGAGAGAAAGAGAGAGAGAGAGAGAGAGAGGGAGGGCAAGATACAGCATATGTGATACAAAGTATGTGAATTGATACATAAGCTGATGTATATTTGTCTGAGTATTATATAAGGCGGGCTGTAGTGCTTTATAAGTGGATCATGACATCTGCGTGTTGACAGATGTACAGCATTTGCCCTTCAGCATCTTAAATCTGTCTGGATTTCCAGCTATACTACAGCCTCCAGAGATGAAAGCAATTCTGCAAAATTGCTCTGACATTTAGGAAAGAGACAAGAGACCTAACACTATTTAAAACAACAATATTTGCAACTAGGATATACACACTTTGTTTGGATTAGGTCCGTTAGATTTATGCAGCTCAATTATACTAATGTACTTTTAAGATACGAAAAGTTTTGGTTATGAATAATAAGTTAGAATTGTAGGGTTTGCATAATACAGTAATATATAAACAAAAATTATTTTCAGCATACACACACATACACAGTCTTGTCTGTGTCATGGTACACAGAAAATAGCCTTTTATGGGAAACTCAGGAGGATTAGCGTGATATACAATACACATAATACACAACTAAACATGGTAACTATTACAACACACTGACACTACATAGATGAGAACAGACAAACAGTGAGGGAGAACACAGGGTATAACTACACTGGGACTAGCTCAGAGAAATGAGACAAAGCTGACAAGACTAACAAGGTGATTAATGACACAACAGGTGACTATGATGACAACAGAGGAGCACATGGGGAAACAGGAAGAACATAAACAAGCATTTCAGTTTTCTAAAAGTGTGTATATTACTGGTGTGGATTTTTAAGTGAGCTTGCATTAATACATTGTTAGGCTACATTTTCAATGCCACATTAGGTTAGTCTTTATGAGAAAATGTATAGATTTGTTCAAAAACACTCGTTCGTTCAGTGCTTCGTTCAAAGAAGTGCAACAGTTAATTCTACTTTGACTTCGGTTGGAACAGTACTGCAAAATTAAAAAAGTAACTGGCACTACTGTGTCTAAATTTCTATGCTACTTAGTATTAACTTAAAATCATATCATAATATCATCTTGAATATCATAATGGCTGGTCTGAATATCATCATGGCATTTCCTGTGGTTCACAAGTGTGAATACAGAAAAAAAAAAGTATAGTAATACCTCGAGATACGAGCATCCCTACATACGGGTTATTCAAGATACGAACAAGCCTTCGGGCAGATTTTTGCTTCTAAATACAAGTAAATATTTGAGATACTGACGCCGATGCCGACACACGCTCACTTCACGTGTTCGCTGACTTCTGTACGCATCGCCTGCGAGTAGGTGATTTTCTCTCTATTTTGTGCATTATTCTTCATAATAGCGATGAGTTCTAAGAAAGTGAGTGGTAAGGATGGTAGCAAGAAGAAGAAACGCATGATGATCATGGAAATGAAGCATGAAATTGTGAGCGTGGTTCCCGCGTGAGTGATCTAGCATGCATGTATGATCGCAGTACATTCACGATATATACCATCCTAAAGCAGAAGGATGCTATCAAGAACGTAAATCCTCCAGCAAGAGTTCAGCAGTAGCGAGGAGGAGGGTGAACTAGAGGAAAACATTTCTGAAATTAAGGAAGTGATGGCTATGTTGCAGAAGGTTTCTGATTTCATTGAAAAGAAATACCTTGATAAATTGTCTACTGGTCGTGCTTCGGCGTTTTTTGACGACACGTGCCTTACTCATTTCCGTAACATTTTGAATGGGAGACAAAAACAAATCTCCCTCGATAGATATTTCGTTAAAAGGTCTGCGCCAAGTGACGGTAGTCAGGCAAAAAAAAGGTAAGAATAGTGAAGAAAAGTAAAGAATACAAATCAAAAAAGCAAAACAATAATATAAAATAGAAAGAAAAGAAAGTAAGCAAAGTTCAGTTATGTTAATTTAGTTTACGTAAGTTACATAGTGTTCGTGTAAGGTACGATAGGAATCAGCTGTCTACATACCAACCCCCTTCCTAACTCCTCCGAACATGATACTGGCACTACTGTGTCTAAATTTCTATGCTACTTAGTATTAACTTAAAATCATATCATAATATCATCCGATACTGTCTGTGAAAACCGACATCACACAAATACTGTCTACGAAAACTGATATCACACAAATCCTTATACTTGTATACATGTTCTATAATAGTGTGTTTGTGTGTGTGTCTATACCAATTATAAATAAATAAATAAATAAATTCCATTGTTACGGATCTGGAACGGATTAATTTGCTTTCTATTATTTCTTATGGGAAAACATGATTCGAGATATGAATAATCGAGTTACGAGCTCCGCCCTGGAACGGATTATGTTTGTATCTTGAGGTATTACTATACTATAATACAAAATATACTGCAATAAAAAGAATATTAACTGACAACTTTTATGAATATTGTTCATTTTTATTAACTTTATTCATCTATATAGTGAAGACATGAGGGCGCAAAAGTAAATTGTTTAAAAATGGAATTAAAAATTGTATAATTAATTATTAAACAATGAAATGTATATAATTTTAAATGTGTCATGATTATGCATATTATTCTAAAAACAAACCTATGAGAGAGAGAGAGAGAGAGAGAGAGAGAGAGAGAGAGAGAGAGAGAGAGAGAGAGAGAGAGAGAGAGAGAGATAGAATCTGACAGGAGAAGCAGAAGGATGGAAAAACTAGAAAGGAAGCATTGTATTGAAAACATCTGCTTGAAGTGTGGCATTTACTTTGTTTCTCTAAACAATGCCAAAAGGAAATCATTTGGAATGATTAGAGCCACAGCATGAACTAATCGGTCCAGTGAATACTTACTGACAGAGGGGAACTGAGGATAATCTCAGCAGATTAAAAACAGACAAAATCAAAAACAAAGAAAATAAAAGGCTGCAATGACATGATACACATGCAATGGTAAGACTTTATAGTAATTATGGTCTTGAGACTTTGAGACTTGGCAAATACACATTTATAACAATGCATTTTTGAGTGTATGTGTGCACTTTGCAATAGTTTGTGGCAAAACCTCCCTTTGAGGACTCTTTGTGCATGCATATGCCTGTAAAAAACAACTCTTGCACTAAATCCAAGATGCATGTAGTTTGCAGATTAATCTCAATGTGACATTCAGACCCTACAGATTCAGACTACAGATTACAAACTGTCTTCCACCAGTCTGTCTTGACTCAATCAGTGGCAAGAGGAAAAGCAGAAAAGATAAATAGCTGAAAAAAATCTATTTCATGTCCCTACAATCATGTAATGTGATGATACCCCATCAGGGGTCTTTTCAATGAACTTATAATTGGATACTCGGCAGGGCATTTCCACCGAATTCTCAAAAACATGGTCTGTTGTTTACAAAGCAAACCATTGGCAAAGAACAGCAAAAATGTTGTGTGCCAGTAGGTGCAGATCCAAGGGAAGGTCTAATAAGTGACCCATGCCAGATAGCCAGACTGGGCACAGGTGTGATGAACATGGGGGAAAGTAAAGTCAATATTTTATACTAAGTCATCCTCAGAACAGTATCTATTATGAATGACAGGTTATATAGATATGATATGTAACTACAGTACTAAATCATGATTAAATCAAGAAGCACTACCCCATGACTGTTACACGACACACTACGTATTCAGAATACATTTCACATCATTCTTTGTAAAGTTTTGAATGCACTCTTGTTTGTTATACTTGACACCATAACAGTTATTTGACAATTTGACAGATTTTTATATTTATTGATATTGGACATTCCAGTCAAGTATCAATAAGTATAGACATATCAGTCAATATTAGGTATTTTCCTCTTATTTTTACATTAGATTAAGTGACCATCATATGATGGCAAAGTAGAGGTTATTTAAAAAAAGAAATGCTAATAGTTTATTAACACTGTTATACATGTAATGTTTAGTAAATCTCAAAAGTAATATCAATTTTTCATGTACATTTTCTGTACATGATTTTGTTGTGACAAAATTAACTTGTAGCATTAAAATGGACTGATTTGAGTTTTTAGTGTTTTATTTTTAATTTATTTAGACAGGCCATTTATCTTTTTTTCTATATCATGAAAATAATTATACAACATTAAAATTGTGCATTTATTTGTTAATAGCACATTTTGTTTAGCTTGTTTTGCAAAGGCTATGCTGACATTACCATTCAAATTGAAATCTATAAACATTTACAAAATAAAATGCATTTTACTTAAGAACACTTATATGTTCAATTCAGTTTAAATTAAATATCATGAAAAAAAATGTTGCATGAGGATTGGGAACTGTACACACACAGGAAAGATCAATCTCAAAGAGCCAGATCTACTGTTGTGTTAAGACTCCAGCAATGTAGTAATTACATGCCCTATTCCTGGAACATCTTGATAACACAGCTCAGCTGGTATTGCAACACAATAATGCATTACAGTTGGTAAAACAAGATGTGTTATGTTGGGAATGGCTCACTTCAGAGCCATGCAAGAAAATATGCACTAATCTCAAATGGCAGGACTTCAAATCTGACAAATGCACATTGTAGCTAGTCTTTCTATGGAGATTGAATCAGCATGTAATTAAAGAAAATATCGTTTCATAATTTTTTGTATGGTCTTAGATCAAAATGACCCATTGAATAGTGTTCTACAAGCTAACACTGCCTGCTCAGAAACACTGAAATAGAAACAATATTCTGTTTGCAGTTACATCACATTCATGTAATGGATACATAGTTTCCTCACAAAAATATCAGAATCTGCCAACTGTTTGAAATCCTTGATTTAATGAAATGGAAAGTCATTGAAGAGTGCATGGATAGATGGAGCACTCTAGGGTCTAGATGGTTAGATGGTTTCCAAAACCTGATTTAGATCAGTTGTACCCAACTGGGGCTTCATGTACCCCAAAGGCTATTTAAGCAGGTCCAGGGGGGGTTGGAAAATATTTAAAATAGAATAGAAATATAAAATAGAAATTATGAAGAGACAATACATTACATGATACGCACATTCTTGGCTCATTCACTTCATTCCTTATTTTGGCATTTGACTTTATATTATTATATTTAATTGGTTTTCAGTGTTTATTTTAATCTACATTTCAAATCAAACACTTTCCATGAAGGATGGATGGAATATTACAATGCAACATGAAGGAAATCATGTTGCATAGTAAGTCTCTCTTTGTGCATTTTCCTCCCCCTGTTCAGAGGGTCTTTTCTAGTAATCTTGTTTTTGTGCTCTTCCATTCTCTGACAACTTACTTAATCCTGTTTGAAATTCAGAGATGCTCACCAGGTGACAGAGAGGATATTGAAAAGCTAGATGCATGCAGGCAGAACACACTTGGGAAAAGAAACAAAAACGCTGTCTGCATTAAATTAGATGGTTTACGGTTTTGTAGAATTGCGGGTCTTAGGAAATAGTTATTTTCTTCATAATATAATAAAATTATATTCATTCATTTATTAAAAATACCTATCAATAGGATATAGGGTTATTTGGGACAGATATAACATTGTAGTCTTACCAACTCCAATACTCTTAATCAGACAAATACAATCCTGTTTCCTAGAGCTCAACATATTTCACAGAGGATCTGTGTACACTTGGTATTAACATCCATCTCAAGCGATCCAAATACAAGTGGACAGCTAAGACAAATCTTCACACTGGCACTCTTCAAAATTTCTAATGTTTCTCCTGGTGCACTTATTTTCCTTTTTCCTTTGTGACAACTTGAAATACTTTCAGTGTGTTTCTGCTTTTCTTATCTAAGCTGCCTAAAAGCATGAAATCAACTATACTGAGGAATTGGTTGTTTTTGTTTATTTTTGCTCCATTATTCCTTCTTCCTGTTCCAGCAAATAAGCATTTACAACAACAGAGTGGGAGATTAGTAAGGCCAGAGTGCTTGTCAGATAAAATCCTGGTGCCAAACAAAGTCATTAAGCAAAGATTTCTCACCCCGAAGTACAGTGACGAATAATGTGATTCTCTGTGCCAATGTGCCATACTTTATGAAAGAAAGACAAAACAATGGAGGAAAAAGAGGAAGAGAGAAGGTTAAACTGAGATTAAAGGCTAAATACATTAAACACACTAAATAAAGATAATGGGTTATGTTCTGTCGTTTCATACACTATACTGAATGTACAGATAATACTACATAAAAGAGTTAAAAGTCAGTAAGACCATTAGGTAAATACGCTACCAGAAAGGCCTCTTTTATCAGGAAGGCTCTGCGTCCCAATATGCCTACTTCCATACTACAGAATATACTAGGCGTAAAAGCACCATGAGAGCCAAGTAGTATGTCCAAATTAACAGTATTCATAAAACAGTAGGAGCTTTGGGGGGGATCAGGTGGCTTACACAAGGCACTGGAAGTGATAATAATAGTGGCCCTTTGGAAGGAATCCCAATTCGTCAGTGGTTCTGACGTAACTTCGAACATGACTGACTGAAAGGGAACGCGCTGTGCCTATGGAGGCGTTTGAACAGTCTCGCTTGCGCTCGGCTCGGTTACCACTGGCGTAACTACCCCACTAAGTAGGTATATAAGGAGAGCATGTGCAATCGCACATTCAGGTTTTTGCTGAGGACCTGACCCGGTGGCACGGCTTTGTCAAGAAGGGAACAGTATCATGAAAGAATACACATATGGGATCACCGTAGGGATCACAACATATGCGCACCTAGCCTAGCACAGGGGAAAACCACTGGTTGCACCTTGGGGTGCTAGGCCTGGCATCGCACGTCTGCACCACATCTGACTGACGCTGGTGCTGTAGGAACTCCAACTGTGTTCGCCAGCCTGGATACTCACCTGAGAAGCAAGATAAAGGCACAAATCTGGTCCATAGTGGGGAATGGTGCAGCAAGCGAGACACTATGAGTACACAGTACACAGGAGGACTCTGGCTCAAAATAAAGGTTATAGAACCTTGCAAATGTGTTAGGTGTTTTCCAAAGTGAGGACAGGACAGAGCAGAGCAAGGGCTGGGTCTACCTTATTCAGGGGCAGTGCATGTAGGTGCACTACAACAAAACAACAGCATGCTTAGACACTTGTTTTGGGAGAACTCCTGACTGTAGAAACCCAAGGTCTGACCACAGGCTGAAGGTTTGGCCACAGGCCGGGGTGATTGTCACCTAATGCATCCCGCATTGCCATGTCCAACTTGACCAACTGAGGTGCTGGAGAACCATTTCACTGTGTTCACACAACTGCTTTCATGAGTTGTTCAGAATGAGCCAGTTGTCGAGATAGTTGAGGGTGTGAACAACATGTTCCCTCATGACTACAAGGGCTGCCTCCACAACCTTCATAAAGACATTCAGGGACAGCCCCGAAGAACTGCTCAGCTCTGAAGTGAAAGCTGAATATACGATTGTATATACGATTATATACTCACTTTGCGAGGCGAGGTGTGTGATGCAAATCTCGTTACCCAATGTGCATTGGCTTCTTTAGTTTACACTCAGAGATGATTGGGTTCTCAGGCAAAATCCAAATTCATCAGTCTTTCTGACCTAAGGTCGAACCTACTACTATGCATCCACTGGACACTTTACTATCCCATGAGACCACAGGAGAGGATTTGTGAATAGCAGTGGAGAGACGCAAGTTTTAAACCAAATGTACATAGCAAGTGTCCGCAAATAGATGTGATAGTAGATATATTAGTCTCATATGACTAAGACACAACATGAATCTGTCTCTCCTGATTGATAAAACCTCTATAATGTTTCTGTATCTAAAGGTTAGTATCAGATTCCTTTAAGGGTGAAACCGTATTCATGGTGGGCTCATGGAAGTGAGTTGCGGATAAAGAGGGAAGGGAGGGCCCTTCCTGTCATTTTGTTTTAAAGTATGACAAAGAATGAAGGGAACTTCCTCATGCTCTCTGTCTATGACTGGAATGTCATTTGGGTGACATCACATGGGAGACAATGCAAAAATACATTATTTGAAATGGATTTTTAAATGTTTTAAAATGTTTGTTTTTTTCTGTTTCTGAAAGACATGTCTTATGCTCACCAAGGCTGCATTTATTTAATCAAAAATATTATTACAATTTAAAATTTGGATTTGAATTGAAGTTTCTCATTTATTCTTATTTGTGTCAAAGCTGAATTTTCAGCAGCCATAACTCCAGTCTTCAGTGTAACATGATCCTTCAACAATATGCTGATTTGAAGCATTTCTCATTGTTTTGAATGTTGAAAATAGTTAGGCTGAAAGTAAAAAAATAAAAAAGCATTTATTGTAATTATTTTTTCTTTTTATCGTGCTGACCCTAAATTTTAACAGTAGTGTATTATTTTATACAAATAATATTTATGTAACCAAATGCAACCAAAGTAGTTTTGAGTAATTTATTTGATCAAAAATGAATAAATTTCATAAAAGTGATGCTACAAAGATAAAGAAGGGTGGATGAGACTCACCTGATCCTCGTCTCCTCTGTCTTGCGCAATTGCATGTCCCGTTCCACCACCTGCATTACATGCTCAGCTTCCACATCCGTCAGACCAGAGAGATCCAGTTTACGCCCCATCCTTCACCTCTACAGAGCTAATAAGACACCAGCTCTGTTCTGACAGTTAGCTGAGGACAGTAATTGAAGCAGAAAATAGTAATTTAATAAAACAAAAAAACAGCTGTGTCACTGGCTTTATAATGTGTTTGAACTTAGATTTCGGAAATTGTTTTATTTATGAGTTTTCATTTCATACTTTGACACAGATTGGTTAATGCTTCATAGTGGCAGCTTTATAGTTGTAGCTAGGAGGTAAATCTGAAGACAAAACAATTTTGTAATTCTTACATTGTTTCATTATGAAATCAACATAATACAGTGTATTGCAAAAGTCCAAAGTAAAATCTCTTGCATAAGGTTGTTATATCAGCCTGCAGCTGAAACAAGGTACATATTTTGTGAGGGCCCTGAGATCAAGACCCCAACAGTTATATTATGATCCACTGCTCTGGACATGTTCTTAATTATTGTGTGTGAGTAGTTCTGCAAAATTTGATTCTTAAAAAGAATAATGTTGCCTTGGAAATTGACTTAAAATTATATAATAAAAAAGGCACACTGTAAAACTAACAGATCTTTCTCAACAACCGCAAAACCATCTGCTGAGCCACAAGTGAAAGCAAACACAACGCTTTTGCCCATGAGCAATAACTGCAGTTCATCTGTCAGAAGGTGGCAATGCATTAAAAGGATAGTTTGTCATCATTTACTCTGATCAGAAAGTGAATGGTGCCTGAACCTGTCATTCTGCTTATCATCTTTTGTGTTCAACAGAAGAAGAAACAAAGGCATGAACAACATAAGGCTGAGCATGATGACAGAATTTTAATTTTTGAGTAAACTGTCCCTTTAAAACCAGACTTTGCGACTGCTTAAGTCGACGTCCAGTTTTCAGAAAGAAACAGCGGCTATAATATGATCATAAACAAGCTGTTTATGATGAGTTTGGATAGCAAACCACTTTAAAACGAGATACAGCTCTATTCCTACTTAAGACAGTTTAAAGTTATAACAGGCTGTACATGTGTTTAAAATGCCACTGTAATTAAAAATAAACCATACTGGATACATACAAATAGTTATACAGGGAAGAACACATTTAGATGCGGTTCTTACCGTAGTGTTCACCTCAGTCTCTCACGTCAGCGCTCTTCGACCTGCGTCTGCCAAGCTGTCAAGATTTGAAGACAAACTCATTATGTATGTCGGCAAACCGCTTCAAATCAATATGGTCGGCTTTCGTTGTCTTTCGGACATGTTCGAAGTTAACCTTTAGACAAGTTTGACCTAAGAAAACATAGTCTGGAGAGAAAACGCAGAGAAACGGAAGCGCGTGTACCTGCTGTGGTCTCATGCCATTTACGACCACGAGACCTGAAATCTGCCAACCTCCGGTACACGGCGCGCCGCGATGCTGCAACAGTGCTGCTAATCCACTTTTTGGACGTGTTGAACGCTGATACCATATTGAGAATGGCTTGCTAGTTGTAAGAAGATTACATTAATTAAAAAATTGGCACTGATTTTAATTCATCCAAACAACCTTTATTGACTCATGTATCTAGTTTATTTGTTTGTATGTGATATTGGATTGGCAGATTTGTTTATATACATATTACTTTGCATGATTTATATTATTTAAATTGTTTTGAGTTTTATATGTTGCCTTGTGTTCTTTGCTGCCTTGTCACATTATTTTTTTTACTTTTACAAACAACAAAAAGTACCTATTTAGAGACCCATCCAGGCAGTTAAACACATATACAACTTATTTTGCTCATCTAAAGAATAATTTAGCACTTCACAGTTAATCAATGTTTAAACCATTCTAAAATCAGCCTTTTGTTTTAATAATTTTGTTTGAGTTTTGGTCACTTGGGCAGATGAAAATCCAACAAAACATCTTAGACTGGTTTCAGTAGAGACATGTTGGTCCTGTTTTGCTGATGCTTATCCCACACATACTAAGACAACATGTGGGGCATCTTTAACATATGGCATTGTCTTCTTCTTATATATATATATATATATATATATATATATTATTTTTCCCTACAGTTCATGACCATTACTGATCTGTCTGCAAATTCAGACTGTAAGGCAAGTAAATATTTCAGCTTTTCAGACTTAAGCTTGATCACATGTAGATCCAGTCAGCTGGTTTGAAAACATTGGCACAAAAAGGGCTAGGTAGGCCTACTCTGAGTTTATTCTCCTTGTTCTTTTTCACCACCCATTCTGACTTTTTTTCTTTTCCTGATCAACTTTTTTCTTTATTGTTTTCTTGCATTTCAGTAAAGAAATTATATTTTGTCATCTATTTTCCTGCGATGAAGTTATAAATCAATAGCAAGCCCAAAAGTTGGATGACAAAACACAGCCTTCAGAGGTACATTAGCCCCTCTGGAACACAAATCACTCATAATAAATCATCTTGTGAGTTAGTATTAGATGACAGGTCTTGACATGCCTAAACTGGGTGTTTTGTTGTTCTCCAAGTGTTTCAAAACATTTTCGTCAGGGAAAATGTTACTGCCCCTTTTTTGGACATATGGTAGTGATTAAATGTGTGAGTATAAAGCAGAGATGAAGTGCACTTGGACTGCAGAAAGCAGCAGGATGAAGTGTTGTGTGCAGCTAGGGCTGTTGTGTCTCAGCCTGCTCATCTCCAGTCTTCATGGGGAAGCCGAGACAGATAGTAGCAACGAACTAGTTATTAATTTTGAAGAGCCAGATCTTCATCAGCTTGAGGTG
This sequence comes from Rhodeus uyekii, assembly GCA_037043235.1. Lineage (NCBI taxonomy): Eukaryota > Metazoa > Chordata > Actinopteri > Cypriniformes > Acheilognathidae > Rhodeus > Rhodeus uyekii. The sequence continues at coordinate 1,823,040 of JAWRVZ010000102.1, read as the reverse complement.
AGGGATGAACTTTGCTTGCAGTACTTTATTAAGGTCAATCACACTGGGGTTAAAATGTTAAAAGGTTGATTTTCCCTAAATATAATAAGTACATGCTGTTAATTATTAAGTGCTTAAATGCCAAATTTTGACTGAGAGATTACCATATTGACTGTGTTGAATGGTTTTGAATAGATGCATGTCTTCTCACAACTCTGACACCATCATGTGTAACTGAAATCATTCTACAGATATATTTGAAGCTTAAAAATACTGAAGGATTATTTGACTGAGTGTATCTTTTATGTTTAATTTTTTTTCATAATTACTCTTTTCACAATGTTTTTTAAAAGATGCACAGAGTACGACGACAGCTGGTCTCTGCAGAGAAGGAAGACATAACAAAGACAGAAGTCATTGCGCCACCAGCTGTAAGTACACATCAAATAAAGTAGCTTGTGCCATTGCACAATCTTCCTAGATGATTTTTCCAGCTGCTGCTGTTTCACAATCAAGCCATAATCAAGCTTTCTTTTAGATAATTAAAATGCATATAATAATTAAAATTAAAGTACATCACAAAAAAAAACATTTAAAGATTTCATCTGCCAAAAAATATCATCTGCAGCTATATCAGCTGCAAATGCAGAGATGGTCATGTAAAACGTGTCAACAGAAAATTTATATTTTCACTTTCACCATTTTAAAAGAGTTATTCACAACCATCTCTTGTGCCATTAAAAGTGCCATTAAAAATAGTGAAATTGTATAAGATATATATATTTCATATAATCATCAAAGACTAAAGCACAGTACTAAAGCATCATCAACACAAGCTTCATTAGTTACATAAGTTTGTGGTCTAAAAATATACTGACTTGCTTTATGTGGAACTAATCATTTGATTATGTCATTTAAAGGTTTATCGCACCAAGAGGCAGAACAAAAACAAGAACAAAAAGAGAAATCATCCGCGCCCTGGAAGTGGTAGCCTTTTGGCAAGTGGAGTTCCCCAACATCTCCTGGTATTCTTTATCCTCTGATCATCATTTCAACATGCCATTTAAACACATTATATTAAAGAAAGACACTGAACTGCTTTATACTGAACGTATCATTTGCCCAACTTAGAAGACTGCCCGTGCCAAAAGGGATGAGAGTGCCGGAGGGAAAAGACCCTGGCCAGGCATTTAAACCATTATATGCATTCAAGTCTCCTTCCCAGGTAACATATCGTAGCATATTTACATAATATGAAAAAATGGTACTAGGCTTAACAGATGTTCTCTCCTTACAGGTTCCCTGAATCAGGAAAAAGAGGGATTGCATATATAAAGATACATCACCATGTTTCCTAAATAGCGTATCAGACTCAGGTTATGCTTGTGAAAGTTATCATTTATCTTTCTATAGCTTTACTTTCTTCTACTTATTCTTCAAGTATATTTTGGTTCATTAATAATCTATGAAAAATAAAATGGATTCTCACATTTCTGTAAGTCAAATAAGCATCACTAGGAGGCAGTATTTACCCAAGAGATGAGCACTCAAGCCAGCTTGGCATGTCACAATGTTTATTTGATGTACGTTGATTTTTATCTCTTAATTTCAATAAAGCATTTGTGTTAAAATGTCACTCTTTATTGTGTGGAAGCAATGCAAAACCTTGTAGATGGAGAATGGCTTTCTGTAGAGGTTTGGCAATACGGTGGTTTTTAAGGAAATAGTGAAGAATGAAAAGAATGACATGTTGATATTGTCAAGCATAAATAGTCTGAGAAGTTATGTGTGTGTTGATGGATTCTGTTAGATATAAACTGCATAACTATCACTCCTCTTTTGTGTTTGAGTGGTTCTGCCAGTTAAATGTGCCAGAAAAGTTGTTAGCCTGAAGAAGCATACAAAATAATACGTTTCTTGCCAGGAACTTGTCAAAACACTTTGGCGGCCCAAATTAAGTAGAAAAGCAACATCATTTGTTCCTTATCTGCATGAAATGCGTTGAAATTAACACAAAACTATTCTCTGTGCATTTCACTTTGTTGCTACTTAAGCATCTAAAATGTGCTGGAAAAAAACATTTTGTATGAAATCACAATGAAGACAGAATGCAACACCACTGCTTTCACACTGAACCCTAAAAAGCAACCACAAGCAACCATGCAAAAGCAACGATTTGCACTTGCACAGTTTATACAATGAACAGATGTTACAATGCAAACAAAGTCAACAGCACTTTTTTCCTCAATATGTATGTATGTATGTATATGTATGTATAATATATATATATATATATACATACACACATACATTCTACTATAGCTTAGTCAGAATGGCTATATAGCCATTCTGACTAAGCAATAGCAGAATGCAATAAAATAATTTGTTTTAAAAAATTGCACAAAAGATATTTACACATGTTTAAACAGTATGTTACACATTTACATTTTTGAAGAACATCCAAAATGACCATAATCAAAGAATAAAAGAATATACTGTGGCTGTGAATTACATTTATGCCATATGTGCTCTGATATTCCAGTTAAAAAAGACTTTGCAGGCATATTTGTGGACAGTTGCTGGAGACGTGCATTAGAACGTTGATGAGGTGTGGGAGCATGAGTCACGGTAAACACACTCTGTTCTCACAGGAAGAGCAAACAGAAACAATCTACTCTGCCTTCAGGCAAAGCGGAGAATCTTACAAGGTAAGAGAAACGTTGAATTTATCAGTTTTAGAGATGTTTTTTTTTTTTTTTTTAGATAGAAGTTTAATATGATCCAGATGTTGGCAGTTGAAACTACACATTGTTTGGGAGATAACTCTTGAACTGAAATTATGCAGTTGTGCGAACATTAAGATAAACCGCCATGAACTGTATGCGCAACTGCTATTTGAAAATAATTATAGCACTTTTTAGAATAATTATTGCAGTTATCAGAATAGTGTTACGTTTAATGTTGCAAATGACTGAAAATAACATATTTGGGTTCAATATATATTAAACACTCTTTTCTGGAAGGTGAACTATTTAAAAAGAAACTTTAAAATGTGCAACTTGTTTCGAACAAGGAAACCTGGAAAGGATTTACAAAGTTTAACAGATATGCATCTCAAGTTCCAGTTTATCTGTGATGTTAAGCATGCAGAGAAAAAGGGTCATTTGATAAAAGCTGAGTGGGAATGTATGGAATGAAGGTGCTGTTACAAGCCTGCAGCAATAAAACATCCTGTCTGGTTGCCATATGCTTTCTCTCTGCTTTTCTGGAAGAAATATCAACACTATATCTGAGAACGCTTGATAATTGCTTGCACATAGAAACAAACAACTTTCAAACTATTCATTGTTTTTATTTTCAGAGCTTTAAAAGAAGAATGGAGATCTCAGATGAACATTACTATGACTACCCCGAGTATGAAAACAACAGCTTCAACTTCAGCTACGATGATTATCAGACCATCTGTGAGAAGGGAGATGTGCGCTCTTTCGCGAGGATCTTCCTCCCAGCTGTTTTCGGGTTATCTCTAGTGCTAGGTTTGGCAGGGAACGCTCTGGTTGTGGCGGTGTACGCGCACTGCAAGCAACTGAAAACAATGACTGACACATTTATACTTCATCTGGCTGTGGCAGACCTTTTGCTGCTCCTAACGCTGCCCTTCTGGGCTGCGGATGCTATCCACGGCTGGAAGCTCGGAGTCACCGTCTGTAAACTTGTATCTGCCCTGTACACCATCAACTTCACTTGTAGCATGATGCTTCTGGCCGATATCAGCGTGGATCAGTACCTGTCTTTGATACCAGGAGCCAGAAACAGAGGCCTTGTGTGCGCTTTTCAAAAGAAGCATTGTGGAAAACTCTGTTTGATGGTCTGGACCGTTGCAATTTTTCTTGGAGTCCCTGATTTGTATTTTTCAACGGTCAGGGAGCTTTCTCATAAAAAAAGCTGCATTGCAATGTATCCGTCGGACATGGCGCTCAGGGCTAAAGCTAGTTTGGAGGTGGTGGAGGTCGTGATAGGCTTCTTGCTACCTTTGTTAGTCATGCTGTTTTGCTACTCCTGTGTAGGCCGGGCCTTATTGAAGCTCCCTCAGGAGAGGAGGTGGAGGAAGTGGAGGTCAATCCGTGTGCTGCTGGCGATGGTGGGGGTCTTTGTGGTCACGCAGCTGCCCTACAATGTGGTCAAGTTTTGCCGGGCTGTGGACATCATGTATACTTTTGTTACTCACTGCGGGCTTAGTAAAGAGCTGGATAGGGCTACTCAGATCACAGAGAGCCTGGCATTGATACACTGCTGTCTAAATCCTGTTCTGTACACGTTTGTTGGTTCCTCCTTCAGACAGCATGTTTTGAAGTGTGCCAAAGACTTTGGAGGCAGGGGGAGGAGGTTGGCACATGCAAGAGAGCAACAGGAAGTGGATATCTCATTGAATTCTCATTCACAGTCCCAAGACACCAGCACTTTCTCCATTTGAGCAAAATAAAGGAGATGGTGTAGATGTTTACCAGCCTGTTGATATGTATATGCACACTAGCATCCTGACAAATATGTACACAAAATTTCGTTTTTTTGTTTTTCATAAGAAGAGTAATTTCTCACTGAAGTAAAATGTGAGATGCAACACATCAAAAGTTACGTTTGGATGAAAAAGAACAAAAAATAAGTCAAAAAAGTGAAAATAATGCCGGACTAGTAGCAGACTGATGGTGCGTTCAATCTGTGTTCAAGTTTACATTTACATTTATGCATTTGGCAGACGCTTTTATCCAAAGCAATTGCATTCAAGATAAACATTGACATTATAATCAGTTCTTGCTTTCCCTGGCGATTGAACCCATGACCTTGGCGTTTGACCTATAGGAACGTTTTTTTTTTTACATGTTGGGACTTTTTTTTTCATTTATGACATCAGGTGCTTTTAGATTGGTCAAAGCAAGACAGCCATGTTGTCTACCTTTCTAACCTAAATTCAGTGAAATTCTGAAATTAATGATGAATAAAGAATGTGCATGAAAAGTTGCCAACATATAGCGACTAATGAATCTTATTAATCTTACCAATGAGTCTTGCGCACGTTCACAGAGAATAGATTCCTTCCGCATTACAAGACGTGAACTGACACTTACAACTCATGTCCGATACTTCGGGTTCCGACTTTCCCGTTTGTAACATGGTGGCGTTCGTGTTCAAGTCGTAAATGCGATTTTTACGACATGACTTGAACGCAAAATTATTAACTCTTTCCCTGTCATTAACCCAGTTATATTCATATGAGTTATATCGGCAGAAAATGCCAAATTTCTGGAAAATAAATAAATCGGATTTAGCAAAGATTAAATCCACGTGACTAAATACTGTAACTGTTTAGTGTTTTATTTACTAGTTATTGCAGGTAATTTTTGTTGCGGTTTGTTTTGTTTTTTATGTTTTTGAGAACTTTGAAAAGATTCAGCTCATGTTCAGCTCATGTTCAGCTCATGTTTACGAAATTTCTGAAAGAGAATCTCCGGATCAATAAACAAGCTTAAAGCACTCTAGTCTTTTGTTAATTTTGAAGTGATTTATACAGCTTTTCGTTCAGAATGCCTCCTTTTTTATTAAACGGGAGTTCAAGTGTTAATTAAATATATATATATATCCATAGAGGTAAAATAAAACCTTTATTTGAAGCAGAGGCTTTGTTCTTTCTTTTGTTATTGCATGTTCAGATATTCATACAACAAAATATGTTGGGGGTAATGAAAGTTTATGTCACAATGTTAAAAAACGCAGGCAACTTTCTTTTTTTTTAAATCGACGGCGGGGAAAGAGTTAAAATATCAGGCCACAATATGGCACGATTTACTTGGATTAATATCAGAACAAAGATTAGGCCTAAATAGAAAGAAAAAAGTTCTTTACAGAAGAATATCGTTTTCAATCTTTGAATTGATCAAATAGAGAGGGTTTTTCATTTGGCAGTAACAGTGACATGCTAAACTATGCTTAGGTTGTTTTGCACTTTTTCACCTTTTCATTTTTTGCATGTTCCCATGCAGTTTGTTCTTCAATTCTACAGAAAGCTCTAATTTCAAAATGTTCAAAAATGTAAAGAATTTGAGGGGAGCCAGAGAAGCAATCTTGACAGATTTCTATGGGTCACAGGGGTGACAGTATTTGTATAAACTCCAGCTGCACAGTCCAAACAAACTTTAAACACATTGGACCTTCCACTATACTCAAAGAATCTCAGATGCACTGAAATTTGTTTTCTTTTTTCTTCAGCAAGGAATAAAAGTTAATTGGGGAATACATTGAACCTTTTGACAAAATATAAAAGAAAAACTTTTTTTATTTATTCAGAGGTCCTTAGTTTGGTGCAGATGTTATTTATATAACTAAAGCCAGATTAAATTCTGACAGCTTGTAAAGTAAATCAATGAGATTTTTATATAATTTTAGTGGACAATTTACATAAAATACAGCTTTCAATATGTCTAAAGATATTTTAATGCTTAATTTCATTATCACTCCTCTGTAATTTTAATGATCGCTGTTGTATATTTGGGATATAAAATATGACATTGATTCCATTATATGTTTATCTTGAAATATCATACATCACATAATACCAATATAATTGTACAATCTTTTCTTTATATAAAGACATATTATACAGTAGACTTAGAGGGTTAAACAGTTCTTCACTTTTGGGGAATGTTATTGCTACTCCCTCTAGTTCATTAAGGCCACGACCTTTGGTCTATTTAAAAAGAGCATAACATTTTTCTATAGCTGCGTCTTCATTAAAAGTTGTAAAAAATAAATACATACCGGTAAATAATTTATAATAATACCAGTGCTGTATGTGAAAAGTTTAGTACAAGAACGAGACAGAGGAAAAGACTGAGCGATGTTCTTAAAATAAAACTGACTAGGATTTGGACACAAACCAAAAGAATGTTTCACGTGTGTTATATTGCAATGTTACTATTTACTAATAGGTTTCTTCTCCAAAATGAGATTCATACAAAACATAAATGATTACAGTAGTTGAGCAAAAGCAAGTATTTTTATATATATACACACACACACACATATACATACAACTTTGGTTAAAAAAGTGCAACAGAACAAAAACATTGCTCTTTTCATTAGAAAACCTATACAGAGAAAATAAAGTTACTTATAATTATTATTATTTATATAATAAGAGCAACAACAACAACAAAAAACTTGCATAAGGCACAATCTTGTGGAATGTATAAACAAAAATTATCCACGGCAGTTTAACATCTTCATGTCCTCTAAACCAAGAAGACTACAGTACAAATTATATTACTTCCCATTTTAAATTAGGTAGGATTGCAATAGGATAACAAAAAACATTCAAATTAACATTTCACAACAAGATGAAAAACAGTGATATTCTAACATGACAGTCAGTTACAAAGACAAAAAAACTCTATATAAATATCTATATAAACAGTTGAGTGTCATTACTTCTATCAATAAACTACAAAACCAACAAACATACAAATAATTAGTGTTGTGATTAAATAGACATAAATCAAGCCACTCAAATGTCTGTGTTAAATTATATGATACATTTTCATGTCACATTGTTAAGCTCCTGCTAACAATATGTAGGAAGAAGATAAAGTTAGAAGTATCATGAACAATAAGACAGGGTGACACAGAAAGAACAAAAATATGATCTTAAGGCACATGTTCCAACAAGTGCGCAGCCAAAACCTAGTGTGCCATGTTTGGGTGGTTTTAATTTCTCAGATTACATTCAAATGGCCTTCCTTTACCTCTATGAATTATACCATCACTCATCATGAACAATGAGTAAAGTCACAAAACTGAAAACAAGTGTTTCAAACAAAATGACAAAAGTGTTTAAGCTTGAGGTGGGTGGATCTTTTCCTCTGAAACATTAGTCATAGCTGAAGGCAGACAGGACAATACTGTTATAGACTTGTGAACCCAAGCAAACTAAGGATGAAATGTAAATGAATGTGAAACTGAGTGTAAGCCAAGGTTCAAAGAGCAGGCGCTGAGGCAGGAATGCAGCCGTTGGCAGTGGGGGGACTCATTACCTTTGCTTTTGTCCTATGAAAGCAAGCGCCAACTGGTGTGGCATGAATTGTGCTTTAATAATTAAGAATCTGCACATCAAAAAGATCACAGACTCCCTCGCTGTCATCAAGGTTGAAATTGTAATCCACACCAGGGTTAGGTGAAAGTCTTAGCAAGGGAAAAACTACAGTAGTGAACAAAAAAAAAAAGGTTACCACAGATTGAGTCAATCCAATAATCATTTGCAACAAAAAACATAAAATAAATAATATCAATAAAAGTTGATAAAACTTAGAATGTTTTTGAAAGAATTCTCTTATGCTAAGGCTAACTAAGGCTGCATTTATTGGTATACATTATAAACAGTAATATAGTAAACAACAATTTTCTATATTCCTGTGAGACCAAAGCTGAATTTTCAGCAGCCTTTACTCACATGATTCTACAGAAATCATTTGAATATGCTGATTTGGTATTTCTTATTATCAATGTTGAAAGGGTTGTGCATAACAGATCTCATGGCTGCATAACAGGTAAAAGGCAAAACCGGTAGAGAAAAACTGGCATGCATAGGCGAAAACAACCTTGAGAGGAACCATCACTCAGTTGTGGGAACCCATTCTCCAATTGTCAGGACATATTAAAAAAAGATTTATCTACTCTGCTACCGATATGATTCATTGATATGGACAGCAGTGAACTTCAAGTCAGAACAAATATAACTAAAGGAAGCTGTCCTGTGTGACCACAAGGGGGCGGTGCAGCCTGGACTGACACAAATAAATGGCTGGAAAAGAACTTACCATCTGAAGACATCAATTCATCAATGAGGTTAGAAACACCTGGAGGAATAAGAAAAAAGGCATGTGTAAATTAAGAGATGCATCTCCTTGAAGGTCGCTAAAAAGAAATCTGCCTTTAAAAAAAACTACTTTAGAACTATCTTTTATCAGTATAATGACATCCATGTCACCTTCTCTCTCATCCCTCATTTCTTCCAGCATGGACTGCAGATCTTGACCCCCCGTCTCTCTCTGCTGTTCTTCAGGACCACCTAGAGAGCCCTGCATCAGCAAACACTGACTGGAAGGAGATTCAGGGTTGCATTCTTGAGGGGGAGAAAATAAGTAGAAATTGTTACTAACATTATTAAAATACTCTTAAAATTATCATACACACTGCCATTCAAAAGTTTGGAGAGGCTTAAGTTTTTATTTATAAAAAATCTGTTTCAGAGAATCCTGAAAATACACATCAGTTTATTATCAACATTAACAAATCAGTATATTCAAAGCATTTCTGAAGGATCATGTGACACTGAAGACTAGAGTGATACTGAAAATTCAGCTGTCATCACAGGAATACATTTAATAATATATTAAAACAGAAAACAATTCTTTTAAATTGTAATATTTCACAAACTGCTGTCTTTAATGTATATTTAATCAATAAGTTCAGCCATGCCTTTAGCAAGCATAAGAGATTTCTTTCTAAATAAAAACAAACATCCTCACCATCAAACTTTTGATTGGAAATATGCGTTGATAACGTTCACAAATACACTCAGATCCTCATACACATTTAACAGTGATGCATGTTATTTTTTCATTGTTAATTTTTTTCTCTCCTTAATATGGAGAGCGAACAATGACTAGTGTTATAAATATAAATCACACAGTAAGGAACAGGGGCAGAATGAAAGCAGTACCCATGTGCATATCGGGGGACGTGGAGGCCGGAGTGAGCTGGTGCTCTGCAGCAGGGCTTTTAAGCGGCCCACATTTCAGATCACAGAGACTGGCTGAGGAGATGGGGAATCTCTGCAGCCCCGCTGGAGTACTAGGAGGAGTCGGCATGGCAGAAAGCTCATCTAGAGGCGGGACGGAGACAACAACAGGCTTGGAGCAGCTTGTCTCTCGGTTTATCAGCATCACCTGGATGGGAGCTGAGTGACTTCGCAAGTTGACCTGGTATTTCTTCTGACCATTGTGGCACTGAGTCAACAAAAAAGACATGGAGATTATATACAAACAAAATCACACGAAAGTTAACACCTTTTACATATAAACGTTAAAAAGACACTCAAACGGTTTTCAATAAAGATAAATTACGCACAATCTCAAGGTTGGTGTAACATACCATCTCTGGCACTGGGACCTCCAGTTGTGTCCCTGATGGTGCCATGACAGCTAGAAGAGTGTCCCCACCAAAAGCATCACATATGTCCTCATGCGTCACATAGCTGTATGTATACAATGCTAAGGAACATGTACTAGGGGCTAAAACATTGCATCTCCCAATCCCATTTTCCCCAAGAAAAGTCTATGACAGATTGACAGACACCACTTTTGGATGGATTTTATAAATCGCAGACAATTTCCAAGGTCTGCAACAACCCACCCCCAGATCGTGGCCAAATCGGTGTTTGTTGCAGTTGCTGATGCTCGTCAAATATGAGTACATCCAAATTTTACAAATATGAGCTTTGCCAAGACAAGATGACAGACGACAAGAAAACTTGTGTAGTGCGAGCAACATGGCGATTCATGTAGTTTCATAGTTGTGTAGTGCGAGCACGCCCTTAGGGGGTTTGTACCATGACAATATAAGTTGAGAGAAAAGGCTGAACTGTGCAAACCACTTCAAATTTAATCCAGAGAGGAATAACTGGTGGGGTGAGGGTTATTAAACTGTAGCATGAACCGCATTAGACTAGAGACTGGAAAAACTGGACTAGGGCCACTTAAATCCTCAACAATAACACCACAGTCAAGGAAGGACCAGGCCTTTCAACATGTAATTAGGTGCACTCCTCCGACAATGCCGTTTACAGGGCAATTAATTACCTGGAGAACCACCCCAAAATGGAAGAATATCAGATGAGAATAAGGAAAAAGGAAACCGGATAACTATGTCTGGCTCATACACTGAGAGTAAGGATATCTGGAGCTGGTGGGGTCTTCATTCAGGTGTTTGATGCTTTGTTGCAGACACGCTTTCTGCATGTCCAGCTCTTGCTCTTGCATCTCCAGATCAGCAATATTGGCCTTGAGAAGTTCCACCTGATCTAGAACTTCCTGAGGCTGGCAGCCTGAACTCTCCCCCCTAATTAAGATAAAGCAATTGCATTGGAGAATTATGCAGCTGAAGTATATTATATTGAGAATGCAATGATAAAGTCCTTAGGATGTTTTCACACTGGCACTGTTTAGGTCGGCCCAAAGGAGCTTTTGGCCCAAGGATGATTTGTTTGGGTCAGTGTGAAAACGGCTTTAATCTTTCTACTCACTTCCACTGAATGGTGTTTTTGGTCTTTTTTTCAATGAGCCCAATGCCTTCCAAAACATTGGTGATGTCATAGATTCTCCTCTTCTGTTTGACTGCCAAACTGTCTGCAGCCTATGAAAAACAATGTCATTATCAGAGACGGTCCAATCAGAAGAGAGGAACTAGCTATTTTTGGGGACCAAACAATAGGTTGGTTTGACATATACTTGGGAACTGGGTTTAGATAGCTCAGTAGCTCTCATCTATTGTCAGAAGAGTTTATCAAGAATGAGTGTCATCATGAGAAGTATGGGCAAGTGTGCTAATCAGACCCCATCTGTCCTTGTATGATGGTTGATGGGAATATAATGGAAAGTAAAAAAACAAATTTACATGCACATTCCACGAATACTAGACACTTTGGTGCCCCATTGTTTATAAAGAAGAGACACAAATGCAGAAGAAAAAAAAATAAAAAATTAATAAAAACCTAAAAATCCCTACACAATTAAATTTTAAATAATAATACACTGTTACCACACAAATTCACAATGTTAAAAAAGGAACAATTCTTAAAATTGTGATTGTTTTTTTTTTACAAGCAGACCTGGAACTTATCATAAACAAAGGTATCAAATATTTTAATGCACGAAAAAACATCTGATTCCAAACTAGGAAACCAATACTAGATTTTTACCAATAAATAGTTTATTATTATTATTTTAAATTTTTTTATTTAAAATCATAATTTTCTAGACGTTAAGCACCTCCCGTTTGTTTCAATTCCCGTTTGCTTACATTTTTTTTAAAGAGTTTAGGGCCCTATTTTCAATAATTTCTGCGAAAAATAGCAAGTAATAAAAAGTCTGTCAGTCTCTGCTGCCTCAAGCGTCAGGTAACAAACACCTGCTGCGAGACAATCCCACGGGGTTCTGTTCAAAAGTCCCTCTGACACAATAACACTCCATTTCTATTCAGTCTTTAGCACTTTTCGTTCATTACGAGCCAAACTCTAAGTAATTCTGTATATAAGCGCCTCAAAAGTCGGCGAAAGTCCATTCAGGTAGAAGTTTCTTTGTGTAACTCCTGACAGACGTCCTCACTGAACAGCCTGTCGACTTTCATTCATTCATTCATTCATTCCGCCACTCGTAATAACACTTAACCCACCACTTTAAGGTCGAGCACTCCATCTTTGGCCCCTTGAAGCAGAGAAACGAACTTGACCGTGAGGAGACCCAAACTCTTCTCATGGCGACTGGACCCGTTCGGTGTCGAGTGAGGAAAACTCGCGCTGTTCGACTCAGCCATACCATCAAAACGCCCGGTGTGACTCAAAAACGCCCTCTTTGTCCCGTTTAGAGGTAAGGAGGTCAACCTCAGTTTAGCTGGTGACGGTGAGGGAGCGCGACAACCATCTCTTGCACTTATTTACCTCAGGCTACACTTCTACTACTGATGGCTCGAGGGTTTTTAAATGAGAGGAAATGACGTAGGATTACTGTGACCATGGCAACGTCTCCGCTTGATCGTTCGTCCAGACTAGTTTCGTGCCAATAAAAGGTTCCAAAACGTAATTTAATTATCCAAAAAATAACACACCGAACACAGAATAACAAAGAGTTTAGAATTTAATCAAAAATTAAACAAAAAAGCAAATAAAAAGGGAATGTTATATAAAGTGCATTTCATGACTTTGTGTTGAAAAAGCTTAAACAGTTTTACAAAATATTACACATACATGCACACATAGTATAGATTCAGAGTTACAGTCAGTTCACAGCCATTTACTATTTATGTAATGTACAACAAAGTACTCATAAGTACAATAAATTCAGGATGTGTTCATGTTGGCAGTCTTTTTATACAAGACATAAGGCGTCCAAGTATTTTTGTCTTTTGGTTTGTAATTGTAGAAGATTAGAAGTCTTTCAGCACTTGTGTGAGGCGTCTCATTTTCTCCTCCATTACCCTTTTATTACTCTCAGTTTCCTCAAGCAGCTGGCGCATTTCCTCCTCCACCTGGAGCACCTGCGGTTACAAAAAAATTAGTAGAATAAGTGATGTTCAAGCATCAGTCAATCATCAGGAAACAACTCCTACATCTACTCATTTTAGACAAGCAGTTTGTTTGAAAGTGACAACACTAGCAATATGAACGCAAGCACAATGGATCAACACACAAATCAATAAGAAACGATATCTTCAGTGGCAGTAATACCTTCTGATTGGCTTTTTCTATCTGTTTCTGTTTGTCATTTGCAAGACGAAGTAGTTCAGCCTGATGGGAAGCTTGTAGAGTCTCCAGTTGTCTTCGGAAGGCATCGTCCACAGAGTGAAGCTTCTCCACTGCCACCCTAATAAATCAGTTTTAAATGTTTAAAATCTAAACTACATCAGCCAAATAACCTCATCTCATACCTGTGTGCTTGTGAAGCTTTGTCCCTTTCCTCCAGCAGCGTTCTCTCTTTGGAATCAAAACCGTCCTTCATTCGCTTCACCTGGATCTCAAGCCTGTTCAACAGTTCAGCCTTATCCTGCCATTTCTTACTCGAGGTCCTGGAAAGGTTTACCATATTAGTGGATGTTAGACAGCTTTTGAATTTAAAAGATTATATCTGTGCAGCAGATGTCAACAACCAACCATTAAAACAACAGCATAAACAAAAAAAGTCAGGGTTACAGCTTGGAATTATAATATACTGGGGATTACAATTTAATCTATTATTCCATACCTGTATGTCTCTTTAACCTCATCAAGCTCCACCTCCTTATCAAGGAGCTGTTGTTTCAACTCCTCCTTCCTGAGACTGAGCTGCTCCACTGTGTCTCTGAGCTCCACTGCAGTGGCCATTTCCTCCTCCAGCTGCTGCTTCAGCTTTCGCTGGTCCTGCACACTCTCGTCACGGAGTTTACGGATCTGCTCATCTCGCTCCAGCAATGCCTTAGAACAATAGATTACAGCAAAATGAGTCAGGTGATGAAAACTGGCACTACGCATAAGATTTTGCTCATCAGACTACTTTGTTTTGTATTTAACTCATTACATTAACACGAAATTGTACTCCTGTTCAAAAGTTTGAGGTAAGATTTTTTTTTTTATAAATACTTTTATTCAGCAAGAACTCATTAAATTGAAAAGTGACAGTAAATAATTTATATTTATAATGTAACAAGATTTATTTTTCAAATAAATAAATGCTGACTATTCATTAAAGAATCCTGATTTTTTTAATCAGTTTTCACACATAAAACAAAAAATGTAAGCACCACAACTGTTTTCAGCATTGATGATAATAAGGAATGTTTAATAAGCACCAAATCAGCATATTAGAATGATTTCTAAAGGATTGTGTGACACTGAAGACTGGAATAATGATGCTGAAAATGCAGCTTTGCATCACAGGATTAAATAAAAATATATTAAAAGAAAGAACCGTTGTTATAATATTTCATATTTTTGCTGCATTTAAAATGCTACCATGTTCACCGTAAGAGACTGCTTTCAAAAGCATTCAAAAAATGGTGGTTAATATGATTAATAAATAAACGTATCATGCAATTGTAATAAAAAGAATGAATCAACTGACAGACCCAATTTAAATCTTAGTTTATAGTTTTGTGAGCGAGTAGGATTTCACCTCTTTTAGTTTACGAATTGTCTCTGTCTGGTCATCAACAATCTTAGCTTTAATCCTGAGTACATCATTGTCTCTCTCATTCTGCTTCTTCTGTGATTCCAGTTCAGTTAACAAAACCTCAATTCTGGCCTCCAGTCGACCGCGGTCCTGTGCTAAGGATGCACCTAAGCAAATGGCCACACACAAAACTTAGTTAAAATACAAAAGACTCTGTCTGCATCATATTTTCTTAAAATTTTCTTGAAGTTACCTTGCTGTGCAAGTTCCTGGCCCCAGATCTTCCTCTCTGCCCTTAGTCCATCTATGACAGACTCTTGAGCAGTTAGCTGGGAGATCATCTTGGATTTGTCCTTCTTCATTAGCTCCACCTGTAGATTAAGTCGTTTGTCATCTTCCAACCTTGATTCCAAAGACTGCACACGGGCCTAACATGCAAAAACAGAGCAATGTGATTTATAAGAACTTATTAAAATCACAACCATTCGTTAGTAATAACAAAAAGAACATGCGGCTATATTTCTAGACATGTATGCATACACAATAATGTTAATTTAATTTCTAAAAACAACAACCAAATCGAGACCTTTTTTTTTTTTCGTAAATAAAATCTTTGGTCTTACCTTGAACTCAGTGGCAGCTTCTTTTTTGGCTTTGAGTAGCTCAGTAATTCGTATTTTCTGCTCTTTTACCATAGCTGTTAGCTCCTGGACCAGAGAGGCTGACTGCTTCTCTTTCTGCTGAGACTGGCTGAGACTTGACTTCACGTCTATGAGTTCAGCAGACACCTGATCAAACCCCTCCTTGACCTAAAAAACACACACACACGAACACATACATGTTGGGTTTCCATGTTTTATGAGGACATAATTCCATAGATATAATTTTTATACTGTACAAACTGTATATTCTGTCCCCTAAGCCTAAATTTACCCATCACAAAACCTTTTTTACATTTTCCCCTAAAAAATGTAAAAGGATCAAAAAATGTCCCCACAAGGATTGTTCATTATGTTTTGCCTCCCTTTTATAGGGTTTACCAGGAACACACACACATACAGAGTAAGGGTAAATATTAGATAAAAAATGTAAAATGTTGCTATAGAAACTAATGGAAATAAGATGTACTACATTACTAACTGATATATATATAAAATCTATTTTGAAATCTATATAAAAAAAACTAAAATAACAAATATATTATATTTTGATGTTCTCCCTAATAATCAAAATAATAAAAAAAAACTTTTTTATTCTAATAAGACTAAAAATGTTACCATAAATTTAGATTTACCTCTGAGAAACGCTTTGCCTCAATGGTGAGAGCAATGCGAAATTCATCCTCTAGAGCAGCATACTGTCTTCTTGAATCAGTGATCTTCTGTTCCAAATCAGCCCGTTTCTGGGAAAATCTCTGCTCTATAGCCGCCGCCTCTTTGGCTACAGCCTCCTTAAACTCAGTCCCACCAGGAAGCAGTCGTGTTGCAAGCTCTTTCCTGTCCCATTAAATAGTAAAACAGGTGTAAGATGAAACAGTTGAAATTTCCTGTTTTGTAAACCAAACTATATTCAGGTAGTCACTCTTATTACGACTAAGAAAATGATCATGGACGTGATTCCATGTGGTGCTTGTGTACCTGTGCATCTCCTCTCTGGAGGCCAACAGTTCATGCAACTGCTGCAGCTTCCCTTTGTGCTGTCGTGATGATGCACGGAGTATTTCAACTTCCCTTTTTAAGGCAGATGCTTTATTTCCCAACTCCTGAGCCCTCTTCATCTGAAATAGTAAAGCAATTCTTGTCAGTATGAATAGTTCTTGTTAGTACAACGAAGATTGGATGCATAGTTCAGACATGATCCAAGTCCACTCTTGTAGATCATACACTATATTGGAGTACTCAGTTCATGCTATAGAGCCGTCATTACTAAAGATATGAGTTGTGTTCGAAATTCGCCCCATTTAACTCATTCACTGAGTGAATTTGGACACCGAATGTGCCGGAAAGGCTGCAGCTTTCCCTGGTTTGTGCTTCCTGTTTAATAATTATTTGAAACTTAGAAAACTCGCAGCTTCAGTAGTAATGAAAACATTTATCTTGAACTCTGTCATGGAAAATATCTACAACCCTTAATTAAACAATGTAATAACCAATTAAAAAAGAATGTATACCTGTATGATATTACATTGTACCCACACTGGAACAGCAGTTTGAAAAATGGAAGGATGACTCTGTTACGGACATCATCTTCTGGCACAATGTGGCAAAATTCATTCGGCACGTTATTGCATTATGAGACTGAATGAGTGCACTCGATAACATTCACTATGGTTTCAGACAACACTAGAAATGGCTGTCCCCTCAGATAGTGCCCTATTTAAAGGTAATGGGGGGGATTAAATGTTTCTCAACCTCTTCTGCATGCTGCTGTTCCCTGAGAACCTCTGCTTGGGTCATGCTGTCCTTCAGACTGTGTAGCGCCCTCTTGTGTTGGTCTTCCCTGTTGTGCACCTGCTCCAGCTTTTCTAACGTTGACCTGTACCTCTCCTCCAACTCCTGCAAACGAGTCTGTAGTTCAGCCCGATCCGAGCGCTCTTTCAACAACAACTCCTTCAGCCTAAAGGAAAAAGACAGATCTCATTTCTCACAATATTTTTGAATAATCATTATGTTTCACTATGCATTTATGAGGTGCCAATTTATCTGTGAAAATTATTCTTGACAATAATGATCCAATCATAACTCTTAACTCACAGACGCGTTTGCCTATTTAAATATAAAAAAAGCAACTTTTTGTACTTTTTTGTACATGTCTTCTTATGTTGAAAAAAGTTGTGGAAGTCATGAATTTAAAGTTCAAAAGAACAGCATTTATTTAAAACAGTAACATTATAAATGTCTTTACTGCCACTTTTGATAAACTTAAAGCATTCTTGCTGAATAAAGGTATTCATTATATTACTCCCAATTTGTATTATTATTACAATAAAACATTACATTACAGTATTATTAGCATTAAACAATTTTAACGCCATATCAAAATATATCAAACAATGTATCGAATTTTAATTCTATTAAATTAATTTTGATGTATTGACAATCCTGCTTTCTGATCTGAAAACAAAAGCGAAGCAGGATTGAGAAATGAGTCAAAAGTCAATTTCAATCCAGATTCATGTACACCAAGGCACAACATGCCACCACTACCCACTAGACCACAGTTCTGACACACTGCACTATAGCAGAAAGCGAATGACTTATTAAAACGTCCGTTTAATGACATTTAAAATATGACACTCTCGTACTCACAGTCATTTACACACACTCAGCAGATGAAGAGTTAACGAAACAGATAGTGGACAGTGAGGCGGGAGTCATTAGCAGCAGAGAGCTGAAGGGCTGGCAATTAGGATTGATTGAAGATCTGGAGCAGACATGTGTCTGTCACCATGACTTTAATCTCCATTATAATTACAATTTATCACCCCAGGGAGTGCGTGGGCTTTAATATCAGAGCACAACACCAGGGACATCAACATGCCACAGAAACTACTATGCAGGTGGGATGGCAGACCTTCATCCATCAGGGTTCTGCAGTTTGGTCTCTGGAAACTTCTAATACAATTTAAGTGTATTCAGATCCAACATTTCAGCTGGAGCTAACACCAATTAGGTGCAATACGTCAAGTCAAACATTCTCTGTAAACACTTGGATGGCTGGAGATTGTTAAGGTGTTTCCTCAAATGGGAGATAATGTTTGAATGTTTGCAGCTAATTGTACTCATTGGTAAAAAATAAAACAATAAAAAAATTACTAATCTTTGACTATCAGCAGTAAAACTTGGCTGCTAAATTTGCATTCACATTCATCAAAGGCATAAACATAACAGAGCTAAAGTTAAACTATATTTCTATATTTTAACAGGGAACTGTTTGTCCTCACCTGTCTGTGGTGTGTAACGCTAAACTTTGCAGATCCTTCTCCTCGCTGGCTTGAGTTTGCAGGTTCTTGACCTGTTCGGTAAGTCTCTTTGCAGCTTGCTCTGCCTTCCAGCGCCGCTCCCGCTCCTGGTCTCTCTCTTCCACTATTGTCTGCATGTAAACGCACAAGGGCTTTACTCTTTGCAAATTTACAGTAGCTTAATAAAAAATAAATGCAGGACCTGAGCAGTGCAGTTTACATACCCTGTAGGTTTCCTCCTGAGACGGAGTTGAGCTTTTGTTAGGACTTGCTTTGATGCTTTTGGGGCCTTTTTTTACAGACTCTATGGTTTCAACAGACCCAGAGCTCTGGACTGACATCCTCCTACGGGCACCAACAGCCAGTTTTGTTGACTTCTGCTTCTGTGTATTTGTCACACTGCAATGGACACAAAATCCATTTCAAACTAGTGCGAGATAGTAGGTAGCTAGAACTTATGGACAAATATTAAAGGACAAATGTCTTTTTTTTATTTTAAATATATAACTATATAAAAATTTTTTAATTAACATAAGGGTACATTACTTTATGTATTCAAAGTTCCATGCTAATTGCAGTTTAAGTTTTGATGAAGCCAAATGAACTTTTTGACAGTGTAATCATTCTTGTGTGCAAGTAATTTTAAGTGGGAGGAGCAAGGACAATTTATAAACTACTGCAAAGCCTTTGTCTAAAGTGTGGAGCTTTTCTATGATTCTGAAGTGAACCTTATTTAGTTAGATGCACCATACAGTATTTTTGTATTGAGGAAAGAATGCAGCAAGAAAATATTTTGAACAGCCTCTCAAAACACAATTCAAGGCCTATGCTGACGTAAACATGATTACATAATTAATCAAATAATGATTCATGAGTAATGAGAATGTAATGTAAATTTTAAATTCTCAATAAACACTTAATTCATAAATATAAAAATGTATACAAGTTACTTTACCTTTCAGATTGTTTGGGTTTGGTGTCCTTGGACAGTTTTTTCCCCGCAGAGCCTCTGAGATGAGACAGGATTCTGGAATGCCGTTGGTTCTCTTTTCCACTGTCACATTCGCTCTCTGATGTCTGATCGGTGTCTCTTTTAGCTTTATGTACCACAGAAGGTACAGAACTGTTGGTGTTAAAGCCACCCCCTGTAGGGATCTAAGTACAAATGTGGAAATTGTACTATGTGCTAAATTTTGGATTTTTAAATGATCCTTCTTGTAAAAGATAGCTAAATCTTTTCATGAAAAGACTGAAAATAATGATCACTGAAATGTAATCAATTTTTACATACTGTACCTTCTGAATTAGATGGGAAACCTGCTGCTCTAGCTTTTTAATTCGCTGCTCACTTTCTTGATGTACTGCAGTTGGTTTTCCGCCTCGTTGACGAAACTGGGTCAGGACTTCATCAATCCGTGGAGTAATGAGAGGAGCATCTGACTTTGCCTTTATAACAAAGAAACACTCTGAACATGAGCATGTGTCTCACTAGCACCTCAAGATCATTTAAACATCACTCTCGGTCTAAAACCATACAAATATCCAAGTTAAGGTTAGCTAATTAAAAAGCATAGTAAAAATAGTTTACCAGTTCTCCATTAACACTAGTGTCTGATGATATAAGAAACTCGAGTAAGTCCTCAAGACCAGGAACATCCATGGGACTGTCCTCTGCTAAAGGAGATGTGTTTCCCAGGCGATCTACTCCATCTAGTGTGGTGACTTGATGCAGGGATTGAAGAACCATTTCTCTGTAGCCTAAAACATAAGAAGAACATGCATACCAGATTTACTGAACAGGGCAAATTAGCATAAAAGTGCAATTCCAAAAAAAGCACAGATGGGAGTGGAAAGTTCTGCCCGTTCTCTTCTGGCGACAAGCAAAATAAAGAACAAGTATGTAGCTGGATCATTTTCATAACAACCAACCCACTTTACCAAGACCAGCGCAAATTAGCATCTGGTGTAATACATGCTTTATTGGGGCAGTAAATAACGGCACAAACACCAGTCAATTGACTAACGCAAACCTTAGTAAATCTGGAAAATTCCTACAGATGCATATGGAAAAAGGTCAGCCACAAAAACGCTTTTTCAGCGCTAATTTTTCATTGCATTGCTTTGGGTACAACCTTAAAGTAGGTTTTTTTTAACAGCAAGAGGGTTTGCGATGACGGAAGCTGTTAGTAAATCATTTTTGTTTGTTTCTTGTACCCTTTTCACTACATCTCATTACATGTCAGGACTTTTTCCAACAAACCTGGCAGCGAGCATATTGGATTTTGTGCGCCATCCTTGCTAAGAGTAACATCTTTAAGATTCTGCAGTCCCACCATGCACTGCAGCAGATGGCTCATACTTTCCAAACGATTGTTGTGGAGCTGCAGGTATTTTAGTTTGTATTCTGCTCCATGGAGATACAAGAGACCTAAAAGTACAGAGCAGAGAGTGAATACACAATTGTCCAATTGTGAGTTACACTACTTCTCAAAAATCAGTAAAATCTTTCTCATTAAGGTACTTTTATTTTGCAGGGATGCATTAAGTTGTTAAAAGTGACTATCGCTGTTCCAAAAAAAAAAATCAATTTTAAATAAATGCTGCTCTTGAACTTTCTATAAATCAAAGAGTCCTGAAAAAATGAATCATTGTTTATACTAAAATATTAAGCAGAACAACGGGTTTTAACATTAATAGTAAGAAACGTTTAATGAGCACAGATTTCTGAAGAATCATGTGACACTGCAGACTGGAGTATAGGCTGTTGAAAATTCAGCTTTGATATCACAAGAATAAATTACACTTTAAAATATATATTAAAAATCATATAAGAAAGGTATATTAGAGAAAAACATTATTGCAATGATAAAAGTATTTCACTGTTTTATTGTATTTTGGATGAAGAAATGCAGCCTTGGTAAACTTAAGACATTTCTTTCAAAATCTTTAAAAAAATGAAATAATTTTAGATCATACCTACCCCAAACTTCTGACTGACAGTCTGCATTTCTTCTCTTAAATATGAAAATATTGAAAGAGCTAAAACACTCAGGAATTAACCATTAATTAAATCCAATCTAACCTACCAGTTAGATCATTTATTTGATTGTAGGCCAAATTCAGTCTTGTGAGGTTTGTTAGTCCATTCAATCCTGAAATAAATCCATGCATTGACAAATTACATACCAAAGACACCCAATTAAAAATAAGAGCAGGAAAGACACATTTAAAATCAAATTCAAATCATGCACACTTTTTCTAACATTGTTTTACATCAGAAAAATCATACTGTAAGGCTAACAAACTATCATAAATAATTCTGTCTCAAAAAGTGTGAGCTTCACCTTCGACTTTAGAAATTAAATTGCAGGACAGGTTTAGGGTGCGCAGTGAGGACAGGGAACATAATCCTTCTATTCGACAGATGTGATTGGATGACAGGTCTAGATGACGTATGTGCCATGCTGTCGTCAAGCCCTCAATTTTAGTGAGGCGGTTGCAGTGAAGATTCAGAGATGAAATGCTGGGATTCAGTTGGACCTCTAGTAGACTAAATATAAATACATTCACCACCACACACTAAAATCCAGTCACCGCAAACCTGAACTAAAATGAGTTAAACTCACCTTGAAATATCCTTATCGATTAGACAGAGCTCTCCAACAGCCATAACGAAGCTACAGACTGACTGAGAACAAGCTTTAGTCAATCAACCTGTCAAATACACAAGCATTAACACACAATAACTCGGAGACCTCTAAGGTGTCACGTGACCCAATATGTCACAACAAAAGCGATAACAGCACGTTAACCACAGCATAGCGTGTTACTGTTGCAATGGCGTAACAAAAACGACATCTCTCCATCGAAATAAATGTTGCATCGAGTCATTGATAGCGACCATGAGAAATAAGACGAAGAACTGAATTAAGTTGTTTTAGGCTCTGGCTGTCCGACAGTTCAGCACTTGACAACACAACACATCATGTAAACAAAGCCCGGTCTTATCGGTTATAGACTTAATTATGTTAAAAATAGGCAGATTCTCTTATTAAACGGCATGTAGAGCTGCCAGGGTCGTATAACACCACATAATTGTTAGGTAAAGCTTTAATTCATCTTTCATTTTAAACGCAAAGTGCTCTGACGTTGGTTGGTTAGTATCAACGTCTGTTCTTCTACTAGCCTCGGTTTATTTTCGTTAATTCTACAGTAACTTCGTCTACATCCGACTATAATTAATACGCATAGAAGGCAATGCATTATTACCGACGTGTGGTACACTTTAACTGCCTGGGTAGGATTCAAAGCTTTCCATTTTATTTTACCGCTGCAAAAATTAAAAGTCCCGCTTTCTACTTCCGGTCATGTACGTAGTCACTTCCCATAGGCTAGGCTTCACTTCTATTTCAGAAGCATCGGATAACTACACAGTATCCTCAAAGAAACCGACTGTTTTAAAACTTAGCGAGCTGCCTACGTAGCGAGTATTTTATGTTTCCAATCATTGTTACAAAGCTAGAACCATTGTGAAATATCTAAAAGTCAAAAAGCTGGTACAATTGATTTTATTTCACAAATATAATGTCACAATATTAAACGCATAAAAACACTTTTTTTAGATGAGGTATAACCACAATAAAAAAGAAAAGAAATAGATATCGATAGGGTAAATACAGTTTATATTTCTAATAATACGTGAGACACCCAATTTAGTTATACATAGTTTACGTATACATAAATGTGCATTCAATTAATATTATTTAAATATATACATAATCCTTTAATGGCAAAAAAATTAAATGCTATGATATAGCATTTTCATTTATTTGTAAATCTTTGACAATGACTCTTAAGTTTATCGCTTGTTTTTCTAGACAAAATGCACAAATTATTTTATTGTAAAGTTACAGTTGTCACTCTTTTGTTTGGTTTATTCACACATATCTCATGTAAGCAGATATCAGAAGTCCTCCATAGATCTTACTTTCAAATTTCTTACAAAAAAGAATGAATGAACAAAATAAAATATACATTACATACATACATTAATTAATACATAAGCAGTTTGACATGGAAAGGTAAACAATTCCAGCTCGATATCCTCCAGAAGTAGTAAACATGATAGGTGTGCTGGTCTCAGTCCTAAAAATAAAAAAGAAGAAACTTTTAACTTTTCATTAAAAGTTTTACATATTTTATAAGAACGGGCAATTAAACTCATAAATTAATGGCTTAAATAGCATTTAGTTTACAGGGCATTGCTTATAAATTATGAAGTATGTCTGAAAATTATGAGTGCAGTAAACTGCATAATACAAAGACATTCTTGCATGGAGCGCAGACAGCGACAGTACATTTGAAGGACAGAGGCAATCTACTTTTTGATGACGTCAATTAAAACATAATGTCACATGAGTTTGTGATACAAACCTTGTTTAGTTATCTACATCTGATATGTGGTTTTCTACCTGGGATTTAACACACACACACACACACACACACACACACACACATCCTATTCAAGTGGGTCTTACTCGTATATCAAATTAAAACAAATTGCATTTTGCATGAGATAAATGACAGCTCACCAGTTTGTTGTTTATCCTGTCATCATATCCATCATCATCACCTTCATCTGTCACACCCCAGGACCCCCCTTCCTGATCCCCATCCTCTCCAGAATGTTCATCTGTCTCACTATAGAGAGGTTGATAGGCCTTCTCGTGCTTCCTGAGGGTGTCTATACAATAAATATGGCAGACAAGGAGAATGAGATTAAAGTGTGGCAAACGGCTGCAGTGAATATTTACAGAATTAAAAGCTAGTACTTTTTCAATAAGTAAAACTAACAGGTATGAGGATGCCCTACTGCAAGATCAATTTCTTTGTGCGTGTAGGTACAGATGCTGCTGTTTTCAATTTCCTGCACTGACATTGAAAGTGATGAAGACAAGTGTTTTTAATCTACCTCCTGCCAACATGGCCTCTACACTGACAGCAACGTTCATTTCATCCTCTTACCTGCTTCAGCTAACTGCTTCCGTTCAATCTTCTCTAGCCTTCCCAGTAAGGAGTCGATCTTAATCTTGATCTGAGACAGTTCTTTCTTGATTGTCAGGAGCTGATCGTATTTCGCTTTTAAAAAAAACAACAACAACCAACACACACACACACACATATATACACAAAATGGTGAGGATGAATATACTGTACATCACTGTGATTTTAACAGCTTATTGTATTACAATATTTAAATAGTTATGGTTGGCATGGAAACACTATGTCAAAGTCCAGGTTGGAACATGGTGTTCTTGGGGGTAAAATATCATAATAGAAATTGGTAAAATTTACTTGGAATGATGGACAAACCCATAGAGCATAAGGAACCTGATGACAGTCTTCTTAGATAAGAAGAGCAGGTGGACATCTTTGGCTGGAAAGAGTTTTTCATCCTGCGTGTTGAGAGTGCGACCAAGCGGGAATGCTTGATAGGTATCATAGCCCGAGTGGATGGTGCTAATCGCCTATGAATGTCAAATATCCTGAAATATATGTATTATGTATACACATTTATTATATATATTATACAAAAATTAATCATGTATATCATTATTATTATTAATCACTTTCAAAGGTTTAGGGTCAGTAATATTTTCTTTAATAAAACTTTTATTCTGCAATTTAAATTCAAAGAATCTTGAAAAAAATATATGATGGTTTCCACAAAAAAATACTGTTTCAACATTCATTGTTAGACCTACCTGAAAACCTTAAAGTCATTTAATTGCATTCTACCATATCTAATTTATTATGAATTTTTGGTCATTCTTTATATTAGGTGTCCTTAACGACTATGTACTTTCATTAAAAATGAGTAGAAATTTATTTATTGTGCTCAAATTTTATTGCAAAAACTCTTTAGCTGCTATTTAGGACAGGTTTGGTGGTATGGGTAGGTTTAAGGATGGGTTAATGTGTAAGGTAAGGCTCAGCAGTTTAATTGTAGATGGAATTACATGCAGGTGAAGGGACCAATTCCGGAATCCACTGCCACTTCAATATATATAATTTTGAGAGATTTGTAATGAGATTTATGACTTCTTCAAATTGATGTAACCTTCAGTCTGTCAACCTATCAATTATTAGTTAAAGCATTTACTTTACTTTTCTATAGTCAAACACTAGAGAATAAAGTTGAATATTGTCTGTACTTCTCACTGAGAGAAAGAACATGTTATCAGTATGTTTTAGGGAAAGTTTCTTGTTTGGAGCCAGAGCTTGACCAACTTCAACCTTGAAGAAGCTGTGTACCTGTGTGTGTTAGTATGCTCTGTTGCAGAACAGTATGGGTGAGATGATCAACTGGCCCTGTAGGGAGACAGACTGACTTGTTTTTCTCGTAAAAGTTAACACCTAAAAACACAGTTCTGCAACCTGGAAGGTCCCTTAGTGCCTAAACCAGAGGCCTTGTCAACCATGTGATGGATGAAGATATGCTTCTGTCAATGAGTGGATGTTTTCAAAATGTATCCATTTCTTAAATCAATCAAAATCATTTAACTTGAAGTAATGACATAGTTGTGACCTTAGGATAAGGTATAATTGGTGTAACAATGTGAATGTACACGGGCGGCCTACGAACTCCTTGTGAGACTAGGCCGAAACGAATGAAACTGCAAATTATTCTTCAGTAAATTTTCCATTGACTGCACTTCTAAATCCTGGTCTTCATTCATCATATCTGGTAAATTCTCCTAAACAGATATTTTTTTTAAAAACATCTACACAATAAGTGCATTGATTAATTTACATGTTAGTACACAGCAGTTAAGGATACCTAATATAAAGTAGAAATGATTTTTTTATCCCACTGATTAAAAGGCACACTAGTCAACTTTTGGCCCTCCAGTGGTTAAAAAATAAAACATTGTTTTGGTTGTGCTTCAGCTCCATGTGACTGGGTGAATGAATTTGACCCTTCACAATAGAGAATGCTTTACAGTGAACTCTGTTAGAAAGCTGCATATGGAAATTTATCTTTTCAATAAATTAACTTACTCACATACTGAGTAATAAAAACGCCATCTTCACAACACTTGTACAGCATTTCAAATACCTTATTTCTCACCATCTCTGAAAAGCTAAGCCAATATTAATTTTTGTTTTATTACAAGCTTTATCACCATCTCTTTTTGCTAGCAGATTCTCCTCTGTTCTGCATTTTTTTAAATGAGTGAATCCCTAAGTTTGATAATTAGCTGCTCTATATCCACCTTTCTAATTTGTTGTGACAACTAACCCATACCACTCCTACACCATTCACACGTCGAAGTACCCAGAGCAACTTTTCTCTATTTTATGACGAGTCACGCAAGGCGAAAGTGAAAGCAATTTCCCCGCTAAAACAGCCCTGTCAAGTCTAAAATATAAACACTTATAACAGGCTTACTGTAATTAATCATGTAAAACACAGAAAGAAGGATTGATGAAACATTTAAATTTTGAAGAAAAAAAGTCAGTGAACCTTGAATAATTTAAAACTATATATTTTCAATAATGATCTAAGACTCTGTTGTACCAATATGGAAACTGGCATATACATCATTGCATGTATAGAATTTAATTAAGCTCTAATATATGAAAGAAAATCTTAATCAGTTTACAAGCAAAAGAGCAAGATCACTTCTTAGTCCCTCTCCCCTGAGATAACACTTGATAAGCATAATTAGCTTTTTCTTGCATATTTTTGCATATACTGCACTGAAGGGATTTAGTTTGTTAGCACATTTCGTTATTTTCCGTGGAGAAGTATAAAACTCAGCAAATGAGGAGTGAAAGTAAACACATGAAAATGTCAGAGGAAAGATGACCGGCATGTTTTGCGCTGCTTAGTTAACGAGCCAGAAGCTTTCTGACATTCAGCTAATGTCTCACAGGAGAGGAACGCTCATCATTAGCCTGAGCAATGGAGCGAAGTCAAACCAATAAAATGACATTAATTATGGATATTAAGGGAAGCTCTTCCTCTACTTTTTAGCTTTTATTTTTCCATCATACTTCACTTTTTCATAGCATAGAAAAGGTCAAACGAGACATGGTGGATCTTAACTAAAAAATGTATTAGCAAAAGCATATTACAAAGCTCCTGTTGTAAAACCCTTACCAATTAATTAAACTACTGAAATACCTAAAATCTATAAAATAATTAGATACCTTTGAATTAATGCATTTTCACAAGTAATTGCATGTACATACCTGGTATAGAAATCATCCCTGTAGAAATCATAATTAAATTCATTGCCACTTCAAAAAAAAAAAAGATGAGAAATTTATTTCAGTCTTTCCATGTCTATTGATTACAATGGAAAACAATTAGTGAAAATTAAATTAGGTGGCTCACCTATTTAAGGAGAAGGGACGCTTGGATCCTACTTTTGGCCTGTAAGGACGGGGCTCTCCAGCCATGTTAATGTCTGTGGAAAGAGCAAAGGAAAAAAAACACACGCTTCCCTTTTTAATCAGTCTGCTTCAAACAAATTGCTAAAAAAATTGGTATATTATGGAGAAAGAAAAGTCTCTGCACCCTCTGAAAGAGCATAGGCATTATGCCAGAGAATAAATAACTGATGGCTCTCATCTGTCTCATCAGAAAGAGAGATGCTATCAGAGCAACAGCTTCACTCAACACACACACACTCACACACACACAAGATGCACAATCACTCCTGAGTGCCTTTCAAGGTCACCCAGCACATTGTCCAGAAGGACGGGCTGCCTGAGTGCCAAACTAAATCACAATTCGGGGCTTTAAGACATTTACAAGCAATTTAAGCCTTCACTTTGATGAAGCACAAAACAAAGCACTAAATCTGTGAGAAGCAGTGCACTTTCAGAGTTTAGATTAGTCTGCCTGACTGAACCGAATTCATTATGGAAGCATACAGACCTTTTAAATAGAGACAGTCACAACCGAAAAGCAAGAGGAAAAACAGTTGACTTGGAAGATCAGGTTAGTTTAATAACTAATTACAGCTAAGCTTCTGCAATGAGAGTGGACTTTTTCCACTGAAAAGTTTGATGTGAACAAAATTAGTTTGATGCAAATTTAGTTTAAAGCAAAAAAGATATAAAAAAAATGTAATTACGTTAACTTAAAGTGTTTGAGGTTTCAAAGGATATCCTTGTGAGTTTGAGGTCAGTTTCTAAAATGCTAGAGAAACTTAAAGGTATAGTTCAGCGAAAAAATGTAATTTTGTCATCATTTACTCACACTCATGGGACAAAAAGAACATTAGACAATTATTGAAAATAAAGGTCATACAGAAGAAACTAAAAACTCAGTTTGGAACAACATGATGCTGAATAATTAATGGCAGAATTTTTTTCCCCATCCTATTTAAAATCCTATTTCTGACTCGTTTACATGTTTTCTTAGGTTTGATTTTTAAAAGCAAAAATAATTCATTAATACAAATTCATGCAAATATCAGAAGGTTTGGTCAATGAAAAGGTGAAAAGTTCTCATATACTTTTGGGGTGAAGTAATCTGCATTAAATGGATGAATTGAAGATGAATAGGGGGGGGGGGAAAGTTTTGTGTTTGATGTTCATCATAAATTTAATCACAATTAACTTGGCATTCGATAATCACTGACTAAGTATGGACACTTTTATCCACTTTGCATTTAACCCATCCCCTTTTTTTAATCCAAGCATTCCCTGGGAAATCAAACTTGTCATCAGTGCCATCTTTTCTGTTTTGAGATACAGGAATGACCTCATTGAGTCTCTTTTAATATTTTAATGCGTTTAATTTTGTGAGATCTTAATAATGGTTTCTTGAGAAACAATTTAAACAGGAGGACTCATCCATAATTGTACCACTAATGAGTGGATGGTTCCATAACACCGCAGACATTTCACTCAATATGAAGCAACCATACCACCATATTTCAGACATGAAGCCATATCAATACTTTAATCTCAGTTTACCAATGGGCGTGTTCTACTCATTTTGCTGCTCTTCCAAAGTTCTGTCAGGCTTCGCTTTATAGAGAGAATTATTCTCTTAGTGATGACCTTAGCTCAACATGAATGTGGCTGCCTGTCAGCTTAAAGGAGTCTGTGCGATTCAATTGACAAGACATAACTGAAGATTTCTTGTGTCTAAATGCCAAACTAAATGAAAAGTAAAAAGTGTATACCGGACTAAGTAAGAAAGAATTTCAAGGACTTTATTTGCAAAGAAATGTACTTTGCAGACATTATAAATACACAACTCATTTTTCTGTTTAGCTACATGAATTCAGACACCTCTGGCATTTGTTGCATCTCTTTAACTAATGAGTGTTTTCCTTACATGACCTACTTATCAAACATTTCTTTCATTTCCTTTTTTCATTCCTTTGTGGCGTGATGTAATTCAGTGACTGATGTATGCAACTGTCTAGAACGGTTTGTACACTCGAGTACATCATATCCATGTTCAGTGCTGCTCATTATCCCTGGAGTTGTGTGTGTGCACAGCTACAAAACTTTGCTTTGTAACTTTGATGTGGCGTCTTTGATTAGACACACAAACTATGGATGCTCATCATGAACAGATGCAGCTTTTAGGATGTTGTAGCTTTCTAATTTTTGCCTACTTGGCCTCGTCAAGTCTGCCATTCAAATTGTCAAAAAAATTTGTAGTCAAAGTAAAAAAAGAAAACTTCACCAAACTACACCAAAATCATGCTCTACTAAAGGTGATGTGCTATACTTTAAAATAGAGAGCACATACCGAACCCTCAGAAAGAATAAAGACAGATTATCATTTCAGACAGGTCATAATTTTTTTTTGACCGATGCCATTTCGTTTCTTATTCATTTACTCCTTTAAGTGTTTCATGTGGCAAAAACATATTTGGATTTTAAATAATATGATTTTGTATATGATTAACTATTATATTTAAAAAAATAATAATTTTAATTGAGTTGCAACAAACAGCCTAAAGTATTCTTTTACAAGTCATTTCAGATCAAGTAGAAATAACAAGTTAGAAAAAAACAACTGCACATTTTCAGTTTTTACAGCATACAGGCGTATTTATTTGGTCACTTGTCATTTACCAGATGTTTTATGTCCATAGCAACTGTGTTAAGTGCAGAGACAATTTCGCAGGAGTTCTCCTGGGATTAATTATAAACCTATGATTTTACTAGTATTCATTAAATGTATTTATTAATATTTAAGCAAATTTGATACATCAAACAAGACAAACAGAACTATTATATTATTGCACATAATGTAATTATCATCATTTTGTAAAAACAGCTCTTTTAGCAAAAAAGAAAACTGTAGAAGTCGCGTTTTTAATTATTGTTTTGTTACAAATCAAGCATTAAAAGCAGAAATAAGGTGCATCTTTGTCTGTATAATACTCACATCTCTGATTGTGGCGCTTCCCTTTATGCATTGCTCTTCTGTTCATGTCCATTAGGTTGTGCATATTATATTTTGAGGAAAAAATGATTCCTTTCCCTTGAACTCACTTCACTGAGTGTCACTGTGAGAGACTGACTGAATAGAGTTTAGCATACAGGCATGCACCATTCCAGACTGTACCACTGATACATAATGGGGGTGTTGATAAATGCTTAAAAAAAATCAGAACAATTATACATTGGTAATATTTAGAATCCAATTAATAGTGCAGATATCAAGTGGTTTTGGATTAATTAAAAAAATATATCTAGCACATGAACTGTATATTTTACAAGTATACAAATATATGGCTATAATATAAATATATATATATATATATATATATATATATATATATATATATATATATATATATATATATATATATATATATATATATATATATATATATATATATATATATATATATCAACGATTGATGCAGTTTATACTTTTGTCTCAGATTGTTTATCTGATCTTGGATCATATTAAACATCAAAAGAACAGCATCACACTGCTGCTGTCAGTCATTTGAAAATGATATTGACATATAAGCCTGGAGGGTATTCATGCAGGAATATGCTTTTCCCCTTTGAATTAAAGACAGGGTCTGAATTGAAGACAATGTGATGCCTTCCTATCTGTCAGACGGTTTCAGATCGAAAAACTAATTATAGTGACAGAAGTACACACACATACACCCACTGTGACATTGACATTCTCATGAAAGCTTTTATTCAAGACAAGCAAAATAATTATGAAGATCGGGAAGTCTTATTTGAGGTCTAGGAATTTCAAAACTGTGAAGGAAACAAAAGTTAAAATTTCTTTGAAGCTTACATAAATCTTCTGTTTGACACTACATTGTTTATTCATTAAAGTGTTCTTTGAAAATTATTCCATTATTGTGATTGTAGTGTTCTTCTAGAGTACTTGTAGTTTCAGCTATATTTTAGAGTAAAAGCAATCTACATGATTTGAATGGGTCTGTGAGTTATGAATAAATCCCTCATAATAAGCATTTTGTGTGTGGGGGGGTTTGTCTGTCACTTCAGTGCCATGGATGGCTGTGTTATATATTGCCATCTAGTGGCTGACATTGGCTCATTTTTATTCAGTAAAATTCAGTCTTCTTCTTACCAGTACTTCCTCTTGCCAACAAAGGGGGGCAATAAAACACTGTAAATATGAGTCACATGTACAAACAAATTAACTCAATTTTCACACTCCACAAATATAGAACAGACTCTTGAAACCATTCAAATTGTATCAATTCAATTTCATTGTAAAAACTGTTTATTAGTACTAGTATTTTTTTTTTAAATTAAGAAAACTTTTTAAAGCTCCTAAACTGACCATAACATCTTTATAACATAAATGTTTATTTGTATAATGTAACAAATTATTGGAATTGAAAGTTAAATCGAAAATTATATTTTAGAACATACTATGATAAAATAACTCCAAATTCATTTGAAACTTTCATCAAAATACTCGTATTTTTAAACGAGTTTCAAATTAAACGTTTCAGATTCCCAGCAAAATCAAGAAAGTCATTTTTTCACAGGGAAACATCAGGTGGTCTGAAGAGAGGGAAAAATTGTAGCAGTTTAAAAGGGGAAAAAAGAGAGAAAGAACAGTAATATTAAGAAAATCATTACAGCACAAGAAACCCAACGTAGTTCAACACAAGCAATAGCCACAGCAGTGACAGCAGGAGTTACATTTTTAATAAGGATTATGAATATTTATCAGGTAGCCATGGGAATGACTATGACCTAAGATCAAATGTCTCTGCAGATTTCACATCTTTTCTTTCTGATTTTCTCTTGTTATTTTTTCTCAATGTCATGGAAGTAACTGTCCCTTCTTTGTCCATTATTTACATTAAAAAAAATAAAAAAATCACTTACCCAAGGTCTGTCCAGCAAGCACCCTGGTGTTTTCGCCAACCACAGCTGACCGAGCGTTCCTCTCGCAGGCATACTGGACGAAAGCAAAGCCCTTGTGCACAGAGCAGCCGGTGATCTTGCCATACTTGGCAAACATGATCTCAATGTCAGTTTTCTTGACCACAGCAGTGTTGAGGTTACCAATGAACACTCTGGAATTCAAAGAGCGAGGATCTGTCTTGTTCGTTATATTGCTGGTTTGAGTTTTCCCAGTCATCCTTCTCAGGATGTCCTAAAACATACACAAACAAACGAATATTCAAGTGACCCTATGCTTTGAGATATAACCTTTCATTTAGTGTGTAATATAGTGGTTTGTGAAAGTGCACGATAAATGGAGTTTGTATCCAAAAGAAAGAACAGCTAGTAATTCCAGTCAGTAATGAAGCACTTTGTATGCGTCACAGGGGGTTTGAACAGAGAGAAGACAAAACTGAGGAATAAAGTTTCACACAATATTTTAATAATAATCCACAGGAAGATAATCCATGGGATGGCAGCAAACAACTGACGTGAACGGACAACTGGGAATTGAAAAGACTCCAATTCATATATAAAGCAAATGAGGGTAATGATGATTAAGACCTGTGCAAATTTAATGAATCTCAGCGACAACTTAAGAGTAACTGGAAACTGAACAAAGGAAAACATGCCACTGGCAATAAACAGAAACAGAAACTAACTGAACATATCGGTGACAGCATGCAGTTTAAGAGGAAGAGAGAACTTAATTGAACTGGATCTTTGTTCAAACCGTTTCACACACGGTGAGAACAAAGATTATGTTGCAAGAATTTTACACTGAGAAAAACATTTGCAGTATATACTGGATTAGATTAATTTGTTTTGACACTAAAACTAGATTTGTAAATATTATACCCACCCCCCGTGATAGGTGAAAATCCGCAAAGTAGGAAAGTCTGTAAATGTGTGTAGGTACCAGAATGTTTAAAATATATATATTTATACTTTAAATTTTAATTAAATCTATTTAATTATAAAACCTTAATATTATACATTTACTCTCTCTCTCTCTCTCTCTCTCTCTCTCTCTCATACGATACGTATTATGGTGCTCTACACTCATCAATGACAGTAGTATCTTGAGACTTGACTCCAGTAATGATGACGATGACAGACGTGTGCGGTTCGTTGAATGTGATGATGATGATGATGATGATGATGATGGTGTTCCTGCACTGGTTTAATGAGTCCTTTAAATCAGTTTGGGAAGTCAACATTTGCTTCTGAGAGAGGCGAAGAGGCTCCCTGTCCACTCGTGCTCTCGTTCGTCGATCTTGCGCCAGGAACCAATCACGTGTCTTGTCTGAGTGCCGGTGGGTGTGTACAAAGCCTCTGAGAGAGTTTCTCTCTTTGTCTGGCATCCTGGGAAACTCTCGCATCTCTTGCATCACGATGAAGCAACGTTGCTTTCCGAAATACGGCAGCCGATATGGCGGTATTTTTAAATTTTTATTTTTAGATGAATATTTTTGAAAAATCCACAATGCTCTAAGCCCGCGAAACTTCGCGAACTGCGAAGTGGCGAGGGATTACAGTAAACTAAATGTTCTTGAATATAAAACAAAATGGTGATAGAATGCCTTGGAGTGGGCAAAAGTTGTCTGGGCCAATCAAGAATTGAACCACACCAAGTTAAATGACTTTATTCAACAACTAAGAAGTATTTCAACATTCTGAAGGAGTTGAAGGGAGCGTGAGAAACAGATCATGCGATGGAACCCTGGCTGTCCATCCAAGTGTTTGAAGTCAATCTCCCTTATGTCTGTGCCACTATCGTAACTAACAAGTCCAACATTGCACCACACATGTGCCTTCTGAGCAGGGGCGTCACTAGGCCCTTTTTAGGGGGGCTTCAGCCCCTAAAGATAAGTTGCTCCTCCCCTTATCTGAGTCTGCTTGGTTTTAGCGCATTTTTCAATCTGCAGGGGCGCCGAGCAGAGTGAACATCAAGGTGTGTGTCGTGTGTGCGTGCATTTATTGATAGATTGCTAATGCTATGATATTACACCTGCATCGGTGCAGTTCTTTGTCATAAATGCATTGCAGTTTACATAATGTAATGTTACTGGAGTATTGGGAGCACACGGGACGGCTCGGTTTCTCATCCAATACCAATACGTTTCGCTTATTCCTATAAGTTTTTAGCAAAAACTTTTTTTAGCAAATTCCTATCTGAGGTTTGTATGTGAGCATAGAAATGCAAACAGTAAAATGTTGTGTTTGTACTGGAAACGTGTGCGTGTGTTTGTACAGTGAATGAATCAGGAGGTC
The DNA here is from genome assembly GCA_037043235.1 of Rhodeus uyekii. Lineage (NCBI taxonomy): Eukaryota > Metazoa > Chordata > Actinopteri > Cypriniformes > Acheilognathidae > Rhodeus > Rhodeus uyekii. The sequence goes on along the minus strand of JAWRVZ010000102.1, from coordinate 1,787,415 downwards.
TTCATTGTAAAAAAAAAAAAAAAAATCAACATTCCCTATTTTCTAGTGGTCACATCCAATAATTATTTTTTTATTACAGTGTTGTATATGACTCAGTCAGTACTCCTACTCCCATATATGAAATACAGGGAATACAATGGAATAGTGGATTGCAGTAAGGTTAGTAGCATACCACCCTACCCTAATAGTCAAATAATATTTTTTTAATCATACCCTTATTGGGGGCTGAGCCCCCCTAAAATCAAAATCCTAGAATCGCCCCTGCTTCTGAGTATGATGATCTGACTGAAGCCTTCAGTAAAACCAAAGCATCACAACTACCACCTCATCGATCTAGTGGCTGCATTGATTTGTTACCTGTTACCACATCCACTAGAGACAGAATTGTCCCCTGTCAGAATCGTTCCCCTGTCAGAACCTGAAGCTAATGCAATGAAAATAGCATTTGAGAAGGAGATTAATGGAAAACAGCCTTTTCCACCAGCAGCAGGCACTAGGAATAGCTTGTTGAGCCATTCGGGCTATCCAGTGACTAATTTTCTATATTGATTTATTCAGATACCCTGGAGGAACGCATTCAGCAGGTTCAGGCAATTTTGAAGCGTCTCATCGACCACCAACTTTGTCAAAGTGGAGAAATGGGAATTCTGTTAAACTTCAATCTCCTTCTTTGGTTACATCAGTCCAGAAGGGGTGGCTATAGATGAAAGCAAGGTACGGGCGGTTCTAAACTGGCCTCAACCCACCACAGTAAAGGAACTACAACGATTCTTAGGATTTGCTAACTTTTATGGAAGATTTATCAGAAACTGTTCACTGTCACTGTTCTACTCACTACCATGGTAAAGGGAGGAAAAATCAAGTTTGAAGAATGAACTTTGAAGAATCGCTTTACCTCTGCTCTCATTCTGCATCATTCTGACCCAAGGTTCCCTTTCTGGTAGAAGGATTTTAAAGTTCAAAAACGAGCACTTGGCTAATTGGCAGAAGTAGGCGGAATAATCCAATAGTTAGACCCTAATGGGCAAGGGCAATAAAAGCTGCTGTTAAATCCATAAGTCTGTGGTCTTGTGTTCTGCCACGGCTGGTCTGAGGATGAAGACCAGGTGAGGCAGGTCTAAAATGCAGCCTAGTCTTCATTAAACAAACAAAAAAGTATATTCCAACACAAGAATAATCCAAAACCAGTGCGAAGGCAACGTGAGAGTGGATTATGCACAGGATACACCAGACCGTAAGCGAAACTGATGTTATTATATACTGTACATATGAACTAATGAAGAAACAAGGAACAGGTGTGGAAGGAAACAATTAGAAACCATGAAAAAATGACGATTAAAAAAAACTAAACTCCCTGAAAATGAAACAGAAACAAAACAGTATATAAAATAACTCTCATTTACATTTTATTTATAAAAGTAGACTTTCTGATTCAAAGAACATGTATTGGTGAAATAATGAGTTATTCAGTGGGGTCTAAACAGATACTGACTCATTCATTACCTGCCCATTTCATATCTCCATGGCAACAGACATAAAAGTTTATGTTCAAGAAAGAAAGTTATTTTCAGATCTTATGAATTCCATCCTTTCACACCCTCTTCCCGAAACCTTACCGCACACAACCACATCTACACATTTTCATTTTCAAATCTTACTCACCATTGCTAATATTCTGCAGTTGCTATTAATGGACCAAAAATAAATGAGATCTTTTGCTGAGTACTATTTATACATCTCTTTAAAGATGATCCTGTACGATTTTTCAAAACACTCTTTTCATGTATACAGAGACTATACATCTGGCTGGATGAGGCAGCACTATGGTTGACACCATGGAAGACACTAGTCAGGATGAGCTGTGAAGAGAACCACAGAGTGTGAGAATGCTGAGACGCGTGAAGTTCACACTCAAAAAAAGTTTCACATATAAGGCTTCTCCTGTGTTTTGCTGCGAGTGATAACAGTGTTTCTTCAGGATTCCCACCTGCATTCTCTAAAAGCATTACATGTATATATAATCAATTGTCCAACATTATTGGGTTGATATTAATCTTCCTTCCAAGAGGAAGTCAAACTAATATGTGCAGCAACCAATCATTGTTAGTTTTGTTCTGCGTCATGTTTAGAAGGCTTTTGTAAAGTCGATGTCTCCACTAACAGACCAGCATGCAATTCATGTTGTGAAAGTTTAGCGGTCCGGTCTCTATATTTCCTTCCCAGAATAAACTTTTTGGAACAGTTATACATTTCCATCGGGGCAACCTTGGTACAACCTCGGGGCAACTTTTACATTCTTTTACAGAACTTAAAAATCTTAAACACTAGTCATTAAACATGAGAATCTTGGGCCCGAGAGCCAAAAGTTTTGCCAATATTTAATAAAAAAAGGTAATATTTCTCCTTATATGAATATATGATAAAACAGATGTTTTATCAGGCTATTTTAATGTCCTTATTTTATATTTAGACACCAACGTGGATGCCATTAAAGTTATTGGGACTGAGAAAACATACCGGTACTGGTGGTGCAGGATTTACTTTATTTTGCTCACAGTACATAATCTAATAATCAAAACTCTCAACATGAGGACAAAACAAAGTTAAATAGTAATTTCAGATTATTTTTTGAGAGTCTTTCCTTGCCATCTCTAAATAATACAACATTGTTTATTATAAAATACTCTTAATATGCTTATTAAATAGGATAAATATGAGGGGATATTTAGATTGAAATATGCATCTACAGGTGCCACAAGTTAACTTAGTTGTCACAAACCTGGTTTAGTTAAACGGCTGGAGTCATTTGTATGACAGATAAAAATCATTGTCTTTGTTGTCTTGTTTTCTGCAGCGTTTTAGCAAAAGTAGGTTCTCTATTTTTCTGCTCTCCATGTTTCAGCTGTTGTTGAAATAACCGTGTCATCTGCAGCTCTTCGTGTGCTTTATGGCTTAAGCGGGAGAAAGCAACGCACACAGAGCGGCAAGGGCTTGAAAGAAGAAAATTAAAACAATAATATTGTGAAATATTGTTACATTTCAAAATAACTGTTTTGTAATATATTTAAAATGTAATGTATTCCTGTGATCACAGAGCTGAATTTTCAGCATCATTACACCAGGCTTCAGCGTCACATGATCCTTCAGAAATCCTTCTAATAGGATGCCTTGGTGATTAAGACACATTTTTTTTATTATTAGCAATGTTGAAAACATTACATTTGCTAAATTTGTGAACATTACCATTACCAGCTTTTATTTACAATCTTTTGAACAATATGCTGGTTGACCTATTCAATCTTTAGCAGAAATGTTCACTTAAAATTTACATTCTTTCACTGCCAGAAAAAAACAAAATAAAACAAAATGCATGACTCGTCCTATACTTTTCAGCTTTTTGTACACAACAAATGTTGTCCATCTCATTATAGGCTGGAAAACACTACAGGTCTTTTGCCCAGTCTTTTGACACAATTTGCAGTCTGGACAAATTGAGGTTGTTAGTCAGAGCTAGTCTGCAGGTTTTGGTCAGTCTAAGTTTCTCTGATTCCATCCAGTCTGAGGATATCAAACACATTTGACTTTTTGAGCAATTTTAGAACACATTTAGTTTTGTCATGCATCTCCTAGAAACAAGGTACATGTTTCTGCATGAGTTTGCAAATGGTGTTCACCGCAGAGTCAAATGACTTTAATAGCTCTGCTGCCGCTGTTTCTGGCCCCACCTTGATGGAATGATTGGCTCAGATTGCATTTCAATTCCATTTAGAATTTTTTCTACATTCATTGTGAGACATTTAGTGAAATGTCTTAAATGTGAGTGTAAATGCAATTAAGAAAAAGAACATTTCAATTATCATTTTGCTTGTTAAACATATCAAATTATTTCCGTAACCCTTTAATTTTGCAACTTATAAAACGTTAAAACATATGCAAATAGCAAATGTAAATTATATTATTGAATTTGAATTGCCATTTTGCTCTAAATATGGTACATACGGTATGGAAAATGGAATTAAAATATAGAAAAGCAATGTCAGTTTATATATGCAATGCCATTTTGCATATTTCTTTCCAAATGGAATGTTGCTACCCATAATCTTGCATAATGAGTTTGTTGTGTTCAGAACAACTTGGTCAAGTCTGGTAATGTGTGGTCCTCTGTCATTTAAAGCAAGATGCCCCGTTTTTCCATCAAGACTATGATGCATTGCCTCGTGCTTTAAAATCTATTCAGATTTTAAAAGTCATGTAGTGTGTTCAAGAAAATCAGGTTCAGGACAGTTAAATAACGCAAAGTCTAGCAACTAAAAAATAAGTCCTTTTTTAATAAAAAAAGAAAAAACATTAAGAAAAATAAACATGTTCAATGATAAATGTTAAAACAAATGCTTACCTCTGTTTAAAGTAGGACACAATTTTTGAAGGAATACTACAGCTTCTTCAGATTCCTTTAACACACTATACCATTCAACACACTACAAACAAGAGCAGGAAATCAGCAGACCGACACAGACTGATCCATTTCATCTGTGAGACAGTGAGTCAACCCTCTGACTGATCCTCAGCAACACCAGCATCCTCCTCTCAATACACAACATCATTTCTACCAAATCCCTGATGCATGAAAACCCTTTGCTTCCTAGTGTTAACAATAACCTCACTTCATTCTCTCAGGTTGACAGGCATGGCAGAGCTCTGGCATTGTGACTGGACATGACATTTCTATTCCCATTCAAACCCCATCACTTCACCAGCTCCACTGAGCCCATGCACAGTCTGTTATTCTATTATATATCCCCCATTCAAACACTCTCTGCTCCTCACAGAGTACAGTACTTCACACTTCTCCTATTTGTTGGTCAGTGCTAAAAGTACATGAAAAAAATCACAAAAAGAACTCACTAATGTATACACATTCAACGATTCTTCAGAATAAAAAAATTATTGACAAAGGACAAATAAATGAATGAATTTTACGCTGATGAGATTAATCTTAAGATTTAAATATTAGGTTAAACATTTATACACTGTAAATATTTTTATTACAAAATAAGGGGTCATTCACACAGAAGACGTTTTTCCATTCCACTGCGGCTGCGCTACTTTTCCATTGTTTTTCAGTGTAAACTATGTTATACACAGCATTCGAAAAATGTGACGCTCAACTTGAATTAGGCCGGGGTCACACTGTGAGAACAAAATTATTTAAACTCAGATCAATATTTAATGTCCACATATTTATTTATTTGGTAAATAGCTTTGTAAGAAGTGGGATAATCTTACTATAATTATCTCAAGCTTCTGATTCTAAACTCAAAGTGTTTTATGTCTCTTTAGCGCTGTATAAGTGTAACAATGCAGACGAGGATGATGGTGAAAAGAACCAAGGCACAGTTTATTTACACAGGCTAAGTGATGAGCCAAAACATGAAACCAATTAAACATTAACTGACTTGAAACAAGTGGGGTTCAACGTTTGTTTTAAAGAAATTTATATGCATTTATATGAAATTTGGGCGGGTTTTTATGCATCAAAAACCATCCCAGTTTTTATCAACCAGCCCAATGCATTTTTTTCCGGTCAGACGTGACCAAAAGGAGCCCAATTGGGCGGGAACCCGGGTGGGAACCCGCCCAATCTGTCAACACTGCACCTGTGAGCAATAAAACAATGAACCAATCACAAAACAGAACAGACAAACACATGACCTGAACAACCAGTGAGAACATAACACAAAACATAAACCAAGGGAAGCGAGATAACAAGGTAAGGTGCAGCAAGGGATCACAAGACACAACCAGAAACCAAAATTATGCAAATTTCAAAATAAAAGACATGAACACAAAACCCCAAACCAATGTGATAATAACTCTAGTAGCTGTCCATGGTGCTATGCTTGTCCAGGTTACGGTTTTTCCATGAAAACTATCAGACACTTCACACAGAGTTCATGAAACAAATTGTAAGAAAACATCACAATAGATCAGTAAACGTGATTTCAACATGGATCAACATCAACGTCTCAAATACACCAATCAGAATTAAGGGATAGGTTTCTGACAGATTTATGTCAAGTTAAGGCTTACAACCAGGGTTAGGTTGTACAGAATAATTTCCTTCAGACTTTAAGGAAAAATTATGGTTAGATAGTTATGAGTAGGCTTATTTGTAGCGGTAGTGATAGGGTTAGCACTAAATTTTCAGACAGGAATGTTGTTCCAGAATCAACAAAAGGTTGATCCAAGAACATGTCTTATTTGGCAGGCTAAATTAAAGACAATTTTATGTTTATACTGTTCTTATGCAAAAGCAATAAAAGACACATTATGTTTTTTGTTCATTATTTTGTGCCATGACATTCTTTCAAAACATACATATGGCAACATGGATACTTCTTCATCCCTTTCTTCCTCTGTTGGGTGATACCAAATATAGAGTAAATTCAGCCAGGCATGTGTAAGTGGGTCACTAGAGCAGTGACTAATTATCTGGTAACACAATGAGCTGTAGTTGACATGACAGGTGCATTGCTAAGACAATACAAGGTCAATTCAAGGTGGAAATTCATTCAATTTTAAAAGAAAAGTGAGGATGGGGCCATGCAGCGTGCTATAATAGATCCAAAACATCTCCCTCAAGTCATAATTTCTCCATCAAATCATATTATTTGTTTTCACTGTAGTTTACTTGTGATTTTGTTTAAATGATGCATCCCTCAAAACTCATACATGATGAACGGGCAAAAAAACTTCTACAAACACTAAATGAAAAGATGCGTGGACTTAATCATTGTTAAATGGATTATAGCCTGTTGGTTCAATTACTGCAGTTTATTTTAATTTTTATAAAGTAGTTATTTTAAATAAAAAGTAAATGAAATCTGAGGATGATGGCATATTCTGAATACAAGCAGACTCCATTTATGTCTTAATTCTCTATCAACAATGAACTTCTAAACAAACTAATTAACAACAAATTAAACAAACAAATTAAACAAACAAATTAAATCACAATAAAAAAGTGGTCCTCAGTTGAATAGGCCATTTTCCCATGTTCATCAAGCCGCAACCCCCTTTTTTAGTAATTATTTGTGTGTGTATACACGTACATATTTTTTTTTTTTTAAACAAGCAAACTTATTTCACAAAACATGTTGAGACACACACAAGTACTGCCCCCTCCTTAATTAACATTCACATACATTGAAAGAATATGACTAATACTGATGAATAAACAGTAGGCCTAATATTAAGTTGATAAGTTGGTATGAAAAATACATTTTGATGTTATGGAGAAAACCGTTACCATGGTGAAAACACAAGACCAACATTAACTGTTAATGAAACATGGAAACAATGCTGATAAATAGCATAAACATACCTGCAAGCAAATCCTTTCCAGCTAACACACAACGAAACCGTTTAAGTGATTTATTGGTACTTTATTTTTTTTCTTAACTAACTAATTGACACCAGCATAACTACGAAGCTGCATGCTCATTCTGTAGTTGATTTCATGCTTAAGTGAATTGATATACAATGTGTGCAATTGAAGAGTGGCACAACGAGCACAATATAACGGTTGACAGGACAGGAAAGTGGTTTTTTCTGAGGTGAGAGACTTTTCATTTTGAAATGAAAATAATGTTAGAATAATGACACTGGTATATAGCCTAAACATGAGATGACAACATCTCATCTGACCCACAAATACTAAATTAGGACAACGAGTTTTCCTCAGGCGCACTGTGTCTGACAGAAGTGTCAACGGCTTTCACACATCTTTCAAAATAAAAGTCACACACCAGAAAAACATTTATAATTAGGTTTTTGTTGTTGATTTTGTTTCTTTGACTGCACACTCCGCAGTGACTGATTATTATAAAACTGTGAATACAGAAGAACAGGCAGTAAAGTAGCTTCAGTGTAAAGCCCATTAGGCTGTGTTTCTGAAATAACATGACAAAATTAGGTGGTTTATGCAAAATCTTCCTCCCACTCTCGTTTTTATTCTCATTTAAACTAGAGAGAAAGAAAATCCTTCAATCTAGATAAAATAATAATAATATTCTTTAATATAAAATTTGCTGGGAGTGACGTCCTGCATAGGAGTTCAAGGTACCTCAGAGTTATTTTGATCCATGGGTAAACCCCTCAGAGAAGCATGTGGCATAATACTCTGTGACAACATTTCCTGCCATTAAACTTGTGATATGCTACATCAATAATCATACTTTGATATTCATGTGTATTCAGAATGTGGGACTCTGAGGAAGACTCAGGAATTCTGTCCAGGTATCGTATGGTTGATACTCCATATCCCTCCTAGAATTCCCAATGAGAGATAAGCCTTACTTGCGGGAAAGGATATTTCACGGCTGGCTTCCCCCACCTGTCCCTTGACTGACACAGTCTGAATAGTAAATCATTCTTTTTCAGAATAACATACATCTTCAGTACTATCATTCTCGACTCTGAAAGAACAATATCGATTAAAGAAAAGGGGTTTGCGAGAAGACTGTGAGCATGATATCTAGTTGAGAGCTGGTTGACATAGACTGATTATTATGCTATGGGCCGTACATTTTGTACAAAATTAATGTAGGAAATAGTGCAATTGGCTGGATAACATGAAAGCCAACACATATTATGCTGATAACATAAAATATTACAAAGTCATGTGATAAAATATTTGTTTGTGTGTGTGCCAAACTTTGTTTAGGCTTTCAGTCTTATTTTTAGACAAACCATTTTCCATGATTTTAATAATGTCAAGTCCAGTCATAGCAATATGCATTTATGCAATAAACTGTGACATGCAGCACGTTTACATAGGTGACAAACGTAACCATTAATATATATATATATATATATATATATATATATATATATATATATATATATATATATATATATATATATATATATATATATATATCATATTTAAAAAGTGTTTCATTAAAGGTTCTTAAAATAAGTGCATTAGTTTCGTGTACTTTAAAGAGCTTTTTTATGACACACGTTTTTAAAGAACACAATTCTTAATGGAACAATTCTTAAATGGTTCTCATTTGGCATCAGTCTGAAAACCTTTTTTATTCCTGTCGGAATATTTCCAATATCAATAAAGTCCATATCAATAAAGCAAGAGGTAATGCTGCAAACTTCGGAACCACCTCAGAGTCATTAATCACTCAAAATCATTTAATATAGGTCTTGGTGATGCTCATCAAACAGCCTAACAATTGATAGACTGAAATTAAAGCGATGTCAAAATTATATTTTAAAGACATCACACGGAGTTAAAAGTAGGCTAGCTAGCACCTCTTACAAAAAAACATACATCAGAAAATACACGAGTAAAAGCATTTTAACATTTGGCAACATGAAAAAACACTGCAGGTAAAAAACAGGAGCTACTTACTAATCACAAAGTCCGAGCATCAGATGAGATGGAGAGAGAGTACAGAGCGCTGCGCTTCTGGATCCTTCAGATCTCAACCTCACTGGATCACGTGACACACTGCACCCATCCATCCACAGCTGGATTACTGTTTGGAACCTGTTTCTTCAACGTCGGGCATATTTCTCCCCCTAGATTCTGTTGTTTTACTCTAGTACCAGACCCAGACCTTTAATTTTAAATGTAATCAGCATATCATTGCATGCTAAAACCAAACGAAAGATCGAAACAAAGAGTGAAACAAAATAAACTTTTCGATATTGATATGCTACTTTACCAAGGAGAGTACAGTATCAGAGAAGAGTTATTTGATAAGAAATTTGTGAAGAAAACAAAATGAAATCAAGTTAAATGTCACTAAATAGTCTTTCATTGTGTTTATTTAGGTTAGTTAGCGCGATCCAATCACGATAGCTAATGAGATTAGCTTTAGCAAGACAACAATATTTCAAATGTAATTTCCATATGCAATATTCGAATTATGGTGGACACTGGGGTAAAAAAATAAAAATCTGTATGACACAAAAATGACAGCTGTGATTTGTCTATGTCCTCTGTTACACTTCATCAGTGTGAAAAGTGTGCTTTAAAAGTCCACAGGTTCAAAAATGTGTCAAAACCACCATAATGTATAAACTGTATAACTATTCATATATCTGTTACTTTTGGAGCGCATCACTTAATTACAACAACCACAAAAATATATAATATTTGGTACAAATTTTGTCTCTTTTTTCACAACTAAACATGCCATATTTGTCTTGACATATCAGTTTTTTAATTCATTTTATAAAGCTTTGTATAAACTTTGTTCTGCAAGTCTGAGATTTGTAGTACAGAAGGCTGGGCTGGGCTGTGCAACTTCCTTTCCATAACATTCTCTGTTTTTTAATGCAGTCCTATATAATATTAGTGCATAGTTTAAAGCTTTTTAAAATTGATCATATACTGTTCCTCAAAAGAAATGAAAGTTAGGAATTCAGAAAATCAGGAAGTATTTTTTTCCAATATCAATCACAGGTCTCCGATTCAGTAAAAAAAATTACAACGCGTTGCAATGGCTCAGACTGTCAAAATTATAGATTATAGAGGAGCAACAAAACTACAACTTTATCTTAAATTAAATCTTTCCGAATAGCCTGAAGCGTGCCAGACAACTCCATCTGAGCCAGCAGTTGAAAATGTTCCTCATGGGTTGTCAAGCCTTTGCACCATGTCATCACATGCTTCAGAGCCTGTAAGAGGAGGTTGAACGTTGTGTATATCTCATGCATGACAGAGCTGATAATTTTCTCTCTCTATTATGAGCTTAACTTTGCAGTATACTAAAATTCAACTTTAACAATTTAGCCATAAAGTAATTTGAGTGTTTATAAGAACAGACTTACCTAAATGTATAAATATATATATGGTTTTCCCAGCAGGTTTGCATGAAGGGCAAAGACACTTTCTCATTTGAAGTTCTGTACAAAGAATCTGTCATAAATGTTCGGTAAGTATGTCACCTGGAGAGATTAAAGTACAGTAGTTAAAACTGTTCATGTAACTAGGGCATTTCTCATTTTGGCAAAAGGTCACCTTCGGCATATTAGCCAACTTAAAAAGGACAGTTTTAGGTCGATATATGACCTTTGTGTGATTTTAAGTTGTATGTAACATCTGGATGGAAAATTTAGTTCCTTTAGGGCTAAACGTTAGTCAAAGCACTTGGCAATAAAGCGCTTTCTGATTCTGATTCTGAAGTCAAACTTTACTTTACAAGCTTATATATGTAGGCCCTATATCTATATGAACTCTTTATAAATATATAACACTTTTCAAAATTATATATATATAATTATATATATGTTCTGACTATGTGTCAATGTTTACAAAAATACATTCATATGCACTGAATCAAAATCTCAGATTTGTCACTTTCAAGAATACAGTTTCAAAAACCAACTTTCTCACTGACCAAATTAAAATGAGAAACTCTGCAGCACGGAGAAGTACACTGCTAATTTCTGTTTGCTTATGCAGAGGACATATTTACCCTCATTACCATTCAGGGCCCTTTCCTATCCACTTAATGACATTCAGCTGGTCCCGCAGGTATGCAGGTCATGGAGAGGTGCAGTCAGCACAAACCAGACTCATGCTGACTGAGGCATTAAGCAACAGTTCAAAGTTTCATAGCCTTTGCTCAATCCCTTCTCAAAGCCCATCTACAGCCAATTAGACAGCAAGGAAAGAACCACAACAGACGTACCTGTAGTATGAACATACAAAGCTGCTGAGTCTGCACCTGGGTAATATATCCCCACTGGTTTCTAGTATTCTTACACAAGTTGCCTGTCAGAATGGCTTGTGTCAATTAAATATGGCGCATCTTTCTTAGAGAGAGAGTTGGATAATACAATGTATTCTTATGCCTTGTGTGCTTCATCAGTTCTCTTTTTAGGAAACATCTAAGAGAGCCATATTTACTGCGCACTTGCAGTTAATGCGTATTTCAACATGTTCACTGTCTCTGTGAGTAGTCATTAATGTTACTGTGTTGGCATGCCAAGCTCAAAACAGTCATCAAGTACACTCACTTTTCATCTGCCTGAGGGATACTTTGGCCAAATGCTGTTGTGGTTGATTTAAATCATGGTTTTACAGTGAAGGACATTTCTGTTCAACACAGATTTTTTTTTACTGTCTACAACAGGCCTATACATTGAAGCGCAAATATGTATACTTATGTAAGTTGGTATGCTAGTTTATATTGTGAATGACTGATTTGTTCACACTCAGGAGATACATTTTCTTTTAGTTGAGCTACTTTATCTGTTATCTTGCTCCCTTTTTTAAAGCCTGTCATTGCATAACATATATATATATAATCTTCATATGTTGATTCCACTGGTGCATATTTCAGATAATATTAACAATACTTACATTTTTGTTACAATAGATATACCAATATATTGTATCATGTGTAAATCTCAAAGTGTAATGTGAACTTAGCATCTATTTGGAAAAAAAATATATTTTATATATGTGTATGTGTGTGTAGCCATATACTCATGTCACAGTATGTTTTTTAATGCATATGCCAAGAAGAATTGAAAACACAAATGTTTTATTTCAAGTCATTTATATTTTATTGAAATAATGAAGCATAAAATGCTGAAGAGAAAGACTTTGTTTCTCTTCAGCGTGGTTGAAACTACATTAAATATGTATAAAAGAGATTTGATAAAACAAAAAAGGTATTTAGGTATCAGTTGAAGTCATATTCAAGTACTCTAATTCTACACTATTTAATACATAAATACATACTATTGCTTCACATTACCAAATAACAAAACCCTCAAATCTATTGATTTGTTTCCCAGCATGACATTTCAGACAAAATTAAATGTTAATCTTTAGAGTTTCTAAGACTTCAATGCAAAAAATATTTTTGAGTGACCCTGAATTACTTCTCTTGCATAGACCTAAACTTGTGCTAAATTTGAATGAGCATGAATGAATTAGTCAAATTTGCTCTATATTTTTTTTACTCATTTCTTGTAGCCACCCATATATCCTCTCAGGAAGTCCTCGAATCGTGGAACTGGATACTCAGGAGCCACGTGTTCAGGGAGAGGGTTGCTGTGACCTTGTTCTTGCTGGGCCGGCTCATCTTGGTGTTCTTCACCTGTATATTCAGCCCTGCGCAGGCGACAGTTGTAATCGATTTCTGGGTCACAGTCCGGATGGGGCTCAATGATGCCACCTTTGATTGACTTGGCTGCTTCTGCCCGAGGGGACGGATGAGCAGCAAACCTACCACAGTTGGGGTCATACGGGTGGCAATCTGGTTTAGAACTGGCAGCATTGGCTCTCAGGTTCTGGTTCTCCACCGGGGTGCAGTCCTTATCATAGAACATATAGCAGTCATAACCTTCCTTAGTCTTCCCCCGGATGCCCAGACGGTGACGGGTCTGGAACTCCGGGAGAACTGGAGGGGGTTTCTTAAGGGCAGCAGTTCCACCCATCAGACAATACGGATCGTAGCGAGGGTCGCATGCCAGGTTGAGAGGCGCAGGCTCATCTCTTGGAGCATACTCCAAGACGGGCTTATTGAGTCCAGCTAGTTTGGTAGCTGTAAGGGGGTTGCAATCGTGATCAAACAAAGGATTACAAAACTGCTCTTTGGGGGTTTCTCCATTCTCTGCAGTTTGTGCTGCATTGGTGACGCAAAAGGGGTCAGTGGCGGGGTTACAGGTGGGGTACAGGTGATACAAACCTGAGGGTGATCTGGCCGCCAGCTTGGGCTGGCAGTAAGGATCTCTGCTGGGATCACATCCAAGATAAGCGTAAGAGGGCAAAGGGCCACGCGAGGGCCTGTAGCCATAAGCAGCATGCAGGTGGTACTGCAAACACTCAGTGTCCGAAGGGTTGCAGATACGCAAAAGCTCTGCTCTTTGCTCAGCCGTCAGGAAAGGCTCCAGGACCGGAGTGTAGTGGTAGTGAGCCGGTGAGGTTTTCAGAGGCAGAGGGAGTAGAGGGGACAGAATCGGAGCAGGGACCTTCGCTGGAGTGAAAGAAGGCTCTTCTGCTGCAGCTTTTGGTCTAACAGCATGGAGACAGTATGGGTCGAGGTAAGGGTTGCACACCGTCACAGTAGCTTGCCTCAAAGGAAGAGGCATGACCATCTTGGCTTTGGGTTTGCTGGTGGATTCTGCAATGCAGTCGGGGTCGTCTGAGTTGGCACAGGCTTTGTAAATTTCGCTCAGGTGCGTGAGGTAATGGTTGTAAGACCGGCCCTCTTCTACTCTGTGCTTGTTCTGCAAGTAAACAAGGTACATGCGATCCATGTTCTCAACCTTTGGAGGAAATCACACAGAAACAAGATTGGACTAATTGAATTATACTTGTCACAATGAAAACATCTCTCAAGAAACTTGATCTGTTTAAAAGAACTACTCCATAAAGTCACTGAAAAATCTCAAAAAGACTTTGACCATGACACAATTTCACTGCACAATTTCTGCTTTTGTTACTCACTCCCTCCTGGTTGTTGGTCTCCATGAAGTATTTATACCAGCCCCAGAAATCAGGCTGGCTTCTGTAATAAGCAACATTCCTCCTGCTGCGGACCAACTTTTTAAGTGATGACATGCTGTCTGTCTTCACCTCAGAAGTGCCCTCTATAATTGAACCAGCACATGACAAATACCAGTATCAACATAAAAATCTCAATTTATTATATATATATATATGTGTGTGTGTGTGTGTGTGTGTGTGTGTGTGTGTGTGTGTGTGTGTGTGTGTGTGTGTGTGTGTGTGTGTGTGTGTGTGTGTGTGTGTGTGTGTGTGTGTGTGTGTGTGTGTGTGTGTGTGTGTGTGTGTGTGTGTGTGTTGTGGAGTTTTTTTGTAAATGAAGGGTTTTTTGTGAGTATATTTTTTGAAGATAAATAAGGTGTAGATTATACCTTAACTAAAAAATATGTTGGTTTTAAATGCCATACTATACTATAATACTAATACTATAAACTTTAACTACCAGTTGTACGTTTACACACTTACACTACATTTAATTTTCTCATGGTTTTCAAAATATTTATTACAAAATGTTTAAACACTTGAAAGTAGTTTGGTATAGAATTTAAACTGCACCAACATACAAATTTATTCATAAATAAAAGTTGTGGGTCAGATATTTTAATGTTTTTGAAAAAGGTTTATAAAATAAACAGTATATATGTGTGTGTGTGTGTGTGTGTGTGTGTGTGTGTGTGTGTGTGTGTGTGTGTGTGTGTGTGTGTGTGTGTGTGTGTGTGTGTGTGTGTGTGTGTGTGTGTGTGTGTGTGTGTGTGTGTGTGTGTGTATTTTCTACTTTAATCTGTGATGGGAAAACTGGATTTTCAGTAGTCGTTACGTCAGTCTTCAGTGTCATGTGATCCTCCATAAATCACTCTTGTTATTATCAGTCAAAAATTATTATTCTGCATAATAGTTTTATGGATACTGTAACACACTGGGTTTCAAATCAGGGTTCTTCAAAGTTTAGCATTTATTTGAAATAAAAATAAACTTAATAATAAAAATATTGATTTCTTGAACAAAAAAAATCATTGTACCCCAAGTTTTTGAACAGTATTGTATTTGTTTTACAATAACAGTATTATGCTATATAGAATATTATACCTTACACATAAGATAGTTTAAATTCATTATTTAAATGATCTATGATGTCTATAGATAATCTATATGATTATCTTTGATTCATTTATTTCAGACACATATATGTACAGACATTATTTCATTAGTTCCATTTTTGTTCTTTTATAGTTCTGATTACTTCACTATTTGTTTTAAAATATGAAAACTAATAATAATAAATAATGACTAGAAAAAACCCTTTTGACTGGCAGTATACAGGATGATAAGTATGAATGAGAAAGAGAGGAAAATTCATTGTGGTGATTTGATCACAATATGAAGAATCTTTGGATTCTTTGCTTTGCCAGTGTATCACATAATTATGATGATGTGTTAATACTTTCTGAAATGTATAACCTAAAATGAGCTTTCCAGTAGCTCAAACAGTAGAGTGTGGCGCTTGCAACACCCAAGTACGGTTTGATTCCCAGAGAAAAAAAAAAGTACTGAATGGAAGGTCAATATGTACCTTGAATGTAATGTAAGTAATTTTGGATAAAAGCGTCTGCCAAATGCACAAATGTAAAATGATATATTAAGAAGAAGGATGTTCCATTTTAGAGCCAAGTTCTGTTTTGAACCACTGCCATTTTTTAATGTGCAACATAATGATTCATGTTTAATGACATTATCTCACTTTAGAGTATTGATGTCAGTGCCATTTTTTTTATAATTACACAAACAAAAGTCCAACTCACCATCTTCTTCTTTATTGTGTACTACAGGACCAGCATTCAGAAAGTCTGTCAAACATTGCAAAAAAAAAAAAAACAGATTTGTACTGCTATGAACCAAATATCACACTTTTTGAAATGAAGGAAAATGCCAACCAACTAATATGCTCCTACAGGTGCACAGCAGGCACTTTTCCCGTCAGCAAAGGCTGTGTCTTATTCTAGTGATTACTGGTCTGTCTCGGCTCTCTGAAAGCTCTAAGTGCTTTAAAATGGGGCTTAAACTTCCAGGACCCCCTGCAAGTGTACCTCTTAAACTTCAAAGAGATTGGGGATCCAGCCCAGAGGCTGCTACTGTAATTACCACTGCTGTAAAATAAAATGAAGGATGTAAAATGTTCTGTACGTGCAACATTGTTCGTGGCATATATCTGCACCTCCAGTTGGTCTCTTTAGATGTTAATAGCTCATGGAAAAAGTACAGTTGGCTGATAATTGCATGGCCTCCCTTTTCCTCTATGGAAACTCTCTTCAGAAAAGTGTTCACAAAAAAGAACAATACACAATGCTCATTTGTTTTATTAGTAATTATGTTTGTAAAATACTTTGAAGTTTCTGCAGGTACAGTAACCAAATTTCGTTCTAATTCATTTGGTTCATGCTCTTTCATGTTCTTTCTAATGCTACAGTGATTTACGTTTTGACATAATGAGACATGAGTGGAGATTGAATTCTGCTAAATATTAAGGATAACCAAACGGATTCTCACCTGACATAAAGACAGTTGCAAGAGCCACTCCACAGATCATAACAGATAGTGTAAGTCTGGCCATTTTTCTTGATTATTGAATCCTGAAAACAAAAATTGTCATTTGTCACTTAAGAGAGTGGCTGTTTCAGGGATATTCTAATATTCAAAATAGTGGTTGGCCATAGGGGTTTTTAATAGTTGATTTTTTAATGATTAAAATAACTAATTGATTTTTGAACTATAGCTTAATACTGTGTTGTTGTAAAATAATGAAAAAAATAAAATCAGGTTCCCTTTCTATATCAGTCTTTTATATATAAATCTTTATAATATTCATACTGAATAATGGAACAGATGGGACAATCCATAAGAGATACTCCAGAAAAACATAATTTCAGTGGTATTAACTTGACCTTACATTAATTTAATAAGAATATTTTGGAAACTCTCACTCTCAGTTAACAGTATGAAAAAAAGGAATTTGTCAAAACACTTACTTGTTCCAGCAGAAATATTTGAAGACACTCATTAGTTGCTGGTGGACTCTGAAGGAGCGTACTGAATTCTTCACACAATCTCTGCACTCCCCTTCGGACCTTCTGAGCTGCTGGGTTGGATGGCAATGTTTTAAGGCGCTCCATGATCATTAAGAACAAAAAGGCATGTCATATATCAGGAGCTTGCTGTTAGCCTTTTGGGGATTGGCTCTTGGAAAATCAGCTCACTGACCAATGAGAGTCCTGTAATTAGGAAGAAAAGCAGCAAGATCCAGCTTGGAAGAAGGAGCTGGAGGGATGCAGAAATAATTAAACATATACATTTTTTACTGATTGATGAATGAGCTGCCAAAGACACAAACATATGCATACATATATATAAAACTTCAGGACTGAACCTGGACTTTTTTGATCGGTTTATCTTTTAAACCATGGTAAATGTGGTAACATCTAAATTAGTTTTGTTCTAGACAAAAATATTATTTAATATCACTAACCTGACTATATGTTACAACAAAAAAATAAGCTTGTGGATCAGAAATTTGTGAAATTTTCTCATTTTACATGTATTGTTTTGATTGTTTTGCATTACAATGAACATTTATTATTGTTAGAAACTGTTAGGTTCGTTTTCTTCCGTCCCTGAAGATATAATGTTCACCAGAATGTTTAAAGAGCGCTCTTAAGACATGTTTGTCACAGTTGTAATTTTGCCACCATGAAACTGGTGAAGACATGCAAAACTATATACTGGTGAGTTTAATATGAGAATTTCTTCTCAACATACAGAAATGATTAAAGAAACCTGTATACAATATTGTTAAAACAGCTGCATAATCTTCTTCATTCAATATGATTTAGTCTTTAGATATTCACGGTGAAGTAAAACCTGTGTAATGTAAGTTATTTAAAAATCTGATCATTGCTGTTAAAGAAAAAAAAACTCCCCAACAAGCAGATTCTTGTCATCATCTTTTTGAAGGTGTTATCTGGCAGTTTTTACACACTCACTAAAGACCAAAAAAAGCAGAAAGTGTCGACCACTTTCATATGAAACCAATGGCAACTGAAGGCTAGAAGGTTAAAGAATGCTATAAAAGATCAGAGATTACTGCTTTTTACAACCAGAACATCATAGATCAGAACGATGACCTGTCACACATAATTTCAGGTGATTCCTTCTTCAACTCTGCATATATATATTATGTAATATATTGTATGCGATTGAATGTTTAATGGTGGCCACTAAGATCCATTCATCATGATGATGGGACAGCCGGATCAACACGTCAAGTAACGCATATATAATTAAAGCTCAGGCTTGCTGCAAACAGGTGTTTTACATAGCACATAAACCTGCAATCCAACCTAGAAGCAGCTGAGCACACAAACATGATATGGCCTCATAATTTTAACATACCACATGTAGAAGAATGTGACATTCGCTCAGAAGTTTGGAACAGCTGGTGCCAGGGAAGACTTTAAAATCAGGAGTTTAAAAAAAAAACTTTGCCCTTTACACATTATCTACCAACATCTACAGAAAATATTAAACATCAAATCATGACTGAGATGTTGTCTGATATAAAATAACTATGTTTCTGCCAAAACAGAAACATGAAATTTAAACAGCATTTTGTGGAAAATGAAAGACCTTTCTCAAAAGAATTCAGGCTTGTTTAAATGTTTCTTGTAAAATTTCATATGGTGTCTTATGGTATATGGCACTCAGACAAGGCACGTGATTAGTTCCCAGCGTGAGATCGACGAATGAGAGCACGAGTGGAGTGGAAGCCTCTTCGCCTCTCTCAGAAGCTAATGTTGACAATCCAGTGCCGATATCTGACGATGAGGCGCATCCCGAACTGATTTAAAAGCCTCATTACACCAGTGCAGTAACACCATCATCATCATCATATTCATCGAACCGCACAGGTCTGTCATCATCGTCATTACTGGAGTCAAGTTTCAAGATACCACTGTCATTGATGAGTGCAGAGCACCATAATACGTATCGTATGAAAGAGAGAGAGTAAATATAATTTTCAAATTAAAATTGTAAAATTTTAAGGTTTTATAATTAAATAGATTTAATTAAAATATATATAAAGTACAAATAAACATATTTTAAACATTATGGTACCTACACACACATATACGGAAATTCCTAGGGGGGCCAATCCTATACTTCACAGGGGGTTCCGGTCCCTTTAACCATGGGGATCAGCTCATGGGATACATCCACTCGTGCTCTCATTCGTCGATCTCGCGCCGGGAACCAATCGCGTGCTTTGTCTGAGTACCCTTGGGTGTGTACAAAGCCTCTGAGAGAGTTTATCTCTTTGTCTGGCATCCTGGGAAATCATTTCTCTTGCACATAACGATAAAACAATGTTGCTTTCCGCAATACGGCTGCTGATATGGCGGTATTTTTGAATTTTTTATTTTTCAAGTAATATTTTTGCAAAATCCGTTATGCACTGAGGCCGCGAAACTTGAACTGTGAAGTGGCGAGGGATTACTGCATTCAAGTTATCTGTTTATACATCATTATATGGCTATATGTATTGATACAGATATTGTGATAAGCAAAGTACAATATGCCTATCTATGTAGTCGATCTTTTGTTATTTTTCCCTTTACGTGAACCATACTCAGATTAAATTAATATTTGAGGCAAAGAAGGGACTTTTTTTGGCTTGTTTGATTTTAATTTTGGCCCTGAGACACAAATCACACCACATTAAGCCACTCACTTCATAAAGAAATGGAGTGGTTGTAAAAATATCTCCTGCTGGTCCTGAACCTTTAAAGGACCACCAGATGCAGAATTATGGAAGAGGTTATTTTTAATCGTTTCAGTATGTTTATCTATAACCTATACAGTCCCTCATGTTACAACTACGGAAAAACTGTGTTTGTTCAAACTGTGCAAATCATGAATGGAATGAAAAATATTGATGTTATTCTTTTTATCTGCTTTAATCATTTTATTGCTTTAATTTGTGCTGTTCATTGCATATACAGCTCAGTAAAAAAATCCCACATAGTGATGTTAGTTATCAAGCATAAACTATACATATTGAAACGTGACTTGTGTTATGCTGACCTTAGGAAAAGTAATGTATGGATGGTGCACTTTACAGGTGAAGTATAAGTAAATCATCTGGAGTCAGATTTATGAGGAGGACTGTGCCTCCCCTTTACCTGGTAACCCTGCAAATAGTGAAAATCATGCACGTAGTGACAATTGCTCATTCATTGAGGTACAAAAGGATGAGATTTATTATTGTAATTGATATAATATAGTTTTTCCCAAAACCTAAATATCCATCTATCTATCTCTATCAATACAAAAAATATATTAGCATGAAAATGGATATCTTCAATAGATTCCCCTTTTGCTTTTAATGACAGTAGCACTCAAACCTCTTATATTTAATAGTTTTGCCTTATAATCGTTTCTTAAAGTATTGTTTATTTCCTAGTTTAACGGGAGGGGGAAGGTCACATTTTCTTTTATGTGAAACTGGAACATCACTGTATGCTTTGACCCCATTTAGCATCTTTTCAAAGTCAGTTCAGATATTTTTCAGTCCACCTCATTCAGTAAAAAAAGAGAGAAACCACCATCTTTGAATCATATGGTTTTAATCACATTATTAAGATTGTTTAGAACTATATTTTGCTTATTCTCTTCCGCTCTGACAGACAAACTTGCACAGGCATATAAGTCGATCATATGTGTGTGGCAGCTATCTAATAGGAGAGATATATAGGAATAAATAAAATATTTAAATAAAAAAAATGATCAAACTGACACCTGATTAGAATCATGTTTGGATAGCAGTCATAGTGAGTGGCAGAAATTCATATTCAGCTACGTTATTATAGAAAGCAGTTGATACATATCAAAACAAAATTCATAATACATCAGTAGTTTGTTAGAAACACTACATTTATATACACACCAAGCACCACACTGTGAACAGAAACAGTCTTGGTTATATGTGCCTCTGCATTTGTACTGATGAAAAGGCAATTATGAATAATGGGTACAGTGATCAAAAAAGACTTTCTTTCTCACAGAAAGCACATAATGATCCCCAAAGACATTCTCATTGATATGATTGACCAAAAGTGCAATTGTCTTCTCTCAACATTCTTTTTAGGGATTAAATACATTTACCATGTTAATTTTGACAGAAAATGTATGTTAAGGTTCTTTGTGTATATTAAAGAGATAGTTCACCCAAACATGATAATAATAGTAATTTACTCACCCTCATGTCATTCCAAACCTGTACAAGTTTTGTGGGGCAAAAAGAAGATATTTTGAATAATTTTTCAATTGATTTTATCTATAAAATGAAAGTCAGTGGTGTCCAAAACATCTTTAAACACTACTAGGTATAGAACATTCATTTTTGGGTAAACTATACCTTTAAGGACTATCTGATGAACATTTCTATAAATATAAAACATAATCTGTTCACTTAATAACTTTGGTGCCTATGTGCTCTAGTGCCTAGTTGGTTCACTCTAAAAGAAGGTGCAAATAGAAACAAACATGACTATCCATGCAAAAATTACAATAAAACCACCGGCTTTTCAAAAATCCTTCATAAAAAATACATACAAACCCATAAAATTAAAAAAAGAAAACAAAATATTTCAAATAAAAATACATATTTCACCAAATTTGTACTTGTTCTGTTTGCTTAAGTACTATACTGATTGTCAGTTAGTGGGAGGCTCTTTCTTTTTGGCCATGAATCTTTCTTATGCCAAGTTGAATAGAGAAAAAATATTTGGCAGCAAAATATGGAGTATCCTACATCTACCAGCCCTTTAATATCTAATCTAAATGACATTACTCTGGTCCATAACCCTCTGGTCATTGGCGGGTTGGAGGTTGACAGGAAACTGTGAAAATAATTTCCTCTAATGACCCACTGAGATTGAGCTACGCCAAAACCAGCCACTATCACATTCACCATGAAATACACAATTAACCTCCTTTCCAAAGATTGGAATCATTCTGGATCTTGCCCTGTAAACCCGACATTTATCCTCCCACCCACATCCCATCACAGAGGGAAGCGGACGCCCCTCTGAATAAGATCAGTGGCGCCCCAGTAGTTTGGACAGTAAGCCAGAAGAAGGTTTGCTAAGTTTAGATGGATCTGCATGGCTCGCCCGGTCCAGCCCCAGCTCGCCTTCCAGTTGTTCCAGCTCTGATTGGTCCAACAACTCAAAGTCCTCTGCCTCACTGTCCGATTCCTCATCCAGGGCCTGGACCAGCACAGGCGCTACTGCTGCCTCCAGGCGTTCCTGCATGGCCGATGTGACTGCTGCCATAATTGCATCTCCAGCCAGCCTCTGCACAACCTCCAGGGCCTGGATTGTAGGTTCCTCCTCTGACTGTGTGGACCCAACCCTGCTAGGATGGGCTGGAGGGGTGGGCATTCCAATGCTCAGGTCTTCATCGTCTTCTCCGTTTGTCACCAATCCATTGTCCAGGGAGGGAAACTCTGGTAGTCCACCGGTGAAGACTTCCTCGTCACTTCTCGGGTCTGAGTCTGTATGAAATACATCAAATAGATAATATAGAAAAACATTTTTAAAAACTGAATGCTGAAATTGGCATGTATCCAACTGGAACATAATTAGTCTAACATCTAATACAGCAATGCCTTGAGAAATGAGCATAATCCGTTCCAGGACCGAGCTCGTAACTAGAATTGCTCGTATCTCAAATCATTTTTCATCAATGACTGAAGAGGGAGGGAGGGATTACATAGATTATGTAAATTATGTAGATACCTCAAACACAATACGGAAGTGTAGTGTTTCTTCCCGCGTAGTGTATTGGATAGACTACACGCACAATAATATATGCTTCAGGACCTCATATTTATTATTCTTGAACACACATAAATCGTGCTGCTCCCAGCTTAATACTAGTGAATCACTCGTCGCCCCCGGTAACCCTAGCTGTAAAACCAAGGTGGCCCTCTAGAGGAGTTCATATGCAACTACCCCATAAATGTATATAACATGCACCACAGGAAGACATCGCGGGAGATAAGGAAGTCGACGAACACATGAAGCGAAGGAGTGAGGCGGCATCGTTGACGTCTGTAAGCATGCTTGTATCTCAAATCTACTCGTATTCCAAAGTAAAAATTGCTCGAAGCCTTGCTTGTATCTTGGAATACTCCTATGTCGAGACACTCGTATCTCAAGGCATTACTGTATTCAGATTCTTGAAAACTCTTTATTTTTAATTGTTATAGACATATAATTTCATTAGAACAGTATAATAGATCATACTTAAATAACAACTATAATACATAAAGAACTTATTTTAAGTGTTAGTTTAAATTATTTTAGCAGCATTTGTTTTATATAAAACAAATTTTAGTAAAAAAAAAAAAACCCTATACTGTCACTTTTGGTCATTTTAATGCATTTTTGCTAAATACAGGTATTACTTTAACAAACATATTACTAACCCAAACATTTTTAACAGTACTATATTATACTAGGTACACTAGTATACTATGGTTTATCTGTTAAATAAGTAAATGAATAAATCTAGTTTCCTGTCCATCGCTGGAGCTGCTGTCATTAAACCTGCCAAAACACCCACACACTATTTCTGTAAAAGGGAGCTTACCCTCAGAGTTCTCAGTCTGAGGTGTGTTTCCCTCGGAAAGGTTGAAGGTGCCATTGTCTGTCCATGTCACTTCAGAGACCTCGGTGTCTGATATAGACAGCTCTTTGCAAACAGTGGAGTCCATCTGTAGAGATCTCTCAATATCAGCTCACACACGGACAGGAAATTGACATATTATGTATATTATATTATTGCCATATCATGAAACCCCCCCCCAGACTTCAGTGGCACATGAAAAATGTTGGTGTGAGTCAGTGGCATAGCCACGGGGGGCCTGGGGGGGCCCCTCATTTACATGTGCGGACCCCTCAGATTTTCAATTGTTTAAAATTGCGACTGTGAAAACTAAAGTGAAAACACATATCGCCCACCGCACAAGACGATCGCAACGCACCCCCAAAGTCAACAATAGCGCGCTGCACATTACACCACAACCAGGTACCGCGCAGGTTCGAATCCTGCCGACTACGTTATGCTCAGGCCCCCTCATTTTAAGCTGGGCCCCCTCAAAAATAAAATTCTGGCTACGCCCCTGGTGTGAGTGCACTGACCTTGGGGAAAAGTGCAGACAGATCTGCTTCAATGCTCTCTCTCTCAGCTTGTGACTGGAGTATCCTTTTCTCTGGGGTAGGAATATGGGGAATGCAATTCAGTAATGACTTTAAATTAGTTTAAAAAGTATATATTATTAAACACACACACACATAATACAAAATCAATTTGATAGCACTACTTTAAAATTAAATATTTAATTTGAATCAGAAAATAATCAATAAAAATACTTCAGTATAGTTGAAAAAAGGAAGAAAAAAAAAATTGTATTATGTTTTGTGTTTATTAGTAAAACACTCTATTAGCTTAGCAACATGCTAATGCCAAACCGATCAAGTAAATTATAAGTGCTATATTTGTGGTGCATGGAGATGCTCTAAATTAATTACTTATGAGTTTACATGCAGCATTATATTTGCATTATTTAAATATAATTGTAGTCATCAGATTTAGTCATTTTTTTGTGAAATATTTTTAAAATATTTTTTTAAATCTTTAGCTCTATTTTTATTTCATTTTAGGTTTAGTAATTTTATTACTTCAACCTATGAGCAATTTAAAATGTATATATTATTTCAGTTTTATTTTTAAAAATTAATATATTTTATTTAGATACCTGTGAGACAGCATATGTTGGTGGTGAAGAGCTATACTGAAAACAGTTTCAAATTTTGAAATGTACAGTGATTTTGCATGAAAATGCATTTGAGGTTTACCATGATTCTCCTTGATTTTCTGAAGAAATTCGCCCACTCCAAAGTCCAGTTTCTGCAGAACTGGTTCCAACCACATCCCAAACTCATGTGACGACACCAAAGGCCAGAGAAAAATGCCCAGCACTGCAGCAAACAGATGTACAAACTATTAATGTGGGTGTCACACTTACCAGTGTGTTTATGAACCTGCTGACTGCTAGGAAGAAAGAGAAACCAGAGACTGAGTGAGAATGTCGTCCTGGATACATTACAAGGAATCCACTATCACATGACAAACGGACTGTTAAATGTCCTCGGGTGTGCTTGAGGTAAATCCAGGAAAGGGTCTGCTCTCCTTCGCTTCAAGAGCACGGTTACAATCATTTGTACATTAACTTAAATGAAAAGTTAGGACAAAAACTACTGATTACCATCTTTTTGTGCATGTAGGCTCTAACTTACCACTTACCTAAGATGTATGAAATAACAACCCCTGGAATGTAACGTCCAAGTATTGCCAGAAAAGAACACATACTGCACACCAGCAGACAAAACTGCAATGACACACATATTCACAATATCTCAGTTCACTGCAAATGGATGGATGACATGAAATGCGTATAGGAAGTTAATATAACCTGTGATTTGACATGCTATACACGGAATACTTTGAAAAATGAAAGCAATATTTAAAAATAGTATTTTATATATATATATATATATATATATATATATATATATATATATATATATATATATATATATATATTAATACTTTTAAAAAACACCATTATAATCATTACATTTAACATAAAAACTGATAGTAAATAATAATAAATTATACTAATAATGAATCATATTAATTACTATAAGACCATTAAAAATAAACTACTCAAGGTAAAATGTTGAGTACAAATGTACAAGAAACTACAAATATATACAGAAGAGGCTGTGCATCTACTCAAATCCTTCCATACCTTGCCTGGATTCTGCTGCTTAAAGGAGGAAGTCTCCTCAAAGAAGAGCCTAAGGCTTGTCCAGAAGTCTGTGAATGGAGATCCTGATACAGACTTGCCCTCCTGGACAGAATCAATGACCTCCCAGCTACAATTAAAAAGACCAGTGACACAGATGATCATTAATGTTGAACCAGAAGTGAAGACTGACCCTTTCTGATATCGCACTTAATTTATGTTTTATTTTCATTAATCACAGCACATCTGTTAAACACATATCCTGCAATACTCATATTTGTAGTGGACTCAACATGGCTATACAGAATGTTTAAATGGATTAAATAGTAGTAAAAAAATAAAATATACATTTAGACCTTTGTCCTTAAGGCTTAGTCATGTCAATCAGATTAAAATGTTTGATGCTACACAATCTAAACATATATAGGTGACATAAATAAGCTAAAAATGTTCTGCAACGATTAGATCACAGTCAATGTCTCAATATTACTGCATCAGGTTTTTAATAAACGG
Organism: Rhodeus uyekii; assembly: GCA_037043235.1. Classification (NCBI taxonomy): domain Eukaryota; kingdom Metazoa; phylum Chordata; class Actinopteri; order Cypriniformes; family Acheilognathidae; genus Rhodeus; species Rhodeus uyekii. Next base: position 1,760,431 of record JAWRVZ010000102.1, on the reverse strand, counting down.
ATATCAGTGTCTATTACATTATCTATACAGTGTGTGTATGCTTTTTAAGACAGAATCTAGCAGTGAATGCTGCATGTGTGAAAGTTCACAGTCTGAGTTATGACTGCTGACATGTTCAAAAGGATTATTCTCACTACAATGGCTTCATGAGATAACTGAAATTGAGTCGACCTGAAAATAAAAGATTTTTGTAAGAGGGAGTTTGAGTGTTCACTTTATATTGCCATTCACAGATAGAAATCACATTTGACGATATAGGTTGGAGAACATTTACAGGTAGACTGTAAGTTACTTATGCTTTAAAAAATAAATCACAGGAAGCTAATAATAACACCTGATAAAAAGTATTTATTTATAAAAATATTTATTTGGTAAAACATTTGGCTTTAAATGAATTAGTACGAGTTTTAGAATGGGCATCTGAGAATTTGGCATTAGATAAGTATCTATTAACAGGCACCCTGTTAATGCCTTTTATCTCTGGTTATACGCCCTTACTCTTGTCCCCTCACACCTGACGCCCCATATATTTCACATGACCAAAACAAACCGAACAACGCCACCTACAGTGGGTAAATGTGTCGAAATAGATCGACCCCAAATGTTAGCAAAAATATACTACACATAACCCAAGCAATTAGGCTGCCTCCTACAGATCAGCTCGGGCTGTGTTTCCTCCAAAAGGTCATAAACCATTCACCTCCAACATTGCAGAGACATGTTTTCCCACCGGAGGTTTCCTATTAAACAGGGCGCATGGGGTGCATGTGACTATGAGGCAACAGAGCTCACATTAGCATTTCACCATCGACCATGTGGCAGATACAAGTAAAAGTGCCAGAGAAAGTGCGGCTCAGGCTTGCCCAACCCAGACCAGAGCTGACAACTGAAGATCAATGAGGTGTAATTCTCACATGACACTATGTTACATCTTTCGGAAAATCTGGTTGTTGATACCATGTGGTGTTTGATAGTTAACATTTTTTTAAATCATACTGCATGGCATGTTTGCCACTGGTAAATATGTTGCTTATTAGGCTATTAGTGTGTGAAAAAGTTCTTGTTTCCTGTCTCAAGCAAGCCTTAAACCTTTTAAAACCAAAAAAAGTATGCAGAAAAGCCTCTAATGTCACTGCAAATGCCAACAACAGGTGACACTAGATTCTGGAAACCAAACCACTGGACAAGCTGACTCCCATGCTAATCGCTAAAACAACACAGAAAGCTACTTGTCTGACACTCATACAGACCCAGAGACAGGGCACTTAAAATAGCCCAAAACAAACAGCAGAGGAATGACAGCTAAAATCCACAGTGTCTCTTCATTTGTAAAATAACGGCAGAATTGACAATTGCAGTATTTAACAATTCTATTAGCCTGTCTGTGGTTCTGTCCACTTAAACCTCATCACTCATGACTGACAGGTTCCATTGCTGTGTGGCATACATGCACGTACCAATACCTAAACAACCTTTGTGACAATCAACATGAAATTGTCCTCTTGAAAATGTTACATGATGGATCAGATACATGACAGATTCATAATAAATAAGAGCTCATAATAAATCAAGCTCATATACAAAAAAATGGCACATCTAAGTGCAAATGTAAGTAAGATTAAAGCAAGACAACTGTCGCTTGATTAATATAACATGTTTTTCAAAAAAATATATATATACACAAGACTAGCCACTTGAAGGTATAATTCGCAAAATACTGATGCTTAGTAACCAAAGAGTTAACAACCACTCTGTCTTTTTCTTTTTACCTTAATGCTGATCCATGGTCTTCAGCAGTCATCTCAAATGTTCTAGACTTCAACATAAAAAGCCTTCAGAAGGTAAGTCAGAAGGTGAGTTTCTCAGTGATAAGTTCCAGAGTTCAGACAGTCACAAATGAAGCCACACAAGCTAGTGTTTATGTTGATCAAGGCCTGAGCTTCACTATTTTAACCAGTCAGGTCTAAAAATACCAGAGTCACATAGCATTCCACAAGCAGGCATCAGACAGACAACGCTGGGGCATGAACACACACACGTACAAACACTCCATATAATACCCCCTTAATACCCCCTCTTCACAGAATAAGACCCTCTCTGAAGACTGTTTTGAATGACAATTCTTTTTCTCACTAAAAAATTATTTACCACTTTTTTTCTCTATAAGTTATTCTCAATGTATGATAATTAAGGCTTTCATATATTGTAAATGTAGAACAACATGTTATGTTAACACTATATACTAACAATGTCATCATCAATATAATCAAGGAAATGAAAATAACACTCACTCACAAACATTCAGACAAGAGTCAACAATATATTGCAGGTAGATTTCAACAGAAAAGTTCTCAGGACAAGTTCATAAATGTCCATATGGGGCAGGTTGTCAAACTGCAATAGCATTTTTTCCCCATTTATTTAAAAGATAATACAAGTTATTAATTAAAATATTTATTTTTACTTAAATTTTTGTTTGAGGAAGTTGGTCACCATTTTTTGTTCATTAATTATGTGTTTTAAAAAGGTATTAAATTATCCAAATTATTTATTAAACATTTATTTTTCACAAATGTCCGTTTGGGGCAAGTTGTCATGTATATACACAATCTATTTTCATCATTTTCCTTTTAAAACACAAGGTATAAAATCATACAATTTATATTATATACTATAAATAAATACTTATTAATACTATATATTATAGTATAGAAATACTATATTAAAATACTTATTACTGATTTACTAAAATGTCTGTACATTTTACATTTTTCATTTGCCATTTCATAATTGTTTTATTGGTTAAGATTTGCTGAAAAGCCTTCACTAGGCTGTTTAATGGCAGGTTTCATCGGACCAGCTTACCCCATAGCATGTGACAACATTAACGAACTGTAATATTAATTTTATTATAATAAAAACTGTAAAAGTTTTTTCCTGGTAAATAATGGTGGATATATGCAACAAATGTTTTTAAAATCAACACATTCACAGAGAAATATTCAGTGCAGGAAAAAGTGTTGCCCTTGTATATAGCACAGTAACAGTCTTCCTATTTATTTATATCACTTCTATATTTATCTTATTATTATTTGGTCATTTGACTGTGATGAAACAACGTGACTGGTCAGTTGGTCAGCGAACAGCTAATAACTAATCTAACCATCACTCAGCCTTCCTCCAACGGGCCACTGAGTCTCCAGCCACACCCTTTATTATTTAGTATACTGTGATGTGATTGGTTTATTGGTTGGGACAGTCCAAATTGCTCCCAATAAGCATGGCGAGGAAATGCAAGAAAGGATTACCATCACTCTTGGGCGCACAAACGGCTGTGTCATTCTACACGACTTGCCACACTCAAGCACGCAAAAGTCTGAAACATAAACTCAGGTTTCACAACATGACATGCAACCACAGGACACAACAACCGACACTAGAGAATACGTCACAATACAGATAAACAAAGCATTTCATCACTAAAGATGGAAATATTAATACAAATTATTGGATTGTGTAAATATAACAAAAAAGGGAACTCAATTCATATTACTTAACCTCTGCTGGAATATAAAAAGACAAAAAAGAAAGTTTTCTAAAAGCAGAAACAGACTTTTCTACAAGCTCAGTGAGAAACTACAATACTCTTTAAATGTCATGTAACATCTATATAATACAACACCGTAAAATAAATGTTTCCCCAATCCAACTTAAGTTCAGTTGCTGCCTTAATTTTTAAGTATAATCAAATTTTCTTTCCTTTTCATTTTTTTAAATCTTGCCTAGTTGTATAACTTAATTTGAAAGACTCACGTTAGCATTTCTGGCTTGCCCAACCTAAAGCAAAGCAGACAACTGAAGATCAATACATTTCATCAGATCTTGTGTTACATCTTTCAGGAAATCTTGTTGATGACTCACACCATGTGGAGTTTGATAGTTAGCAGTATTTTAAATCATACTGCATGACATATTTTCCACTGATAAATAAGTTGCTTAATATAAATGTCAAAACCAGAAAAGTTAGTGTCTTAAAACCAAAGAAAATGTTTAGAAAACAAAATGTATAATGTCACTGCAAATGCCAACAACAGGTGATTCTAGATTCAGAAAATATATCAATTTATGTTAGAATATAAAAATACAAAAAAAAGAATTGTCTAAAAGCTCTTAATGTATAACTACAGTCATCACACTTTAAATTCCATGTAACGTATATGCATAAAGTAATACATAAAGTAAAAAATATTACCCCTAATCCAACTTAAATAGAGTTGTTGCTGCCTTAAACTAAGTATGATCAAATGACTTGTAATTTCAACAAATTATTATTGATATTATTATCTTGCCTAGTTGTATAACTGAATGATTTTGGAATTGAAAAACATTTTGTCATTACTTCATGATTATATCAATTCTTACAGAAATGCATAAAGTAGGGCACAACAGAAAGCTCTTTGATCCCACAGCTATGGGGGAGGTCAGAGTGAAGACCCGGGCAAAGACAACTGTTGAAACAGGACACATCAACAGCAGTCGGCAAAAATGAACAAGTTGAGGCAATCCAGCAGCTGTTGGTCAAGTACTCAAGGTTTTAATAAGGCTCACCTCACACAAACACCACACTGATGATTACTGGACTGGCATCTCACCCACAGGAGCACAATGGTGCCATTGCATTTGTTTGCACCACAAACATGTAAACAATGAAAGAGCAACTCCGGTCAGAGTACAGAATGGCGCAACCCAGATTAAAATAATGGAAAGCCGAAGGCCAATGATAAGCAGTATTAGATAAATTCATCAAGCCTTCCACTAATCCAATACTTAACAAATTTAGGCTGACTTTTCAATGTTCTGATATGCAAAGATTTGACAAAAATATTGATTACATGTTTGTTGTTTGTTCACTTGAACACTCTTCAAATGAACTCAGATATGAAAAAGCCCACCAGTGTTTTATGTTGGTACATTTCGAGCTGGTCAGGAGTCCCTTGTTAGATTTCTTAATTAGTCTTGATCACACAACAGCTGGATCTCACTGACATATCAAAACTCACATGATAGGCTTTATGGACTGCTGTGTGTCATCAATAATGCCAATAAGAGGCATAGGACACCCTCTAGTGGTTACAGGCTAGACTGTCGCAGAAGAATGGAAATGTGTGCATTTGTGCCACTTCAAATGCAAGTTGATGATTTATTTAAAAAAAATATGTACAGTACTGATCAAAAGCTTAGGGTTAGTATTTAAAAAAAAAAGATTAATACATATTCAGGACACATTCAATTGATCAAAAGTGCTTTAGAATGTTCAAAAGCATAGAATTTTGTAACATTCTATGCATCAAAGAAATCCTCTAAGAAGTGTTTTCAACATTGATAATAAAATTCAGCTGCATTAAATGAATAAAAATATTATACTTTAAGATATATTAAACTAGAAAACATTTATTTGAACTTGTAAGAATATTTTACAGTATTTGTTTTGACTGTATTTTGTCCAAATGAATGCAACCACAGTGAATGTATGAGACTTCTTTGAAAAGCACTCAAAAACTAGAACCGTTGTGTGCATGATTTAAGAGTGTATGCACTACATTTACCTGCTTGTCATACTTTTCCATAAAGTAGCTCCTATCAGAGGAAAATAAAAATCAGTGGTATCAAATTTTGCTTTCAATCTTATGAGTAACTTGTTAGAGTATTACGGGATGAAACGAACCCAAACCTCTTGATCTGGAAAGAGCCACATCTCTCATTAGCTGCATCATCACTAAGAGAGCTACACACATGGAGATAAGGCTGAACATTCGACAGGGACTGAGGGAAACAAACCTGCATGGAAACAAAACAGAAACAGGTTCTTACAAATGCAAAGTTATAGTAAACAGTAAATGCAGAGTGCTTTTGTTTTCATTTTCTTTTTTTAGATAAACACTGTGAGATTATCTAATACCTATCGTCATACCTTTGAAAACATTGAACACTATGGTACACACTCATGTTATTATGTTTACAAGTTATGTGAAATCATGTGCTTTGAGGGTGAAACTAATTCTAAGAGGAACACCAAATTCCTTATACAGTCATGTTAACCGAAATAAACTATTTATCCGCTTTCCACAACAAGATTTTTTTATTAATCTAATACAAGCAATAAATATTGACAGCTTTTGTACAAGCAGAAAAATGCACATGTAATTTTTTTATTGAAAAAGTTTGTCTTAAAATATTTATTAATGTTATGCAAAGAACAAAAACAACACTTGCGCAAAATATATACCACTGTAGTCAAGTCTCTTGCAAACACAGATACAGAGATATGGTCAAGGAAAAATGCCTTAAGCAAAAAAACCGTTAGGCCTGCTGATTTAATTCGATTAAATGTAGTGCACTGGAAAGCGATAACCACTGACCCACATTTATTCATGCACCATTTTTATTTAAATTCCAACATCGTGATGCACTAAATGAGAATTTGTGATATTTGCATCATACATTCTGCATTCAAATGATACAATAAAATGATACAATGCGAATGAGGGAAAACGCTGCGTCATGTGTCTCACCAAAACGCTATATTTGCAGTAACGAAGAAAGCGGAAGTCCATAATGGTCTTTTCCAGTTAATCAGCTTTGATACACGACACAGCGGATAATTGCCTGCAGGGTGTCGGTCTCCCGAAGGGTGCTCTTCCTCTTTCTCCGCCATCTCTCCTCCACCTGAGCTGAGTGATCGGGGGAAAGTCTCGCCGGCGCTCTTGCCCACCGGCTCCACCTCTGAAGCATCCAGGCTGTCGCATCCACCGTGATTAGCCATAGCAAACGAACGCGAGCCCGCTCCCCGCTCCTCACGCACACTGCCAGCTGCTTTTTATTTTGTTGTTGTTTAGTCGCTGACGTCACTTAGAGGCAGCCCCGGGTTGCTGTTGGGAACTCTTACGTCATCGTCAAAGGCAAGCTCGCGCTACAGCGCTACGAGACTGTGAATCGCCATGGTGCTCACACACTACATACGTTTTCTTGTCGTCTGTCATCTTCCTGTCTTAGCGCTCATACTTGCAACGACGATAAGGTGTACAAACCGCAATAACCCAGACCAACCACGTGAAGACGTTTGACATGAATTGACGCAAGACATTGACATAGAGATCCGCTCAGGATCACTTCTCAATTGGGCAGAAATACACGCGGGCTATCGGTCCATATTGAAAAGACCACTTATTTACATTTTTCAAATATATTTCTTGTTAGCTTATTAGTATAAAACAAGTATTATTGTCGCTTTGCATTCATGCACATTAAGGTGCATGAGACGTTTACCATGTTCACACTACAAGATCATATAATATTTGAAAATATTGCAGCGTGCGTGACTGCTAGAGACAGGTTTGGATCTCGTCGCTGACATGCTTGACAAGTATCAGCATGGATCTCGGCGATCCAGGGGTTGTAACGAAGACCTTGGAAATTTGTCAGCGACAGCAGAAGCCAGCCAAAAGTCGTGTAGTGTGAGCCTGCCTTAAGTCAGCTGTGACACCTGATCTAGGTTACCAATGGCTGTAGCTTATTGCTTGAAAATTAAGCCACATTAGTGTTTTCCTTGATTTCATTCATATTGCATGGAAATAATAAGCAATATTGTTTTCTTCTATTCTTCTTCTCCTCCCTATAACTAGTTAATCATTCTAAAGCTGTGAATTTTTTTTTTATACCTGTGCAGCTTCTCCTGTCTAGGTCATCTAAGATGTTATTTCTTCTAAAATACCAAATATGAATGAGCTCAATAACTCTTTAACCACTAGGGCGCAGTGCACATTACTGTAAATTGCTTGTAGAAGTATTTAGCAACTTATGGTGAAAACATTTTTTCACCAAGTCTATAAAAAAAGAATAATAAAAAAGTAGCCTATAAAATGCTATAGAACTATTTTTTTGTCTAAACTTGCTTTTTTGTTTAAAGTTGTGGTATATTTGAGAGTGCTTATGTACTTAATCTTTGTCATTGGGTAAAAGTTAACATGACTGACAGCTGCTAACGCTGGTGACAGGCATACAAGATTTTATCTTGGCTGTAAGGTCAGAGCTAATTTTAACACTAGATATGAAAATATTTGACAAAGTGAAAGGTCTTTAAAATATGATATTGATCATTATTGCACTGTGCAGAACACAGATGAATGCTATTCTTGACTTGTCAGCTGATCAAATCTTAGTAAAAAGGATTTTTGCTTAAACACATATTCCTGATTAGTACCGTATTAAGGCAAAAACGACATTAATAAGTATTAAAGCAGTTATATTATTTTGAGTTGTGCACTTGTAGCATGAGCTACATTAAGTTATTTCAAGTAGAAGTTTTACAATTACCTATAACCATATTAGCCCATCACTTTACCACTTAATAACTGTCACAACTTTGGAGTTGTGAAACTCCAAAGCAATCATTTTTATCCATTTGAAAAAGGAAATTGTGAGCTTGCTTAGTCATAAAGGCATAGACTGTGTGTGTGTGAGAAAGAAATGTCAATCAAATGTCAGTGAATTCTCATTTCACATGGTAAAGTCTCAGTAATACCTTACATTGAGAGACAGGCTCAGTGAACAGCAATGACCTAATTTCTGATGTTGCACAATTTGCTGTGTACTGCGGATCTTGCTGGAATTCAAAATTACAGTTTGAAACAAGTTTAAAATACGTTTCAAATGTTTCATGTTATTATTGTCAAGTAATTTCAGACAAATATGTTCGTTTTTTGGAATAGTGTTACATTGGGCAAGCAAGATCAGCACTGTGTGCGAGAAAGCGTGGAGCCACTAATTGGACTGAATTTCAGTGGCAACAAAAGCCCTGGCTAGAAAATTCCAGCCCTGGTTTTACAGGGCCTGCTTTGTTGCTGTAGTGTTTGTTCTCTACTGCTGTGTTAACAGTTATCTTTTTGGTAGTGGCTTCTCCCCACCCTTCCACACTGTGCATGAAATGTTCCTCAGCACAAACCCGTCCAGAGCCTCTGTGGCACAGTGCAGGCGATGCTCCGTTCTGCATAGGACAACATCCAGACACCAGCAACCATGTTCCCACACAGCTTTGATTACAACCAGCCGATGAGAAAGCGCTGAGAGGAAGGAGACATGATGGGACAGCTCCCAGAGGATGTGGTGGGTTGCTTTACCACAGAAGAACTGGAATGCAAGATCTGCTACTGTGCTTACAGCCTGTCAAGTCGCCGACCCAAGGTCCTCGACTGCTGCCATTGTCTGTGTGCCAAATGCCTTGCAAAAATCCTCGATTTAGGCGAATCCTCTCCAAATGCAGTGGTTTGTCCATTCTGCCGCTACATCACGGACCTTCCCAGAGAAACCGTGGATAGTCTACCAGATGAGTATAACCTGGTGTCAGCGCTGCTGTCCATCCAGGCACGGAAACATCAGAACCTGAATGACATCCAAGGTGAGATTCTCCTCAGTCCCAGACACCTCAACTCCCTGGTGGGGCACTCTGCTTCAGCTTCCCCCACCTCAATTCGTTCCAATTACGTGGTGATCACCATTATGGAGCCTCGGCAGGAGTCTGTTGTTCCAGCTCCGGGTAGGGATTACCGCTCTTCCAGCCTGGACTCCATGGCCTCCGTTACCAATAGATGGACAGTGTGGAACTGTTTGGCCCTGTTGTGCCAGACCTCAGCACGCGTCCTGGTCTGGCTGCTGGGGTTGCTGTACTTCAGCTCACTGCCTCTAGGTGTCTACCTGCTAATCATGCAGCATTCCACAATAGGGGTGTTGATGGTCAGTCTGGTACCTGTCAGTCTTCTCATTGTCATGGTGTACGGCCTTTGCCAATGCCTGTGTCGTGAGTTTTGGGACTGTGTGCCACCATAATGACCAAAGTAATAAGTGTAACTGTTATATTTGATGATTGGACGCGCTAATGGTCCTCCCAGTTTGTGGAAACTAGTCAATTCGCCTGCTCATGGATAAACAGTGTAGGCTACATTTAACTGAAAATACAAGCAATAAAAGTGCACAGATTTAATTTAGTATCATACAAATCAGTGTCATGTTAGAATACTTAAAACATATCCACACCAACAATATATACACTTTTTGTCTGTATATGATTGTTGAATGTGCCTTTTCCTGGAGTAGCTGAAATGGACTGTTCAATAACTCTAGGGTTTCTGATGTACATTTTCTCTGTCTGAATAATTAACATACAATAACCTTTTTTAGATATGTAAGTCATTGGATGTATGGAATATACCATATCACATACTGAATCCTGGGTTGGCCACATATTTTAACAGTGTATTAGTTTGACTTGCAATTTTTTATTTGGAACACAAATGTATGTGAAGCATGGACATGTTTTAAAGAAACTAACATGCATGTATGTTTACTTTGTGACAAACGTATTAATGAAACATTAACATAAATCACAGGAATGTTGGAGAAAGCACTTTATACAGTTTGAATAAAGTATTTTCAATCCCAAGTCAAATGGGAAGACCAAGACATCAGAGTTGTTGCAAAATTGGAAAATCAGAATTACTACATTCCATTTTTATACAGCAAATTTGAGCATTTCTTTGGAAAGCACTATTATTCACATATTTTGTATATATATATATATATATATATATATATAAAATATTCTGTTTTGTAAAACTTTTAACGCTGCCTCAACTATAGATTAAACCCCCTGAACCTGTTAAACCAAAAATCTTTTGGACTGTAGAAAAGAAAAACACCTATAAAATACTTTAATTGTTCATTTTTGTTGCATGGCAAATTAATTAGTTTTGTAAAATAAAGGACTGATGTTTCAATGAAAATAAAACTATAAGACTAGTGTGTGTGGCGGCACATAAATAAATAGGCTTTATTTTAAATGATGCATAATCAAAAATGTTATCCCTCACATAGAGTATTCTAGCTTCTTTTTTTTCTTCAGTTATTTTTTATCGAGTTATTTTAGTTATTTTAGCCTATTGATTAAGGGCTAGAGGATATAAAAAATATAATTGGCTCAGTGGAAGTAGAAGTAGATGTAAGGGGGGGTTGGGGGGGTCCAAATCTGCACCAGAACTGCATTGTCCCATGATATGAAAATTATTAAACAAACGATGCAACGTAATGTGTAAACGTGCTTGTATATTCTCATCGTCAAAGCCATCTATCAACTATCGTCGACAACAAGTCAAGTGAGGAGGACATGTTATTGGTAGCTTGTGTCTAGTCATGTACCAAGTCCTCGAGGAAGTATGACTGGACCTTGAGAGAGCCAATCAGATCGCTGTATTTCACACTAACAACAAACAAAAGATCGGGGTTCCCTTCTGCTGCTGTCTTTCTGCTCCTTTTACCCGATTTAATCTGCCCGATCGGCTGGATCTCGAGTTAAATAACAAGGATAAACTTTCTGGATGTCTGTCTTGTTTTTGTAAGCGTCCGTTTCGCTGTATTGGCGTGATTAATTCTCTCTAGCGTCTTGCTAACTCGTATCAGAGAGGCTGTTTGCGGGCTAATCGCAGTTAGCTGGCTGGCTAGCCAGCCGTCAGATCCGAATAAAACATCTCGGAAATCTCAGCGGCTCTTCTCCTGCGGTGTCTGACAGTGGTCGCTTTAGCCACTGGACACTACTAGAAAGCTGTCCAGCTAAAGATAGCTGGCAAGCTGTTGGCATCGACGGCAGGAATCGGATCGCGATGTCAGGACCGTCATCGGGCAGTGGGTTTCTGATGTCGGTTGTCGTTCACGGAGACTTGGCTCTCAATGAGCAGGAAAAAGAGCTCAACCAGCGGCTTAGACGCCTTTACCCGGCCGTCAACGAGCAGGAGACCCCGCTGCCCAGATCCTGGAGCCCCAAAGACAAATTCAGCTACATCGGCCTGTCTCAAAACAACCTCCGGGTGCATTACAAAGGTAACCAAGGCTAGCTGCCGCAGATGAACACAAACACCAAGTTGTTTACCAGCTAAACGTTGAATGCATTAGCCAGGTTAGCTCGTGTCAAGCTGCACATCTGATCTGTGGTGATATAAAGACACTTCTGTTAGCTTCTGCGTACTCGGATTGTGTATAAATTGAACCATTTTTATGCACAAAAGCGGCTTCAAATGTTACGGAGTGATAATCGAGCATGGTAGCCAATGTAAATATACGAGTGTTAATGAGAAACTTTGCTTAATAATAATAACTAACTGCCTAGGCGACATATTTAAATAAAAATAGCCTCCCGTAGCATATTTTAGCACCGTTGCTGAGCAGTCAGCATTGTCTATTAATTGAATTTTTGCTTTAATATGATGTCGTATGCTTAACCGTGCGTATGTAGATGTGGGGTATAGCGTTTGTAAATGAATGATAAAGGTGTTAAGTTTGAAAGCAGAAAGTTCGTGTACTGTAGCAATGAGATGGTGGTGAGTTTCAGCAGCGAGCTCTAAAGATGCTTCAGTCATTTCCGGAAGCTCCTAATCTGTAGAGTTTCGCTGCTGAAATGCAGTCATTGTCAACTCCTTTGACAACATGAGCTGTGTACAAAGGCCATGTCTTAATGCACACATGCCGATGTTGGTACTGATCGAGCCTGTCGCATAAGCTCCAGTAAGGCCTGCGAGTGTGTGTTTATCTGCAGAGGCAGGTTTTCTGCCACCGCGAGTACATAAGGGGTTTACTAGGAATTCGTCAGATAAAGAAAAGCTGTAATATAAGTATAATTTGATTAACGTGTTTAGTTACGTTCTTTCTATCAATCCAGTGAGGTGTCTACCATTTCTCTCAGCTGAGTCATAAAGGTAGGCCACAGAATTAATTAGGCCAGTCAGTGTGTGTCGAGGACAGGCAGGTTTCAGGTAGACTTGCCTTAAATTACCAGTAGGCCAAGATGTCTTAAATTTATAAGCTTATGGATCAGATTAGCTGGAGTTTGGGACTGAAATGTTACCACAACTGACAAAATGCATCATTCTGACAAATGAAATAATAGTCAGAAAAATGTAATATTTTGAAATGCAATAGATAAGTGAATCTTTATACAAGATGTAAAAGAAAAAAGTGCATGTTTTTTTATCTTGATATTATACTTGATACTTCAGACTACAGCAAGAATACAGAGCTTTCTCTCACTCATACGGACATATTTTTATTCCTATTAAAACACTTAAAAACATCTACATTTTCCTTAATAGCATTAGACATGGGAGAGCTATGTAGAGTATATCATACAATACATTTTTTATTTACATTTTATTTTGTGTGTTATTTACACGTTTTTAGAATGAACTTCCATGTTTGTTTGAGTTTTTCAATTAATAGATTTAACTGAACTGAAGTATGAGTGAATGAGGTGGGGTTTTCAATGGGAAATAATAATAAAACAAATCTGAGACTGGTTTGTTGTTGTTTTTTGCAGATAAAATTGACATTAAATGCAAATTCTCAAATTTAGAGAAATGCATATTAACATTGAATAAAATAAATAAATTCAATATCAAAGCAAATGTGCTGTTTCTTTTCTGTTGCCTGGCAAAATGTCATCAGTCTGAAGCGTTCAGCTCTCACAGCTAATCATTGTTTATTTTGCTGAGTGTTTTTTTGCCATAACGACCTCTGGCGACATTATAATATTACAAATGTTCCAGAAATGTTCTTGTTTTTGATGCTATCCACTTGCAGTTGTAAGTTATTCTGTTTATCTCATCCAGGTCATGGAAAGACCCCAAAAGATGCGGCATCTGTCCGTGCAACACACCCTATTCCAGCTGCTTGCGGGGTCTATTACTTTGAGGTGAAAATTATCAGTAAAGGACGAGATGGGTACGTGAAGGATTCAGTATCACTTTTTGCTGGGAAACATTTATATGTGCACTCAGTAATTTTTTTTATATGTGAAAATGGGATATATAACAGTCATTTTGGATTACATACCTGGTAGTATGGATGTCGCATTATGCAAAAGTTTTCATCTATTAATGCCTTTGTAGAAATGTTCTATTAGAAGTCAGCCTTGATTAATGTATTCTGTGGGACAAAATGTCAGATAAGGAGAGGTTTATCAAGATAAAATCAGCAGGATGATCGTTCTGGTCATGTGATCTCAACATGGCAGCCCCTATGAGGTGAGCTGGACCACGTAAAATAAAACCAGTTTTATTCAATCCAAGGTTATTATAGTTGATTAAACTTATTTTATTTCAGCTAGTTGCCGAGGCAACATTTTTCATGTTGATGTACGAAAATAACTTAAACTGTAAATATATATATAAAAATAATAGACCAAAAACTTATAATAATGACAAAATTACTAACACAAAAATGGAACTCATTCATAATATTAGTAAAATGGTTAACACTTTACGATAAGCTCTCATTTATTAATATTAATGTATTAAATAACATGAACTAACAATGAGCAATACATTTTTTACACTATTAATCTTGTCAATGTTCGTTATTAAAAACAGTTGTTCATTGTTTGTTAGTTTACAGCGCATTAATTAATATTAACAAAGTTCGAAGAATGTTTTAATTTTAATAATGTATTGTTAAATGTTGAAATTAACTAAGATTAATAAAGGCTATTGAAGTGCAGTTCATTATTGGTTCATGTGAACTAAAGTAGTTGACTAATAAAACCTAAGTGTATCATAAAATGATACTAAAATAACAGATTCAGTCTCACATATATGTATGTTGTTTTTGTAATTAGGACAAAGTTACTGAGTGCACTTTATATTTTTAGGATGAGCAATTTTAACTTTCTCTAATGGAGAGGAACTTTTACACCAAATTAATGCTGTTTTTTTTGTGACCAGGTACATGGGTATTGGCCTGTCAGCTCAAGGTGTCAACATGAACAGACTTCCAGGTAAAATGGCTTTCAGACGTTGGGAAGTCACTGTACTGGTACTTTAATTGCTAGTAACACATTAGCTTGTTACCTTGTTATTTACCCACATTACCTTGTTATTTAACACATTATTTTCAGGTTGTTTGTGCCTAAAGTGTCTAGGACTTCCATTCTGTTTCTGAATCGCTATAGATTGACTTTTTTTTATATTATTTAGCAATTAATGGGCATGTTAATTTGATCCTCCACTTTTTTGATCATCACAAACCCTGGGTGGTTCCTCTGTAAGTGTGCAGCTTGCCGGAGAGATAAGAGTTTAGAACTCGTAGTGCTCTTTCCTTAGTATTTTACTGTACATGCATTGTACAGTACATTGTTCCCAAACAACAGTATGTGCCCAATATTCCACCCTTAGGTTGGGACAAACACTCATATGGCTACCATGGCGATGACGGCCACTCCTTCTGCTCTTCTGGCACTGGACAGCCCTACGGTCCCACATTTACAACAGGCGATGTGATTGGCTGCTGTGTGAACCTCATCAACAATACCTGTTTCTACACAAAGAATGGCCACAGTTTAGGTAGGAAACATTTGCATATTAAGATTAAATGCCCGTCTCAGTTAAACTATGATTATTTGTTCTTTTTTTATTACTAACGTTTTAATAACGGTACAGCTTCCTCCATCAATTTAATATGCACTTTAACATGTACATCTCGAGGAATATTTTTTTTATTTAAGAGGATTTTATGAGTTTATGGAAGATATGAAGCACTTTTGGCAATTAACACACCATGTATGCACACAGTTAAATATTGAGTTTACATGTCTTTTTTTTCTTCTTTCAGGCATAGCTTTTACAGATTTACCGGTAAGTCTGTTTTTTTTCTTAATCACCTCTGATATTGTAGTTAAGATTTTGTCAATATTATACTCTACCATTCAAAAGTTTGGTGTTGGTGAGATTTCTTTGAAAGAAGCCTCTTATGATCACCAAGGATGCAATTATTTGATAAATACAGTAAAAACGGTATATTATTACAATTTAAATGAACTGTGTAACAGTTCGTAGTTTGGGAAGGAGACAGAAACTGGTGAACATTTAACTCTTTTAATTTGAAAAAACAAAACAAATACACGTCACGGATGACTGCCGCCCACACACACACAAGCACAAAACACAACTTAAATCCAGGCCTGGTCCTCTCTCATCCTTCACTGGCGTCGCTCCTCCATGAGCTGGTGCAGTGCCCAATTGATGCTCATTATCAGTCACGCCACCGGCCTTATGATGTTCTCATGTCCCTTGGCCTCTCCCTTCTCACCACAAACGTGTTTTCTATTTTAATACATTTTTAAATGTAATTCATGGCTGTGATGGTAAAGCTGAATTTTCAGCATCATTACTCCAGTCTTCAGTCTTACGCGATCCTTCAGAAATCATTCTTAATGTGCTGATGTAGATTATCATCAATGTTTTGTTGCTTTAGATTTTTGTGGAAACCGTGATACATTCTTTCAGTATTCTTTGATAAATAGAAAGTTCAAAGGAACAGCATTTATTCCTTTGTGTAACAAAATTATTTGTAACATTATAAAACTCTTGTCACTGTCACTTTTGATCAATTTAATGTGTCCGTACTGAAAAAAAGTTATTTTCTTCTTTAAAAAGAAAAATTTACTGACCCAAACTTTTAAAACAGTATTTTATGTTTTGTGGCTTTCTCTGTATCCTTTGATTAGTTTCATCAGAATAATGCATTTGGTTTAGATGCTATGAAAATACCAAGTCACATAATTTGTAGCTCTAAATTTTTCTTTTTTTCTCTCTCTCCCTGAAGGTCATGTGGTTATTGATAATTTGTATATTTTTCTCTGTTGATGGAAGTTATTCTTTCATTTCTAAATGTTGTAGAGGAAGCCTTTGCTATTGTTTTGTCTTTCCTTCCTTTCTTCATCATCCAAGATGTTGGGCTGACAGCCCCTAAGCATTTCTCTCGCTGACTGAACAGTGGCCTGTTTGGGGCTAAAACAATAATCCATTGAGCAGAAAACACAGTTGGCTGGTGACCAGCATTCATGTTACTCTGAGTACTTCTGTGAAGTATGTCAGTTTAGCAGCCCTGACCTTTCTCTCTATTGGACCATGAGCACAGACCCTCTCAGAATTATACTAAAGCATCACAAATTGACTAATATGTGCCTTCCCCTCTGACCTGATCGAGAAGCAACATTTGAATAATTTAGTTTGATCAAGTCACATGATGCCAGATAGGACTCTCAAGAGTCGCACATATATTTTTACTGTCAGGAGAAAATTCACCAAAGTGTTCACCTCGTCAGAATCCACTGTCTATTAGACATATTTAGCTGGAATGTAATAGCTGTATCACTTTGAAGACCTTGTTTTATTCCGTTGATACATTTGAAATGTTATTTTAACCAAGTAAATCCAGAATTAAGGATTTTCATATCTTGCACATCTTAAGTTTATTTTTGAATAACTGAAGTGGCTCTCACCATGAACATAGCCATTGAAGCTGGCAAGGTGTTATAAAAGGGAAAAAAATAAATAAATTGATTTGTAACCCGATTAAAATATGATGTTTTTTCCTAATCCGTCATAAAGCCTATTATACACATGAACTAAGGCACATTTTCAAGTCAAGTCAAATTTATTTGCACTTGTTTGCACTATTTATATAGCACTTTTCACAATACGCATTGTTTCAAAGCAGCTTTATAGAAAATCATGATTTTAGGGTTTTAAAAAATTCTTAATATTTTCAAGCGTTAGAGTCACATTTAGCAGCTTAGAGCCGTGCAATAATGTTATTTCCATTTTGTTATGATACAAGCAGTTTTGCATTTTCCAGTTTCAATCATCTCTTTCAAGCTACTCTTGTTGTGTAAGAGAAAGACTTTAGACTTTGTGCTTTGTTACATCATTAATAAAGTTGAATCAACCGCAATCCAGATTCATTCAAATGTGCTTATTTTGCTTTCAGCCCAACCTGTATCCCACAGTGGGTCTACAGACCCCAGGAGAGGTTGTGGATGCCAATTTTGGGCAGCATCCGTTTGTCTTTGATATTGAGGATTACATGCGTGAATGGAGAACCAAGATCCAAGCCCAGATTGACCGTTTCCCCATTGGGGAAAGAGAAGGAGAATGGCAGGCCATGATTCAGAAGTGAGTATTTTTTTAAATGTTTACAACATAGTTACCAGTATTTGGTTTTCTGCCTGTGTTAGTGGCTTATTTTTCTTTCTGACTTTTTCACTTTCTTTTGTCTTCCCAGAATGGTGGCCTCCTATCTGGTTCACCACAGCTACTGTGCCACCGCGGAGGCCTTTGCCAAATCAACTGACCAGGCTGTACATGAGGAACTTGCTTCTATCAAAAATAGACAGAGTGAGTCTCCTTAGTCGACAGAAATAGGCTGTTCAGACCAGCCATTTTGGGTCTGTCTGATTGTTAAGATCAACAAGTAAATCAGATTTACACTATTAACTTTCTTAAAGGTGCAGTGTCCCTTTTTTGTTGTTGTAATTAACAATTTTTTTTAATAATGAGTCAATACACATGTTTTTGTCTTACTCTGATTCATTATTGTAACCCAGTTATATATTATATTTTAGGCAGCGGGATGCTTTTTGTGCGAAATTGAGTACTTGCTTCAATTGTTTGTGTGTCGTCATATCCGTAAATGTTGATGCGATTAGTTGTCACAGCCAATGAAAAAGGTCAACATGGAGCAGCTAAATCTCTAACCTGAGAGGAATCACCCGTTTAAAAAAAAAGACAAACAGAGGAGCTTCTGCTTTCAAAAAGAAAATGCAGCAGAGCCCGTAATAAGACGAGAATCAAAATCAGACTTGCTTTTCGGGAGATCTGAGGAATTTTAATTGTTGTCAAAATAAGGCAGAGACAGATTTTTTATTACTCAAGTGAGTAAGGTATTTTATAGAACAGAATATATTTCCTTGGGTAGCTCTTTTAAGTTCATTGTAAAGCATGTGACGGTCAATTTATTATGGGTTGTTGTGCTGGAATTAATTTTCAAGGAAGTACCGTGTCTATTAATGCGTATAGCTACAATAACGTCTACAGCCAGGCATCTTTAGATTCTTTTCGGCTAAATTGGTTGTATGTTTTAAGCATAGTATTGAATGTTTAATGAGCAGTAGGATAACTTTGTTCATCCACGAAGTCATGCAGAGCCAAAGCACAACCAAAAAAATGTTCTTCCACAGTGGTTTTGTTTTTCAACTGCAAGAGGGACAAAAGTTACACAGTATAGATTTAATAAAAGTTCCTGGTCCAATTCTTCATGACTCACCTATGCATGTTTTCATGGGTTAATGCCACGTCAAATAATGACTATGATTGTGATTGCAGAGATCCAAAAGCTGGTCCTGTCCGGCAGGATGGGAGAGGCTATAGAGACCACTCAACAACTTTATCCCAGCCTGTTAGAGAGAAACCCAGACCTCCTCTTCATGTTGAAGTGAGTGTTATGTGTGCCGTTTCGCAAGAATGAACACATCTCCAGTGAAGACACTGTGTACATGATGTGTCTATATCTCTTTCCAGAGTCAGGCAGTTCATTGAGATGGTAAATGGCACTGATAGTGAGGTCAGGTGTCTTGGTGGGAGGAGCCCCAAGTCACAGGATAGTTACCCAGGTTCCCCTCGCCTCTTCAACAGCCCTGTTCACAAAGCCAGCAGCTCCCAGGCCTACCAGACAGGTACATGCACTACATACACATTTATTACAGCAGAAGTATCAGCAGTACATATCAGTTTAGATAGAAGTGCCTTAAAATATTGTCTTGTACAATGGACGCAAAAAAGTTGAGAACCACACATCGTCAAATCAAGGTTTATCCCATTTCAGAATGACCCGTTGATCATCAATAGGAGAAGTTCTCGCTGATCATTTTTCTGTCTGTCTCCAGGCTTTGATAGTAATTACTGTAATGGAGTTTCATCAAGTAAAGGCCACACCTCGACCCACAGTCATAAGTCGTGTCCCCCTACCCTGCCAAGTCCCGAGCTTGGTGTCCTGAATGGCAGTCGGGGCCAGCAGACCACCGTGAGGTATAAGTTTAAGCACATTGAATTACGGTATCCTTAAAGATGACATGAAGTTCAAATTCACCATCTGCTTTGTAAATGCATGTTATAGATTCTTACAATTCATTTGTGTATGTGCATAATTTTTTAAAATAATTTTTGACCTTGTAATGTTTAATCAAAAAGTCAATATAAAGAAATTTCTAAAAGATATGACATGCTCGTCTCTAGTCACGGATGCTGTGCTTCTCCAATCATTTAGTTTGCTTAAACCCCTCTCCTCCACAATAAAGCTCGTATTCTCGGCCACATCTTAAAATCAAAAGCTATCAATGAAATCAAGTTCTGTTACACTCACAAAAGATCTGTCACTACTTTTGTTTTATTGCAACTTTAGTTACAAAGGGCAAATTGTATAAGAACGTACCTGTACAGCACAGAATAAGCCTGTTATCTCTTGTTGACTCTTCATAGCAATGCTGAGGTGGAAATGGAGGTTGATCACTTCTCAAACGGAGTGTCTGAATCCTCTTCAAATGGATTTCTGAATGGCAGCTCCACTCATGGGACAGAGCTGGAGGATTGTGATGCAGATATGGGTGAGTAGATTAATTGGACTCAGTCTGCTGTTAAATTCCTGTGTATCAGCAATGAGATTTGTAGCAAGAGGTCACAGTGATCTTTTCCCCCCTGTGTGATCTGTATTACAAAACTGTTATTTTGCATGTGACTCCCAGTTATTTGGTCGATTATGTTATGCAAATGAATTCCGTGCATAATTTGAAATGGATTAAATGCTTTGTACACAGAAGTGGATAGCACTCAGTCTAAGAGGCAGTTGTGCGGTGGGAGCCAGGCAGCCATTGAGAGGATGATCCAGTTCGGCCGAGAGCTACAGAGCATGAGCGAACATTTGCGCCGTGAGCGGGGGAAAAACTCAGCCAACAAGAAGATGCTAAAGGTACTGCCATCAAATTACACTTGTTTTGAAAGTTCTATGTAGGTGCTGTTTGTAACTAATCACATGTATGATTTGAAAGGGTCATGGACTGCACTGTTTTATAATGTTTTCTGGGGTGCACTTATAAGTATGATTTTTTCTGCATCAAAAATGGCATTTTTCTATTTTCTCACCTCTGTTGGAAAGGAGTGTGTCTGCTGTGAGACTTCAGTGTAAACGCCCACTGCTGTCATTTTTGCATATGAAATAGCTAAGTATTATACGTGGAACTCTCTCTTGACAACGTGTAGCGTGTTTTTACTATTACAGCTCTCAAGATTATCTATTCATGAACAGGGTTCGAATTACACCACGGCAATCACGGCACGTGCCGTGGTTGCCCTCCTTATTTGCCGTAATGCCCTCAGAATAATGCCAATATCCACGGCAACATTGTTGCCGTGGATGCCCTCCCTCTTTGCATCAGTGCCCTCATTTATTATAAAATAAAATTGCATGTTAACAACGAACACAAGTACCTATTGTTGAATTTTCCCCTTTGTTCATTAATTTAAAGCAAAACTCAGATCATCTCGTCATTTTCTACGAGTATAATTATGTGACAATGTCGCCGCAATATTGACGAACTATCTTCCGAAGCTTGCCGGAGGTTGTCGAGTAAGTACGAATGACAAAGCAAGTGACGAATACCGACACTGCCGCGAAAATTTACCTTGTCACTGGCCACTTGCGCAGTAGAGAAGGGCGCAGTTCTCACTTCGTAAGTTTTACGAGACACGAGGTTCAAAAACGCATCCCATAATAATGTTATTAGCCCCTCCTTCTTCATGCGTTTATTTACCCGCCAACGAATTTATCGGCTATTGTTTCTAACGTGTCCACTCCCACGTCAACACTTTCAACTGCAGTGTAATGACGGGGGGTTCATTTTATGATTGGAACTGCCTTCCGATATGTACCGATTAATAAGCAGATGATCATCGGTAATCCTCGGCATTTCATTTACTTTGTTCATGCAATCATAAATTTAAACCATGCTATTTTTCTGCCTAAAATACATTAGTTCTAAATAAATATAATTTCTGTTATATATGTTGACATTTTTCTTTTATGCCTTTATGATCTTTAAAGAAAATTTACTGAAATGGGTTGTGGTGCTGCAAGAACAGATTAAGATTACTTTCCACTGTATAAATGCATAATAAATGAAGAGGACATGAAATTACATTAAAACTCGACGATAAACTGAAGTAGCTTTGGTGCCCCTTTTCATAGGGCAATACTTGCCTTGGTGCCCCTCCAACTTGCCTTAATGCCCCCAAAATATTAGCTCTGTCCAAGGCAACACTTGCCTTGCCCTAAAAAAATTGTAATTCTAGCCCTGCATGAACAGTGTTGACTATAGTAATATACATTAATACCTCGGTTTACGAGTGACTTTGTATACAAGCAAATCAGTGCATGAGCATTGTATTGGAGTGCGAAGAAAAATTCCCTCGCCCATGCAAATTTTTTGTGGAAAAGTCCTAACGCTCAGCATCTTCACACGCATTTTTTTTGTACAGTACATCATATAGACAATGGCCCCCAAGATGAGTAAGAAAGAAGGTACGAAAAAGGAGATAACTATGTAATTGAAAAAAGAAATGATCGATAAGCATGAACGAGGTACGCATGTTTCAGGTCTGGCAAAGACGTCCACAATCTGTATGATATTAAAGAAAAAAGATGAAATCAAAGTGATAGTGAACGTCAGTCAAGAGAGAGAACTCCAGACATTTTACCAGAAGTTCTCATGGAGGGAGATTCTGCCTCTAAGCAGTAACACCTTTCCCCTCCTCTTCCTCTTCTCGTCTCCTTCACGCCAGCAGCGATGCTACTCAAAGGTAAAGTGCGCGTTACAGTAAATTACAGCGCGTCAAGTTTTTTTTTATTTTATTTTTTATATATATATATATATATATATGTATATATGAGGTGTTAATGGTTATAATTTAAAATGTAATTAATTAGGTAAAACCAAAAAAAATTATTCAAATAGGCAATTATAGTCATGTGGAATGAATCAAGTGATTTTTTTTATTTATTATTATTACATTCTTATGGGGAAAATTGTTTCGGTGTACGAGAATTTTGAACGCTTTTTTTTCCGCTGTTGGAACGAATTAAACCCGTAAACCGCGGTACAGTGATTCCTCGTTTATCGAGGTTAATGTGGACCGGAACCCACTGCGATAGGTGAAAATCCGGGATAGATCCACTCGTGCTCTCATTCCAATCATGTGCCTTGTCTGAGTACAAAGCCTCATTAGCGAGTTTCCCTCTTTGTCTGGCATCCTGGGAAACCGTTTCTTTTGCGCATCACGATAAAACAACGCTGCTTTCCGCAATAAAGCTGCCGATATGGCGGTATTTTTTTCTCTTGTTTGATTACATATTTGTGAAAAATCCACGATGCTCTGAGGCCGTGAAACTTGAACCGCAAGCAAAGTGACGAGGGATTACAGTATTACTGTATTTAGCTGTCTCACAAATGCTGTCGTCAAACACAATGTAAATAAGATACTCGTTGATTATACCAGGAGTTTTTGCGAGAGTCCAGCATCCAAAACCATTGCTACCAATCAACTTATCTCATAATGCTTTTGCAGCCCAGTACTCTGATAAACTTGCACTGTTTGATTGACAGCTCCATTGATGGTGAGAGGAGAGTTCTTTGATTGGTTTCTATGTATAATTTAATCACTGTTTAAATAACAGATTATTTTCACCCTACTAAGAGAAATGCATTCACCGTTTAGTCACTAGTTTTATTTACTGACACATAGACCAAGAACATCTGACTGTACATGAATCATTACATATCAGAAATCATTGGTTACAGATCAGGTATTAGAATTAACACAGATATTTACATTCAGTTAACAAAGAATCTACAATGAAATGTACCGAATACAAATAAATAATGCTCAACTGAGACATTCACATTGTTGAAAATAAATGACCACATTCCTAGTATTAGAGTCCTTTAGAAGGTAATGTTACTTTTAGTGCAGTGATCCTATATCTCTCTCCTCTTCCAGTAGTCTCTCTAACACACCAGTGGGTGGAACGTTGATTTTCTTCTGCAAAGGCGTTCTTTCACCTATTTGTTAAATGGCCACATTCCACAATGAGTCGTTCAATGGGCTTGGTTACAATAAAAGCTGTTTTTGGACTAACAAGGAAGTTTTCAGTTCTGAAACTTGCAGGATATTCTTATAGTATGATGACCTATGACGACCTATGATGACTTATATGTTAAAAGCTCAAGGAAAATGTAATTTCTCATTTCATGTCCCCTTTAAGTGGTTTTTAGAAAAACAGTATAATATGTCTTTTGGTTATGATGGTAATGACCAGTAAACATGGAGATATTTGTGTATATATATATGTTTTATGGTAAAGCCTCTTACTGTTTCCATTCTTGCAGGATGCATTCAGCTTGCTGGCATATTCAGATCCATGGAACAGCCCCGTGGGCTACCAGCTGGACTCCATCCAGAGAGAGCCTGTCTGCTCTACACTCAACAGTGCAATATTAGGTACAGCATCAATCTTGCTACCACCTTTGATTAATTCAGAACAAAGAAGTACCACCTAGTCACCACAACGATTCAGCACTGAGCAAATCTCTTCAAGCTCAAAATTAAGCGAGTGAAAAAGCTTAAGTGAGCAACATAATGCTGTATTTTGGATAAATAAATATCCCTGTAGTTTAGATAGTCATGATGCTGCAGGACCAGAAGGATCCTCTCACATAGCACAACCACACACCATATTCATATTTTGCATGTTAGTATGTAAATATTGCAATACAAAATAATTTTATGCTAAATAAAAGTATTAATTTCTTTTAAAACTAATGCTATTGACTCCAAACATTTGAACTGTAGTGTTTATAATGGGTTATCTTGAATCTAACAATGTTAACATTACAATTTTATGTTTAATTCCAGCATTCAGTGTTTGTTTGTTTTTTGCAGAGACTCATAACCTGCCAAAGCAGCCTCCCTTGGCACTCGCTGTTGGCCAGGCAGCTCAGTGTCTGTCCGTTATGGCTCGCACAGGCAGCGGATCCTGCGCCTTTGCATCAGTGGATGATTACCTGCACTAACCTTTGGAGAATCATCCCTATATTTGACCACGTGAAAACGGCCCACATCATCCCAGTCCATCCCAGACTCCCCAAAAAAAACTGGGGCCAGCTTTGACCTGATGAACTGAGCCTTCACATGGCCAGACCCATCTTGACTCTCTGATAAGACTGGATCCTCCTCAACCGGGCTTAAACCGGGCCTAAAGACACATTAGGAGAGGGGTCCTTTAGAAGTCAGATAAAATCCCCAATCATTGTTTTTTTTGTGTTTTTTCCCCTTTTTCTTTTGTTATTTGTTTTGGGGGAGGGGAGGTGGTGTTGGGTGGGGGGTGCAGCAGGCTCTGATTGTTTGTTTCCTAATTTACATGGCATGAGGAAAATTATTATGACATAATTAATGTTATTATCAGTAAACTTGCATATAAGATATATTTGTTCTTGGTTGAAAGCTGGCAGAGTGAGCGAGACCGAATAACTAATGTCCCACCACGGCAAAACCCTGCTATTTTCAGGTCTCAGCTTGTGTACTTTACCATTTAAAAAAAAAAGAAAAAATATTGAGATTATAATAACACAAGGAGTGGAACATTTAGTTGTCTTACAGTAAAAAAAAATTTAAACCGAAAAAACCTAACACTGCTGGAGTCATCCTTAGTGGTGGTATTTAGTATAGAGCGTTAGTGTGAGCTGTATGAGTTATGCCCTTTTTTTGTGCAAGCGCACCCTCCCTCTGCCAACTGCACAGCAGGATTGATGCAATGTTCGGACACTTTGATTTATAATTGTATTGATGTCTATGGTCTTTTCATCCACCCCGATCCCTTATTTCATCTTTTAAAAAGTCCGTATTCAGGCGTTCTCTCGTCATTGTTGCCTGCACTGTATTTTTTTGCAGTTTGGATGTGACAGAAACATGGTGAAATTAAGGTCATATCCAGTATCTGAGAGGCAAGCCTGCTCCATTGTTTTTTTTCCTCTTGTTTACCAGTCAATCCCTCAGACCATCAGTACTTTTAAAATAAGGAGAATGGTACAGTATTGTCATCAACACTGTCTTATCATTTTCAATAATAAAACATAAATACCCAGTTGAACGAGGTACACCAGTTTGTTTTGACACATTTCAGTGAGCTTTCTGACATTGCACCCGTATGCAAATAATGAACACGTATGCAAATAATGACAAACTGAGTGTTTTATTACATTAAGTTTTTAAAATTTCATAACCATGATTTGTCCATTTGGTCATCATAGTCATGAAATTTAAGTTAAATGAATGTAAAAGTAATTAAATTAAGAAATGTCAGTCCTTAAGATTTACATTTATTAGAGTGTATAGTAAACACGCAAACTTGAAAAACATTCAGATTCTGCCATTCTTAAAAAAAAAAAAAATTGTACACAATATGGAAGAGCATAGTAATTTATTTTTAAATGAGCAGATACTGAATCTTATTTGATAGGATAAAAAACAAAAAAGGTTAACTAGGAGTTAGGGGAATAATTAAAGGTGTCCTTTTGTCAAATGTTATCCATGCGGCCAAAAACAGCCGGACGATGGAAGGCGTCTCCAAAGAAGGTTACAGTTATAATTCAGCCATTCTTTCTCCAGATCCAGAGCTCAGGAAGGAACTATTTTCAGTTTGTGTATAAACCTTTTATTGGACTTTGAAACCTTTGCTTTTATGTCAGCACCTGTAGGTGAACAAAGAGAGCTCAGACTGTTGCCTTCCATAACGTAACAGTTATAGCGTGATAATTTCAATACTTACACAATTTTGTATTTGCAAAATCCACAGCTGCACCTTGGCTGACACCCTTTTTCCTTTTGAGGGACAGAAGCTCTGCATCTAAAGATAAACAGAAATATTAGTTTTTCTAGTCAACTTGATATTAAAAAAGGGTATGATCAGCACAATGACTCATCTTACTGGTTGTTCTTTTGGTTCCTGGTCCATAAAGGCGAGACTGAATGAAGTCCATGGCGCTTTGTTGCAGTGATTTGGCAGCAGATTCATCCTTCACTCTCTTTACGCTGTAACTGACTGGAAGACTGAAATCAGACGGTTTCCGGTTAAATAAGGACGCCTTACAGTGAGGTGAATGTAAACCATGAATTACAATCATTACTTTTTGGAGTTTGTTTCTGATGTGGTCTCGGTCTCTTCTCCATCTATAAAATAGTTTTGTCATTCAATTCTTAAGTTGACAAACAGTAAATAAACGTGTAAAGTTACAGAAAATTAAAGTGTTAACAGCTTTTCATTGTTACCTTTGACATTTTCTGATAACTCGGTCGGTCTAAAATGAGAGAATAACTGTTTAAGTTTCCAATATGATTCAAGGAATTATAGTAATTGCTTTCATCAGGAGAGCTTACCTCTGGGGTTCTGTATCAAATTCCTCCAGAAGGTCTTCAGGAAGACGTTTTCTCTTCTGAGAAACAACAGATGTAACATTTCATGGTGTTTCGACAATGAGATTGATGTTAAACCAACGATTTATTGTGAGGATTAAGTGAAATCATAAACTTTTCTAGTAATAATGATGGGGATTGTATTCACAACCTATACCTTTTGTTCTTGAAATAACTGCTGTCTTTTCCTGCGTTTCTCCTTCAATAGGTTCTTCTCTCTGAAAATAAAGTGAAAATATTAAAAAAAGAAGGTGGTATAAAGTCGCGTGTGTGTGTGTGTCTGAAGCCAGTGGACACACTCAGACCTTTTGGCTGACTCCAGTGCATCTTTAACGCTCTTCAGCGCCGCGGTTTTGGACGCATGAAAGGCGACTTCTTCGGGTAGTTCATCATCACTGGATTCAAAATTAGCCTGTGTCAGTCCAGCCATTGTGTAAATCTTTTTAAGCGTATTAAACCTGACTTCAGTTCACACGTTGGACGGGAATCGCCATGTTTAACGCCAACAAAACTGACCATAGATTAAAGACAGACAGACTAACGACACAGGCATGGCCGCCATGAACTGCGCCACCTGCTGGATCGGGTGTCCCTGCAATATCGGCCCGTAAACAAACTCATGAAAATGGCGGATTTTATAATAACTGAACAAACGCCATATACTGACTATACAAATATGTCTGTTTTGTCACATTTTATATGTAAAACACTCTTTCAATGCACAGAGATAATATGACTATTATTGTTTATCATTTAATTTTCTCAATTTTATTATGCCCTCAATTTGTCTCATGAATTATTACGGTAAAAAAATGTTTTTAAGTAAACTAATAACATTTTAAAAAAACATTTTAAAAATTTTTACTACTACTACCATACAGGCTATTATTTATAATATTGATATTTCAAAATGTTCGCAATTATTATAGCGAAATTGTATAGTTCCTTACAATAAGGTACTCATTATTATTATTATTATTATTATTATTATTATTATTATTATTATTATTATTATTATTATTCTTAATAATAATTGTTTAATGTGCTTGAAATTATTGTGACGAAATTGTGTGGTTCCTTACAAAAACGTAAATACGTAGTAGTAATACATGTTATTATGATTATTATTAGTAGTATTAGTAGTACACTTATTATTAGTAGTAGTAATATTTATGATAGTGATAATTTAAAGCGTTCGAAATTATTATGGCGAAATTGTATGGTTCCTTACAAACATGTAAATACAGTCATTTAATTTGAAATAATTTAATTTTATATATATAATTGATATTAGAATAATACTATAATTTATTTTAATAATATATATTTTTCAACTAGTGGAAAATAATCTTCTGTGTTGTCATACGGGTTTGATATCTGACCAATCACTGTTTCTGACGTATGTGCGATATGAATGCTGTATTTTGTCATTGTGGATTAGACACCAACGTAAACACTGAGGCTGGAAAAACACTCCAGTCAAAGGCATTGGAATCGTTTTGTCAATATTTAAAGTTCATGCAGTTATCGCTTTGATATGGCGGGTTTTGTTGTCTTTGCTCTAGTGTTGTGTTTGTCCGCGACGGTGTCCGGTCTGGCCTCTCCGCCTCAACCCTGTCTCGCGCCCTCACAGTGGGAGGGTCGGACCGTTCAGTATGACCACGGCACGGGACGAAACACCCGGGCGGCGGTCTCCTATGATGCACAGAAT
Source organism: Rhodeus uyekii (assembly GCA_037043235.1). Classification (NCBI taxonomy): domain Eukaryota; kingdom Metazoa; phylum Chordata; class Actinopteri; order Cypriniformes; family Acheilognathidae; genus Rhodeus; species Rhodeus uyekii. Next base: position 1,731,271 of record JAWRVZ010000102.1, on the reverse strand, counting down.
CAGAGAATTAGGGTTCTGGAGCAGAAGACGGGACACACACCTTGTAAAAAGTACGAATTCATAAATTGTTATAAATACATTTTAATACGTTTTCTTATTGTAAAGCCTGTGGTTGGAGCATCACATTATCACTGCAAAATACTTAGTATTGCTTAGTTATACTTAATACTTAGTATTACTATAGTTTTGTTCTCCAGTACAAGCATCTAAACATTCTTAAATTGATATACACAAAATGTCATGCAAAAAAAATCCAGAATGGTGTAAGAAGCAAACTTATTTCAAGGGGCGTTTTAATTTATTCATTTATTATTTTTACCCCACTGCCAGATATTTTGTCTTGATTTTAAGTGGCCACTTAATTTTGATTATTTATTTATTTATTTATTTATTTATTTTCTTCCAGAAAACAAGACTTTGTATCTAATGTTATTTTGCTTGTCAAGTAAATATATCTTGATTTAAGAATGTTTAGATATTTGTACTGGAAAAAAATTTTTTTTGCTACAGTGTTTTAAAATGTCTGAGATATTGTTCACATTAAAATGATCCATTAGAGTCCAAATGAGAACGACCGTACACAGTTATTGTGTTCTACAATAATATTAATACAAGATTAAGTTCAATTGATTTGAATTATATAACGGTAAATTTGCTTGCCTTCATTTATTTGTATTGTGCAATTGTCTTTTTGAGGTTCTTTGAGTACATCTACTTGTTCAAGAGTGGAGTGCTTTTCCAGATTGAGGAAATTACCAAACAGTGTTCAAAGATCACTCTGACGGAGGCCTGGGACCCTTATGATATACCCCTGAACTCCACATACGAGGACCAGTACTTCATTGGAGGACCTGGAGACATGATCGAAGTTCAAGAATGGTCTGATCGAAAACCCGCCCGCAAAAGTATGTTGTAGTTATGTTAGAAATTTTGCATATTACATGTGCCTTGATATATGGAACTCAGATATGTACATTTTGCATTTCTGCATTTGGCTTACATTGCATTCAGGGAACACATTGACAGTCTAATCAGTTCTTGCTTTCCTTGAAAATAGAACCCATGACCTTGGCGTTGCAAGTGCCATGCTCTACTGTTTGAGCTGCAGGAAAGCTGGTCCTGATTATCTGAACATTGCACATTTTTCCTATGTTTCTCACAGATGAAGCTTGGGTTGGTGTGTACACTTTGAAGGACTGCTATCCTGTGCAGGAGACATACACAAAGAACAGTAGCGTGACCACGTCTACCCGCTTCTTTGACCTTCAGCTGGGCATTAGTAACCCTGGGGTGTTCAACCCACCCAGCACCTGCCAGTCAGCGCTGTCCGAGAAGATGACATCTGACTGCTGAATACCTCATTTATCTCTGCTCATCAGTACATATTAACCATAATGCAGTAACAGCTTCTAAATAACTGATATTACACTGGCAAAATAGCACATGAAATGAGTGCAGGTACTGTTAAATATAATCAGCTTTGAAATAAACAAAGATTGTCCGTTTTAAGTTCACTAGTTCTTGTTGATTGACAGTATGAATTGTATTATTGGAGCCTCGTTTTTAATAAGCCACATTTTGGGTATGTTGTGCTGATCCAGGGTGGATTCGTGTAGTACATATTTTGTTTTGTTGATCATTTTGTTCATGTACTTTTTATTTTATTTGCCCTTTAGGATGGTTTAATTGCGGATGTTTACAGTTTATTTTGTTTATAGTTGTGGACGAAATCTAGAACTTGAATTTCAATAAAATTGTTTACCTCACCGACACTGTTGTTGAGAAAATTGATTTTTAACAACAGCTTTTATATGACAATTAGAATTGTATAATTGTATAATTATAACACCCATGATGTTTTGCTTAGATAAAGACCTGTTAGCTGAAGTTGAGTACATCAGATTGTGTGTAGTTTAATGAAAGCATTGTTTTTCTGCTCTGGTCTAGAGGTTTGAAATAAACTTTTACATTTACATTTATGCATTTGGCAGACACTTTTATCCAAAGCGACTTACATTGCATTCAAGATACACATTAAATCAGTTATTGTTTTCCCTGGGATCAAACCCATAACCTTGGCGTTGTAAACACCAATGCTCTACTGATTGAGCTACAGTAGAGCATAAACATCTAAATAAAAGTCTTGTAAAATAGCATTATAAAAGAAAAGAAATCGCATAATGTCATCAAGGAATGTTTGCTCATAGCGTCTCGATTAACTTAAAAGATTACATTGACTCAAGAACTAAAATTTCCGTATGTCTTATATGCATTAAAGGCTATAACAATACATTTAACATGAATAGATATACAGCGGCTACGGAAAGTATTCAGACCCCGTTCAATTTTTCACTCTTTGTCATATTGAAGCCATTTGTTAAAATAATTTAAGTTAATTTTTTTCCTCATTAATGTACACACAGCACGCCATATTGATAGAAAAACAGAATTGTTAACATTTTGCAGATTTATTAAAAAAGAAAAACTGAAATATCACATGGTCCTAAGTATTCAGACCCTTGATATAATCAATAACATCATATTTGTTGTTGCCTCCTCGGACCCATTTGACAGCTTAGAAATATGCCATATTTGTCTAGTTTTATACTCCATAAATTGTAGATTTTTTAAAATAATTATGATGGGGGAGTGGCAGAGTTTCAAAGAGTTGTTGATTCAATGAAACCCACATTTCATATGCTGACTTTTAGTGTCACTGTGTGTATGACCATATCTAGCTTTCTATAACAAAACAAAAATAATCATTAGTTCCTTTTATATTATGTCACTGTTTGCTATATATTTACTTTAAGCTGTAAAACCATTCGTGTTGTTGAAGCCGTTCCTGATTCTACTACATATCCCACAATCCACTTTCCAAAACAACATCTCACTTACTTCCTGTCTGACAGAAGCGAAAGTCATCAGATGGTGCGGAATTTTTTAATGAGATAGATCCTTTAGATTTATCGGTTGATTGTAACACAACACGTATCTTTACAGGACTGCACACTAAGGTAAGCCACATGATCGATAACACGCAAATATTTTGAGAAATCAATGCTCATGTGAGAAGAAACGAGCCGCTGCTGTTTTACACACTGAGTCAATGTAACCGGATAGATTGTTTTCAAGAGAGGTTGTGAGTCCAGGATTGTTTACTTCGATTTTTAGCGTTTTAGTTGGCAAGATAGAAATTTATGGTGTGCTATTATGATACGGTGTTTCACATTTTAAGAAGTTCTCGGCTTGTTTCCTGTTATATCGTTGTTATCATGCTAGCCTATAGCATGCACGTTGGTTTGGCTGAGCTCTGAAATAACCATAAGCAGACGAACTGGGTTATATACTTTTTTTCTATTTAATAGCATTAACTAGACCCATTTTGTATGAGCATTTAATCTAGACTCATAGACAAAGCCATATTTCCCATATTGTCTAATGTTTAATTGTCTAAATAATAATAGTCCCAAGTCTATAATTGAGATGTGTTATAATGCATTAACTCTATAAATGGCATGTATCATAATGTATTACCTATATTTATTATAGCATGGAGAAGTCAGTTCACTTCTCATGTATTTCATTTTAGGGGGAACAAAAACCCTGTCTAGTGTAGTTAGATCAGAGTGAAATGCAAACAATGCACGAAAATTCCTGTCCTCATTGTTTTTTGGTAAATTACCTCAACAAGAGGAACTTGTCCTACTAACCAGACAAACTGTTACTGTTCTCATAAACTCATACCTATTTTTAAACGTTTTCTGAAGTGCTTCCTGATCTTTCTGATGAGACTTGTTGAACTAGATTATCTTTTAAGCATAGTTATATTCACTTACTTTCCACAATAATCTTTTCAGTTGTGATTAAAATTGCTTTATAGCAATCCTTGTTGAGTTTAGCAAGATTAATTTTCTTACAAATATTTGGCTAGTAGCTTTGTTTTCCATTTCGCCGTGATTTTAATTTAGATACAATTTCTTGTTTCCGTTTTTGTCATGATCAAAAACTATTATCTTGCTTATAACACTGCTTCTTCCCGAATACAAAATATATTGACATAAAATATTAATGTGAGTTGTAATTACTATTGAGGTGTCAGATGTGACAGAAAAGCCCATATGAGTGCTCATTTATTGACCAATTGACCAATCAGAATCAAGTATTCGTATAATAGTGCAACAGTCCCCACTTTGAAACATCTGTGTTTAAGAGTTATATAAGTGTTTAAGAGTTAATAAGCCATGAACCAAGCCGGCCACCGGCTGTATTTGAACATTGGAAAAGATATGTATATATAAGATGTGTAACAAACTGAACTGCGGTACTGTACTCTTATGGTTTACCGAACACCCTGTCCCTGTCCCAGCTCTGGCTCATTGTTGAGGCTGATCTTACTTTACCTTGTCACAAAACAAAATTTTTCCTTGATGTTTGATTGAATAACAAAAGACTCTTTGCACAAACATTGCTTGCATATTTCGGGTAGAATCTCAGCCAGCGACTTTACAGTGTACAGTGCTTTGTACTGTACAGTGCTTTGTGTACTAACATCAGAGCTCTTTCTTGACATATTGCAAACTAAAAATAGTTTGAATATTCTCTAGATAAGTATTGTTATAAATATTAAATGCACAACATATCATTCTACTTATTGCTTCCTGAAAGTTTAAATATTAACACTGGAAGATGGTAATTTCACCAAATAATGTCTCATTGTGTGAAAGGGGTTATTACTACACATTTCTGCATTTGGCAGACGATTTTATCCAAAGCAACTTACATTGCATTCTAGATACACATTGACATTCTAATCAATTCCTGCTTTCCCTGGGAATCGAACAATAACCTTGGTGTTGCAAGCGGCACATTCTAAATTACTTTGTTACATGCACTGCCGTAATGTAAATATAAATTACTCTGAAAAACGTGTTAAACATTTCCTGTACAACATTGTGTGTGAGTATGTGTGTATATATATATATATATATAATAACAAAAATTCCGCTTTGGACAAACAAGCAGACAGAAGTGGCAGCAGTGATATAATTGCTTTTAAATTACTAGATAATTTTGGAAATTGTAGCTGCTGGTGTTACCACACACTACCAGCCTGAAAGGCGTAATTCACAGATAAATCCTTGCTGAATGTCTTGATTGTGGAAGCCAAAAGGGAGGTATTGCTGGAAAAATCCTTATACAGTAATACCTCGGTTTACGAGTTTAATTCGTTCCAAGAGCGAGCTCGTAAACCAAAATGCTCGTACACCAAAACAATTTCCCCCATAAGAACGCACTAAAAATCACTTGATTCGTTCCACACGACAATAAATGCCCATTTTAAATATTTTTTTGGTTTTAACCTATTAATTACATTTAAAATTATAACCATTAAGATCGGTTCTGGCTTCAACCCACGCCGTACATAACAGAAGAATCAAAACTATCTCTGCTTACGAGCTCTCTCTCAAATCCCTCAGAACTCCACTCTCTCTAGCGCCGACTGAAACCCCGCCCTCTTAAAGTGACAAGACTGTTAACTTAACACTTATTGACACATCAGATTAACTAGTTCCTTCAACATTTGTAACGATATTACAACGTGAAGAATAGCGATCACAATTAATGCAACAACACGAGGTAAAACCGCTGTAAATCACTTATGTATATGATCTGTACAGAGTTATAACTGTTATAGTATGCTGTTCTCTAAAAGTGTATGGCCCTTTAAGAACGTCATTGGGTACGTTGGACTGTGAACACACGTGAGTCTCATTAGTATGCAATGTGTGGTGTTGGTAACACATGCTCCATTAATAAAGTTTCATCATATTCATATACAACTTATAAAATAATGCACTGTGGTGAATGATGCTCCCAAACTGAGAGACACTGAGAGAATGAACGAGTTAAGGGGTGATAAAGGGATCTTTTCAACGCAAAACTGTGCATGGGTGAGGGAAATTTTTTCTCGTACACCGAGACAATGCTCGTAAACCAATACGACCCTCCATGCTCGTACACCGATTTGCTCTATTACCAAGTCGCTCGTTAACCGAGGTATTACTGTATAGCTCGGCCACTTGGAAGAGTGAGAGGTCAGGCAGCTCGCTGGCAACACATCTGTAAAGAGTACTCCTGAAATAAATAAAAAATATGTTAAGCAAAGCAAATTCCTTAGATTTTAATCTATAGTCTGACCTTTGAAATTTTACATTATATTAATCTTCCTTAGTTTGAGTTTGAATTATTTGACATAACTGGATGCCATTCAATGTTTTTGAATGGGTAGGGGGAAAAAATGCTCATAATATTCTCAAAAGCCCCTTAAAATCAATTCCAGGCAAATACTACTCTGTAATAAAATTACTCAAAATGTTAATTTTCGACACTGGTATTGGGACTGACAATTTGTTATATCTGGGTCTGATCTCATACAGTAGGCATTTGATCAATTATCAGTTAAGTAGAAAATTAATGGAAAAACATGCATATATTTATTTATTATATGAACCGTTAATTGATCAGGTTTATTTGTATTGTTTTAAAAGGATTTAATAATTCACTTAAACTTACCGTTGTTCTAGTTTTGTGCCAGCTCTGTTTTCTTTCATTCCAGCTGTGAACAGGAGAAACAAGCTGCGATTAGTGTCCTGTCTGGTACACTAATGCAACAGTAATACTAGATAGAGGAAGTTTATGATATAAACTTCAGTTGGCTTGAGAAAGCCTAGCCTGAAAGTTTAAATTAGTTGTAAAAGCTTCAAGCTTGAAAGGTTTTGAGAGTTTGTCGCTAACAAGATTTATTTGGAGATTACTGATGATTCAGTTGGTCAGTGAGTGGCGCTGTTTCCCACACACAGAAGTAAGCAGCATTTTCTACAGTTATATTTGCAATCTTTGATATGTTTGCCAGTATTTCATAGTTAGTATGTAAAATAGAGAGATTAAACTTACTAATTAAAGTAAAAAATCGATTGTAGACCTGCAAGTCTTTTTTCAGGATTTAAAAAAAAAATGCATATCCATTGCAATGGACATTGGGTTCCAATGACTGCTACTCAATGCACATGCTGATTGAAATTTATTATATATCCTCTTGAGTCCCACAAGTTTGCCTGATGTGCATTTTGTAATTTAACAACCTAACAGAGTTTTTGACAAATCTGAATGCCCTTTTGACATCTCTAGAGATCATAGACTTTACACCTGTGATAGTGTGTGGAGACATCAATGAAAACCAGCTGTCCCATGGAAACAAACCTATTATGAATTTGTTTAAAGTTAAAGGATACACACAACTGATCCATTCTGGGACAACAGAAAACAACACTCTTTTGGATCCTGTTTTCATCAGCAACTCACACTCACAAGCCAGAGCTGGTGTTCTGCAAACATACTATAGCTATCATGATCCTGTCTACTGTGTGTTAGAATAAATTAATGTTAAATATGAAATAAGAAATATGATTAGCGATTAATGATTTTATATGGCAGTAAAAGGTCAATGTAAATTAAAACAAATAATTTATTTTTATATATTGAACTTAATAGAATCTAGATTTTTTTAGATGTACAGTAAGGAGAAACCTATTTTACATCATATTTAAAAAAATAATTTTACATCATAAAACTGTAGTTCTGACATCACTTGTAGAGATTAAGGAGTAAGCCACCGCTTTCCCCATACACAAATGCATACACACACACAAATACACACACACACTGCTGAATTTTTAGCTGTGATCACAATGTAATCACAATGTAAATATATATATATCTAGATAGATCTTCTTACTAAAAGTTGCTTACGAGGGACAAAGTGGTAATCAGAACCATGAGGTGATTCAATGACAGGTAAGACTCTTTTGACCAGCGGGGCGCAACCTAAGACAGGACATCACCGCCTTGAGCACCTGCCAAAAAGGGTTCAAAATGGATCAAAAATCATCAAGTGACTGACTCAAATGGTCATATGATTGACAATGATGGATTCCTTGCTGCCACAGTAGCATCAATTGATTATTGTTTGAGATCATCACTTTGGGTGTGTGTGTATTTGTGTGTGTGTCCTTTCCAAGGATCGCCACCTTGACGTGGTGGAAAGGCTTGTGTGTCCCTGTGATCCCAGGAGCAAATCAATCTGGAGTTTAAACACACTTCAGGTTTGCTTAAGGGTGACGTTCCAGACTAAGTGCGATCTTAGAAAAATCTTATCTTAGAAAAATTATTTGGAGTGTTCAATTGATGATCAATTTTGCTAGCAAGATTTAATGTTAATTATCTTGTTGATAGCAAGATTTAGTATGAATTCCGAAGTCATTAGCAACATTTAACATAAATAAGCATGTTGCTGGCAAGAATTCGCTGAATTAGCATATTGGTAGCAAGATTTATTGTTAATTAACAAGTTGCTATCAAGATTTAGCATGATCTAGCATGTCACTAGTGAGAATTTGCGTGATCTAGCATGTTGCTAGCAAGATTTAACGTTAATTAACAAGACGCTATTGACATTTAGTGTGAACTAACATGTCGCTAGTGAGATTTGTTAATTCGTAGGTCGCTTGTGAGATTTAACATGAGTTAACATGTCACTGACGAGAATGAATGTTATTTAACAAGTCACTAGTGAGATTTAATGTTTTAAAGAACACAAGAGTCAGTTGACGCAGAGACTGGAGGTTATTGATGATTCAGCTGAACAGTGAGTGGTCTGAAATATCAAAGAATAATAATGAATATTAAATATAAATCTAAAATAAACAACATTTACATTGATAATAAACATGAGTAAATTATTAATTGATTACAGAAGTGTTGCAATACTTGGTTAGTGCACAAAATGGCATCTAGGGTACATACATGGAGTTTTTTCATCAAGAGGGATCATCGGTGTTGTAACGAAATACCAAAAAATAAATAACAATGCTTTTTGATCCCCAAAGTGTTGGAAAATTGCAATTAGTTTATAAAAATGTTTACGGTTTAATTACATCCTTGGCTTTTAACGGTCAGTTTTCACTAATGTGAATAATACTTTGTTTTATTTCTATTTTAAAGATGCAATTAAGCATTATTAATATAGTCTTGCCACTTTTAAAACAGACTGCAGTTACACTACATGTACATGGAGCCCTTTATACATTTATTTACTATATAAATGTGTGTATAGATAGATAGATATGTATGTGTATATATGTGTGTGTGTGTGTATAAAGCCTTTCTTCATGTGAAATAAAATAACTTAAATATTAGTATTTCTTAAATCATTCCTGCACAATTACAATGGGGATAGTAATGCTGTTTTTTCTAATCTCAAGCAGTTTTCAGATTGAATCGATCTGCCATGTCAGACTTCAGTTCAACACGGCAATTATAGCAGATAAAGGAATCAACGCAATGTAATATTTGTATAAAGCCTTCCTCCATGGGAAACAAAATAACTTAAATATTAGTATTTTTAAAATAATTCCTGATCATGTAATGCAGCAGAGTAATGCAGTTTTTTAACTCAAGCAGTTTACAGTTTGAAGCGATCTGCCATCGTTTTTGCATCCTTTTAAATACCTTATTTCATTTATTGTTTAAGTGTTCACAAAACATCGATCTATCAGCGAATCTGCTCAGGAAGCGCGTTTGAACTCGAGAACAGGAGTCAGACTTTAGTTAAAAGCCGATAAAAGAATTAACACAATGTAACTATATACTCAAGAATTAGTTATAAATAACTTTGACTGTTAGACGCTGCATTTGAAGAGAGTCAGCGCGCGCGCTGCTCAGGGAAGCATTTTACATGTATCTGCCTTCCCCATGCAAACACGAGCGAGAGTAAGAATTCGGCAATAAAGTACATAAATGAGCGCTATAAATAAACTTAGGCGATTAGACGGTTATGCTTTGGCGCGAGTCCAGGAGGACGCGCGTTTAAACTTCACTTACCTTTCCCATAGTAATGTACTCCGTTGCCGAGTAAAGACGAATGAGAGTCAGAATTTGGCCATATAAGTGCATAAATCTTCAAGGAAACACGCTGCAGCGGTTACTTGATAATCGGAAACAATTTCCGTTTGATCATAAACTCTCTCACATAAATCTATTTTAGGAGATTATGATCTCTCTCTCCAGCAGTAATGGCGTCTTTGAAAAGCTTTGAGGCTTTGAATTGCAGCGCTCTGATTCGTTCAAACTTCAGTGCTCTCACTGACAGGGGTGTAATTTTGTGATATTATGTATGTAAAATAGAGAGATTTAACTTACTAATTAAAGTAAAAAATCGATTGTAGACCTGCAAGTTTTTTTTCAGGATTTAAAAAAATAAAATGCATGCCCATTGGAATGGACATGTTCACACATACTGTATTGAAATGTATTATATATCAGGTGTAATGTTGTGATGTTACCAACAGATGGAGTGGACGCTCTATCTAAAATTCAGTTTTCACTTCATTAGTGAAAGTCTATGGAGATTTTATGACTTTAATCTTCAGTTTTATCAAAAATCATAAGTCTGATCAGTCTGAAAAGGGATAGCAACTCAAGTCAGAACAGGTCTGAAGTCTGAGCAGAGTTTAGTGGTTGTAGCTTTAAAGCTCTAGGAGGAGATGCATTGAGAATTTTAGGTAAGAATAATAATAATAATAACTAGATAGAGGAAGTTTATGATATAAACTTCAGTTGGCTTGAGAAAGCCTATCCTGAAAGTTAAATTTATTTGTAAAAGCTTAAAAAGTTGTTTAAGTTTACAGATAGATAGATGGAAAGAATTAGATCTTGAGCATATATACACTTGTTAGTTATTGCCTTGCGTTGTTTCTAGGCAGTTACTAAGGTGTCGTTATGTTCTTTGATCATAATTTAATCTTTAATCAATTGATGATCAATTTTGCTAGCAAGATTTAATGTTAATTATCTTGTTGCTAGCAAGATTTAGAATGAATTCCGAAGTCATTAGCAACATTTAACATAAATAAGCATGCTGCTGGCAAGAATTCGCTGAATTAGCATATTGGTAGCAAGATTTATTGTTAATTAACAAGTTGCTATCAAGATTTAGCATGATCTAGCATGTCACTAGTGAGAATTTGCGTGATCTAGCATGTTGCTAGCAAGATTTAACGTTAATTAACAAGACGCTATTGACATTTAGTGTGAACTAACATGTCGCTAGTGAGATTTGTTAATTCGTAGGTCGCTTGTGAGCTTTAACATGAGTTAACATGTCACTGACGAGAATGAATGTTATTTAACAAGTCACTAGTGAGATTTAATGTTTTAAAGAACACAAGAGTCAGTTGACGCAGAGACTGGAGGTTATTGATGATTCAGCTGAACAGTGAGTGGTCTGAAATATCAAAGAATAATAATGAATATTAAATATAAATCTAAAATAAACAACATTTACATTGGTAATAAACATGAGTAAATAATTAATTGATTACAGAAGTGTTGCAATACTTGGTTAGTGCACAAAATGGCATCTAGGGAACATACATGGAGTTTTTTCATCATGAGGGATCATCGGTGTTGTAACGAAATACCAAAAAATAAATAACAATGCTTTTTGATCCCCAAAGTGTTGAAAATTGCAATTAGTTTATAAAAATGTTTACGGTTTAATTACATCCTTGGCTTTTAACGGTCAGTTTTCACTAATGTGAATAATACTTTGTTTTATTTCTATTTTAAAGATGTAATTAAGCATTATTAATATAGTCTTGCCACTTTCAAAACAGACTGCAGTTACACTACATGTATATGGAGCCCTTTATACATTTATTTACTATATAAATGTGTGTATAGATAGATAGATAGATATGTATGTGTATATATATATATATATATATATATGTGTGTGTGTGTGTGTGTGTGTGTGTGTGTATAAAGCCTTTCTTCATGTGAAATAAAATAACTTAAATATTAGTATTTCTTAAATCATTCCTGCACAATTACAATGGGGATAGTAATGCTGTTTTTTTCTAATCTCAAGCAGTTTTAAGATTGAATCGATCTGCCATGTCAGACTTCAGTTCAACACGGCAATTATAGCAGATAAAGGAATCAAGGCAATGTAATATTTACTCAGGCATAAGTTATAAATAAACTTAAGTGCTTTGACGCGAGTGCGCGAGGACGCGCGTTTGAACTTCATTGAGAGTTGCCGTTCCCATAGTAATCTACTCAGCGGGCGAAAGCCTTTGCCGAGTAAACACGAATGAGAGTCAGAATTTGGCCATATAAGTACATAAATCTTCAAGGAAACACGCTGCAGCGGTTACTTGATAATCGGAAACAATTTCCGTTTGATCATAAACTCTCTCACATAAATCTATTTTAGGAGATTATGATCTCTCTCTCCAGCAGTAATGGCGTCTTTGAAAAGCTTTGAGGCTTTGAATTGCAGCGCTCTGATTCGTTCAAACGTCAGTGCTCTCACTGACAGGGGTGTAATTTTGTGATATTATGTATGTAAAATAGAGAGATTTAACTTACTAATTAAAGTAAAAAATCGATTGTAGACCTGCAAGTTTTTTTTTCAGGATTTAAAAAAATAAAATGCATGCCCATTGGAATGGACATGTTCACACATACTGTATTGAAATGTATTATATATCAGGTGTAATGTTGTGATGTTACCAACAGATGGAGTGGACGCTCTATCTAAAATTCAGTTTTCACTTCATTAGTGAAAGTCTATGGAGATTTTATGACTTTAATCTTCAGTTTTATCAAAAATCATAAGTCTGATCAGTCTGAAAAGGGATAGCAACTCAAGTCAGAACAGGTCTGAAGTCTGAGCAGAGTTTAGTGGTTGTAGCTTTAAAGCTCTAGGAGGAGATGCTCTGAGAATTTTAGGTAAGAAGAATAATAATAATAATAATAATAATAATAATAAGTTTAGATACAATATCACTAAGTTGGCTTTCTCAAGCCAACTTAATAATAAGTTTAGATACAATATCACTAAGTTGGCTTTCTCAAGCCAACTTAATAATAATAATAAGTTTAGATACAATATCACTAAGTTGGCTTTCTCAAGCCAACTTAACAAGCCAGCAGTTCTTGAAGATAATAAAATGACGCTACAACAAAAGTCATACATTTATATTCTAATTTGATTTTCTTTTAACATACCCATTTACTGTAATGAGTATTATAACAAAATTTCAAAACATAAGCTCTACAAACCTTTTTACAGAGTATTGTCTTTGTACAGAAACCTCAAACATGTCTTTATAAAATTAGCATTTAATTCAGGCTTGAGCTAATATCTTGTGTCCTCCTACTCTTAAACTACGTGGTTTAATTCTGTCACCTGACTTGTAAATATTTTAGTTAATATTCATAGTCCAAAAATCGTATAAACAAGCACACCATTCAAAAGGAATACAATCTACGCAAACACGTTAACTAGATGGATGAATGGTCAGAAACGGACTTGATTCTCTAATTGCATTTAACACAAGAATACTCGCCCTCAAAGTGTCGATGTAATTCGAAACTTCTCTTTGCTGTTTGGAGTAAAAGCTGATTGCCTCACAAAGCGATTAACATCGTTCACAATCATCCAGGAAGATTTTTTAAACAGCGACTGTAAAATATAACTTTTTTCCCCATAGTTAACCAATAGAGAAAACGGCTTCCGAAACTGAGCTGGCTGAGACAAAACACAGAAGTGATCGTGCAAAGCGTGTGCACACAACGATTACAGCGCTACTTTAACCACCAATAATTTCTATAAGGTCTGTGTTTTTTTACTTTGATAGAAACAGTATCATCGTTCAAATTCTGTCCGTTTTTATCAAAAAATTCAAACAATAAATGCCTTTAATGTGGCGTAACGGATTAATGTATGAACTCTTTCCCTAAATATATGCACTATATTAGCTTATGCATTATATTTTACTTAACCTGTTAATGAACTGAAACCGTCAGTTTTGTGTACTTCTGTACCCCTAATATAATATGTACATGCATAAGTAATAAAAAAATAATCCAAATTATATACAAATAAATATAGTTTGAGAGCATCGGGACATTGACTTCATTACTTTTTTTACGCAGCTTCATTGGAGTTGCCTGGCACTTTTTTTCTCACAATTTTTTCACAAATTTTGCATTTAAGCACAGTTATTTAAAAAGTAAGTTGACCGCTGCAGGCTGATAGCTTCAGCATACATACCTTTGATCAACAACATTGTAGATCGCAGTACGTCTGTCTTTTAAAGGTTTGAAGCTATTGGTTAAAATCAATTTGAATAAATTGCAAAAGATGATTGGGGTTTCTTTTCTCGTAACTCGTTTGCAATCTATAATTGGTGATAACGTTCAATCAGTTCTTTCTTCTTCTTTTTTAAATGTATTATTATTATTTTAAGTGTATCCACGTAGTGACTGTGCAGGATGTTGGAGGGTTTTGTTTATATGAAGATGTCATAAAGTCCTGATCATACGATAGCAATAACTATAAACCTTTGACCGCTGTGTGAAATGCCTCCATTTTCTGTGTCCTTTCAGAACTAGGCATGACTACAGAGTCTGACTCTCCAGACGTGTGATCGTGAAGGGAGTGACACGAGTGGACGAGACTTGATGAGTCATGGACAGCCAATGCAGCAGCAGTGTGGGGTCCCGGGCCACTCTAGGGGGAGTGGGCAACATTAACTCCACACTCGTCTCTTCCCGTGTCGAGTCCTATGAAGCAGGAGAGAAGAAGTGCATTTCTGATGTCCGAAGAACCTTTTGCTTGTTCGTGACCTTTGACCTTTTGTTCGTCACCTTGCTGTGGATCATTGAGCTCAATGTATGTTGTGTTTATGCTCGTTTAAGTTCTTTTAAATATATGTGGATTAATAATGATAGTTAATAGTTTAGTGGGGATTCAGTTGCACTACATTATGTTTGAATGGACATGCATTTAAAAATTCTATATTCATTCAGGTCAATGGAGGCATACAAGAGCAGCTGACGAAAGAGGTGTTGCAGTATGATTACCACAAATCTTTTTTTGACATATTTGTAAGTACTGGCCAATACACTGCCCTCTCTTGCGGGGTTTCCCAAACTGGGGTTCACATTTGCTCTTTAAAATATGCTAAATTTAGACTCTTTAGCAGGGAAATCACCGACATTTAAAGATGTGCTTTAAGATGAAACTGGTTTGGTAAAGATTTTAGGGCCAGTCCATCCCACAGTTCTCAAACATGACTTTTCTCATAGATGACCTCACTCTTTCAAATCACAAAGTTTCTGTCCAGGATAGCTGCATTATTTTTCTTAAAGGGATAGTTCACCTAAAAATGTTATCATCATTTACTCGTCCCCATCTTGTTCTAAACGCTTGTATGACTATTTTTCTTCTGTGGAGCACAGCGGAAGATCATTTGAAAATGAAGATTTATCCATGTGATGCTTTTGCTCATTGTTACGCAAAATAACGGACCTTACTGACTTTCATTATGTGTAAATTTTTAAAAGTGTCATTTGTTGTGTTCCACAGAAGAAATAAAAATTAGAGAATTGAAACGACATGGAGGGCTGAGGAAAAGATGACTGAATATTTAACACTTATATCTTGGGTCATGCTTATGGGTTGCTGCTTTGATGAACACTTCGAGTTGTTCTTTGTGTTTATAAGCGTTGTTCTGGATCCTTTAAATTTGCATGTTCCTTCCTCTGTTGATACAGGGTTTAAAAATAAGCCACAAAAAAAGAAGAAAATAAATTAAGACAGCTTGGTATTTGGAAAACAAGCTTTAGACTTTGCCCTTTAGGTTTCTGTGTGGTTTGTGCCATTTTTAAAATGCTACCTGACAGCATTATTCAAATTGATGTTTTAAAGTGACAAATGTTTTAAGAAATGTTGATAAACCAGTCTTGAAAGATAGTCAGCACATTTAAGTGTGTATAATATGCAATCTCTTATGCTCTTCAAAGCTGCATTTATCTGATCAAAAACACAGTAAAACAGTAATATTGTGAAATATTATTACAATTTAAAAAACTGCTTTCTTTTCTTCTTTTTTTTCCAAATGCATTAAAAAAATCTTTAAATTTAAATCTTTAAAAATAAATATAATGTTAATTTCTCTCTAAAAAGTCTTACTGACCCCAAACTGTCGAACAATAGTCTGTATATGCTGTATATATAGAAGCAAAAGATAATGCTATAGAAAGATTGTTTTTCTCCTCAGCTTTTGGCTGTGTTCCGCTTTGCAGCCTTGATTCTGGCTTATGCAGTGTGTAAACTGCGTCACTGGTGGGCCATTGCGGTAGGCAGCTTTTACTTTATATTCATCCGTCCTCCACCAGAGGGCCCTGTTGCTTTACTCATTAACAACATGCTGGAGCTTTACTGTTTCTGTACTTATGAGCTGCTTAATTTAAGAGAGTTTATTATAATTTATAGGAAACACTCTGCTACACTATACAATGATTCATGAAATGATCATCATATCTTTCCATTTCTCCCTTTCAGATAACTACAGCAATCACCAGTGGTTTCTTAATAGTGAAAGTAGTTGTATCAAAGGTATGAGATGTTTTTCATTTAGCTTTTTAAATTTATTTATATATATATAGATAGATGTACACTTTTTGCATTGACCCAAAAATGTTCTTCTGTTTGTCCAGCTCCTGTCTCAGGGGGCTTTTGGGTATTTGTTACCCATTATCTCCTTCATTCTGGCATGGATAGAGACGTGGCTACTGGACTTCAAAGTCCTGCCCCAAGAGGCTGGGGATGAAATCAGTGAGAATCAAATATCTAATTATAGTGAGACAAGCAAACAGTATCAGTAAAAACTATCAGTAAAGACAAATCCACGTAGATGACATTATAACTCATTTGCTTCTTGCAGTGTGTGAGTATCATGGTGTTTAGCTGTCATGTGTGTCCTGTGTTATAGGGTATCTTTCAGTGCAGAATGCGCCAGATCGAGAACCTCTTTTATACTCAGGAGGACCCGTTTCAGAAGGCCAGTTCTACTCTCCTCCAGAATCCATGGCAGGTAATAGTTACTCGATGTCTGATACTAGCGGGACAACCATGAAAATGGTTCTCAGGCCCGCATGGAAATCTAAAAATGATGTTTTTCTCAATTTCTAATAACTTGTTTTTTCTGGTTCTGGCAATTGATAGCTTAAAAGAATCAGTTGTGTAACATGTCATTCTTGTTTATGTATTATGCTTATTTATTCATCATAGTTTATGTAAACAGAGATCACTCTTGCAAATGAGAGGTATAATGTTCTCACCACGTTTATACAACAGTAACGACATTCCTGTATCTTCCAGGAAATGCCACTGTCAGAGCTCAGGTGCACTGTGGTGAGCGCTAGAGATATTCAAGGATAAATGTGTTTAGAGGTGTTGCAACAGTATTAAAGCACCAGAAAAATTATTTTCAAACCATTACCTCCAATTAGTAAACTGCAAAGTGTACATTTTATGTACATAGTTGTATATCTTATACAAATTAAAACTATATATATATAAAG
Source organism: Rhodeus uyekii (assembly GCA_037043235.1). Taxonomy (NCBI): domain Eukaryota; kingdom Metazoa; phylum Chordata; class Actinopteri; order Cypriniformes; family Acheilognathidae; genus Rhodeus; species Rhodeus uyekii. The sequence goes on along the minus strand of JAWRVZ010000102.1, from coordinate 1,713,772 downwards.
TAGGGCTGTTTTTTATTCATGAAAATAAATCACAAATCACAGTGGGTATTTCGTTCAGCTGTTACACTAACATTTATAGAATAAATATGAACTTTATTGAAACAATATTATTATTTTTAAGAAGTTTTTTTTTTTAATTCATCAAGTAGAGAGATCTTATGCCTCGTTCTTTCCTCATTGGAAAGCGCTCATACACATTATCTACATTTTAACAGATAAAAATGCCTCTGTACCTCTCATTGGTTTCATATGGATTACATACTTAATTTCGATTTGAATTGGTTAATTTAAATTTCACATTATTATAATAATGATATCACTATAGATATCATTATTGTAGTGACTGAGGCACGTATACACTTAGTTTAGGTTTATATTTAATACAAAATAATCACAAAATGCAATAGCAGCGCTTAATGTGTGTGTGTGTGTGTGTGTGTGTGTGTAATGTAGCATAGGTACTATGACTCATCTTCATTTCTTTAAAGTTTACTGTTAGTTACTATCGTAGTCAGTAATTAATGTCAACTACTTGTAGTGTACATTTTTTCCCTCCTTTTCTCCTTGTCTTTGTTCATTGGGGAGTACAGTGTGGGGTACATTTACATCAGTCAAAGAAGAAAAGAACAAATGATTTTAACCGATTCAGACGAAACTGTTGATATATTCATAAATGCGTTCATAAATTTTTTTATACACATACACTTTGGAGCCAGTAATTCCTATTTCAAATAAGTGCTGCTATTTTTAATTTTCTACTCATCAAAGAATCCTGATAATTAAACATTAATAATAATAAGAAATGTTTTATGAGTAAATCTGCATGTACATGTATTGCATACTGAATTACTGTTATATAGACATTTCACAGTTGATGTACACAGTGGTTGAACTGTGGATTTACTAGTTTATCTTCTCTAAATTTGCTCTTTATTTATTGACTTGTCTTTGTATACTCTTGGTGTTTTTTTTGTTTTTTTTATACACCTATTGATAATTGAATCAACAGTGTCCAAGCCATTGGGGACAACTAAACCTTTTTTGACATTACTTTGTGTCCCTTTTATACTTAATACATTTAATGCACAAATGTTTTGTCATTGTGCGCTTTAAACTCCCAGCCTGAAAATGGATCACTTTACTGATTTTATCCACAGTTGTTGTAAACAGCGCTTCTGAAACGTACTTACCCCAATGAATTCTATTCACTTTTGTGTATACACTCTCCGTAATATTATTTCTGTAGTTAGTGCTTAGAAAAAACGCACAGACAGATTAAATAATGTGTAAAAATTGCAAGCATGATAAAAAACTTCCTTGTATTGTCGGACCGTTTATTGTGTGCAATCAACCGATATGTTCACTTGTTTAAAAACTCCCTAAATGTGATCTTTTGCTTCTTTAGACTCTGATGAAGACCTTGATGACAAACATGATCTTGAGAAGCCCCTCGTCTAGCAGGTATTCAGAAAATATTACGAAGAATAATTTCATTAAAATATTTTTTTATTCTTTCACCAACTTTAATTAATAGAATTGTATTTAAATTTTTATTAGGAGCTCAGAGTAAACATTCACATCTGGAATACAACAGTTTCTTCCAGCGCTGCTCGACCTCGTGGTGTGTGTCTTAATATGGGTTTGTGTACATGGGTTACCAGAACTAGACAGTCACTCTGCCTTAGATCCACCATTATCGGTCTCTGTATGAACACACAAGCTTTTTTTATGTGCGTCTTAATTTTTCCCACAGAACAAAAACCCATTCTGCTTATGCAGCTCTGATTGGAAAAATTAAGGATTTTAATGTGTAATTTGAAGTTAATCAACAAATAATATCAGTGTTGAACACAACATTTAGCTTGTTTTCACATCACCCTCTTCAGCTGTGCTTCTGTGTAACAAAACGACTGCCTTCTCACAAATTCATGCAGTAAAGCTCCAAAAATGTATTAACACAAGGTCATGCTTCTGATCTAAAGACCTAAATGTGAATGTGAATGTGTGTAGCAGTAAAGTCTCAGGTCTGCACTGCCACGTTTGGTGTGTGAAGATTTTATGTTTTCCGGCTCTTTTGGTGATGATCTTTCTACCAGTCTGTGAGTGTTTGGAATGAACAGAGAGATGATAGTGGCTTGGTTTACTTGCAAAATAAAGGACTGGCCGAGTTTAGCATGAAAAGCGTTTAAATGAAGAAATATGTCTTGTAGTGATGCATGGATCTGTAATACGTTTTTATGTTTGTCTTTGGCTCCTCGCTCCTCTTCAGTGAGCATTCCTAAGCAAAGTCATCTTAAGTAAAAGAAATGTACTTGTGCCATGGTTCCTGCATAAGGGCTTTGTACCTGGTTCCAGTCTGGGACCTTCGGTGTCCTCTGAATATATAGAGAATCTCTGAAGTGTGCAGCATCATGACAGACTGTATATTCTTCTTTCGTTGTGTATTAAACATTGTTTTTATGAAATGTTTGTGTCTCTGCATCAGTTTTTACAGACTGTATGGGAGCGGAAATGCCTGCCGAGAGTCAGTTTGCGCTCTCACGAATGGTGCAGCCTTCTCGCCCACAAATAACAGCTTAGATTAACAAGACAAACAGCTTGCAGCCGCTAATAAATTTATCAGCCAATCATACTGTGGTTAAACTGCTGCATGTTTTCTTTCCAGTAAGCGCCTCCGCCTGTGGTGTGTTCATACCCAACCACATTTTCCTACCGCTGCAGTTTCAATCACCAACGTGATGATTTCAAATTCATGTCTGGGGTTTTGATCTTTAAACTTAATTAAAAACGGATACAAGAAATGCTATCTTGTTTCTTTTAAGCTAAAACAGTAAACCATATAAAGGTGTAAAGTATTCTTAGATAAGATATCCCTTTTTTAGTAATATTAGGTAGTCATTTAGCAGACATAGTAATCAGTTTTATTAATATTATTATTTTACTGTATTTGTTTTTTTGATTAAGTTGATTTAACTTTTTGCACAATTAAATCTGAATCGTCAGCATATTGTATTATTGGTGTTTAGTTTGTATTATTTATGTTAAATAAACATGTTTTTTAAATGTCTAGGCAATCAAGCTTTTTATATGATCATTTTATTTTTATAAAATGAAGAAGAACCTCTTCTGCAAGCTTAAATTATTAAAGTTATTGATGTATTCATAAAGTTATCATTATTCATAATGAAAAAGGTGCATTTGTTAAGAATCTATTTTATTTTCATTTGTTAAGAAAGCATTTCATTTACAAGAAAGACAAAGAAGTTTTATTTAACAAGCGCAGAGAAACAAACAAATTAGGATAGGAAAACAAAACATTACAAATGTTGGTAAGTTATACACTTTTACAAATCTAAATATTGTATTTCAAAAATGAAAAATAAAACAGGTGTGGAAAGCCCTACAAAGAATACATTTAAAAGCAATACCTTTAAGCAAAGGTAAAATAGTTGCAGATATGCATCTTTAGAAATCAGCTAAACATACTCTATATGACAAACATTTGTTTGCTGAATGTTTATCTTTAATCTCTAAGAGCTTTATTCTTTCTTTCCAAGTTTTCTCTTTAATAGAAAGATAAAAACTGCAAAAAAATATACTCCATTCTTCATGAGCATGATAACATACGCATAGACAATCAGGTAGAGACTGGGCATTTGGTCGGATGTGCCTGTAACTAAACAGAAGAAAAAAACATTTAAATGCTTTGATTACATATTTATATGGTCATTTATTTCACAATGTTCACACGGAGTTGAGGCATGTCTGTAAACAGTTAGTTTTTGATCAGCATCAAGATCTTAGGTTAAAATGTATTATATATATATATATATATATATATATATATATATATATATATATATATATATATATATATATATATATATATATATATATTATAATTTATGTGAGGTGTACCATTAATTTGAGAAATTTGAATTTCAATCCACAAGATTTTAATGTCAACCAACAAAACAAATTAGATGTAAGTTAGATTAATTCAATGAATCATCAGTCGGTTAAATTACTTAAGAAATTGTACAATTCAGAAATTGTGATTTTAACTAATTCAAATGGTATTAATTCAAGGTATTAAATTAAATGTTGACTTGGTTTTGAAATACAAAAACAAAGAAAATTGCAAAGATATTAATATATTCATTTTTATTTATTCACCTGTTATCTGCTTTTCTACGGTCTCCTCCGTTTTGGGTGGGCATGTTGGGATCGGAATGGAATCAGCCTTTCCTGAGACTTTGTTATCTGAGATATAACATTGGGTCAACAGTGGGTCATTTTATTGACATATTGGTCAAAACAAAGTCAAAGCAGAACAAAGAGTTAAAACAATTAAAAATTCTATGACTTATGTGCAGGCATATGAATATTTTACATAATAATTACATTTATTATAATAATAATATTACATTTTAATTGAAGATATGTCATAATAGAAACACCATGAAATCAAATTGAATGATTACACTCAGTTAACCTATAGATTTTAATGAAAGCGAAGTTGTCTGAAATGTTTATCTAATTCATGGAAATATGAAATACTAAGTTATTACAATTAGTTTTCACTTGCCGTTTTCTGTCATCTTACCCCAAAGGTCTAGTTTTATATTTTTACTTCAACATAAAAAACTATAACTTTTAGTTCCCAAAAAATGTTGATATTTAACATAATTCATTGTCATCAATCACTATTTTCCAAAGACAAAAATTAGATAAATTAACCTCAAAACTGATTCAATGTTTTGACTGATTCAATCTCACAAATATTGACATATCAACAGACATTAAATAAAAATTTACTTTTAATTCTAATGAACTCTTTATTAATTCTTTGATATAATTAAGGTTTTAATAATTTTTATGTATATAATAAAAAAATATTAGTTCATGTGTCTGCAATTCTATCAATTGTATTAAACATTCTTTCCAAGGAAATTAACACATATAAGTATAGTAAATCTGAGTTTCTTCAAATTACCTCTCTGCAGTATTTTACTTAGAGGTGTCTCAGTGCCTTCATGGGTAACAGTGCATTGATAGAGATAGTCTTCAGCTGTGTTCTGATCTACAATCATCATACTTGTCACGGTACCATTGTTAGTCTGCTCCACAACATTATCAGCCGATACGTCCGTCCAGTCTGTTGTCTTGCTCTTCTTTTTTTTCCAAGTGAATTTCACCAAGTCAGGAAACATTTTAGTGGCCTGGCATAACATTGGCTGTTTGTCACTTTTTTTTGGTGGTAGATATCCTGACAGAGTTGGTGGATTAGCCTTGTCTTTCCCTGAGTCTTAAGAGAAATACATTTTAAATATGACTTCAGTTTTCAACAAGCAAATGAGCAAATAAATACATAGAGGATGACTGGAGAACATTTTCCCGTTGAAATTATGTCATTTTATGAATTGAAAGAAATTCTGAATTTCCTACCGGTTACTATCAGCCGTGTCCCCGTTCCAAATCTTTTAATCCAACCCACTCAGATTAAGTCTATTACAAATACTTCTGAATAATGCAAACCCTTCTAACCTGGTATAGTTGAATAAAACCATTGTTTCCAATGCTCTACACTATTTTAAAGGGATAGTTCACCCAAAATTTAAAAAAATTATCATTATCAACTTCATGCTTTTCCAAACCTGTATGACTTTATTTTTTATTTTATAACTGTTTGACTTTATTCCTCTTTAGGAAAATATATATATTTTGAAGAATGTTTCAACAGTTTTTGTCCATGCAATAAAAGCCAGTGCACTTCAAAACAACCTTGAAACCCTTTTTCTTTCATTGTATGGACTAAAAAAACAAATAACAATAAACACTGACACATATTTTAAATTATCCTATTTTGTGTCCCACAGAGGAAAAGACTTGTCATATTCAATGATAAGTTATGAGACAAAAAAATATTTTTATATAACACAATATGTAAACAAGCACACAAGATGGAATTGCTGGAATAAAGAGTTATTAAAACTTCCAGTTCCCAGTTGCATTACAGCAATAATTTGCATGTTACACTCTTTAAATTGCTTAAAATAGCTTTAGCAGACCTTAATTATGTGATTTTTGTCTTACCTGTCACATATAGTCTTGTACCCGTACCAAAGACTTTCTTGTCTCCCACAGTCATTGATTCCTAAACAAAAAGATGCAGTTTGTGCAGAGGAGAGTCTGCAGTTTTCTCATGTAGGCTACATTGTTTTAGAATATCTCTGTTGACCTTTTAAATATATTAACCCATAAAACCAAAAAAAGCTAAAGCAATCTTAATTTTTAGTACTAGTTCACAATTTACTTGTGTAGTGAACAGATCCAGCAAGCGTTCTGTACAGTGTCATGTCACACTTTTACCAGTAGGGGCAGCCATCGTTTATTTACAAATCCTGCAACACACACGGTTAGACAATTTTGAACACGCTATTGGCCAAACATTGAAAAAGGGATTATAATTTATGTACAAATCAACACAAGTGAATCCTAAAGCTGATGATTCTCACATTTGTCCTTCATAAGTTTAAATTTCAGTGCTGAGGATCAGCAAACACTCTTTGGACTGAATTCAATTGATTAGCTCTGACAGAAATTTCTGGTTAGCAGATGTTTTTTTAATATCATTTGTGGCTTGTGGTTTTAGATGACAGCAGGAACTTCTGAGTTTTTGTACAGGGTTTTAGTATTTATATCTACTGTGCCGCCTGAGACCCAACAAGCACAGTAATACACTGCTGAATGTTCTTTTGTTAGTTCAGGTATTTTCAGAGCCATATTATCTTGTTGCTTATCTACTTTGAACTCTTCGAAACCAGCATCGTTGTTTATGCTTCCACCTGAGATTGATGAATATAGTATTCTTCTCAAGGTTTGTCCCTCTTTTAGTTGATACCAGTGAATGTAGCTTATGCATTGTGAAGGAAAATGGCAGTTTATAACAACTGTCTTGTCCTTAGACTTGGTCGATGAGATTTTCTGAAGCAGTTTCTCGTTTCCATCAACTACAAAAAAAATATATACGCAAGGTAAGATATAACCAACATAAATGTCAAGTTTATGAAGGTTATCAATTTGCTTTTGTGATAACATACAATTAGGGTATGATTAAACAAGCAAAAAAAGCCTTACCTCTATAGATATGTGTACATAAAATAAAAAGTTGAACAAGAAACAAAAGGTACAGTGGCATTTGAAGACTCATGATAGCAGGGAGTGTCTGAGAGTTTCTGTCTTCATTCTGTGATGAGGGGAGATCATATGGGAGGCTTATGGTATTAAGTTTCCGGCCCTCATGCTAATCTGAGTTTGTTTTGTGGTTCATAATTCAGATGTGACAGATTCTACGCTGTGCTGTGGTATTACATTAATATGTACGGTATGTGAAAATAAAATTAGCATACAGAATCTATCTACAAACCTGTAACTTTTCTCTCTCTAATGCACACTGTGAATGATTTCTGTGTTTTTCACTGTAATATTACTGTACTCTCGAAAATTCCCTACTGTAGAATCTGAGTAGCTACAGCATGTTACTGTAGATTTTGTCATTTTCAGATTATTATTTCTGTATTCTTAACAGTTTCACACTGTATAAGCTGTGTACTGTTACTGTAGATTTTCAAAATATTAGCCTACTGTGAATTTAAATACATTATGTATTTCGTATAAATACATTATGTATTTAAAAACATCCACACACCTCCTTCATGCAATACCTCAGTGACAGACCCATAATGAAGCTGAATCCCACAAGAGAATAGTTTTATTCTGATGTTACTTCCAAGATATAAAGCTGCTTAAGAGAGATATCCTTCCATAAGAGAGGATATCTGAACAAGCATTCATTTTCTAAGTTAAAGCTGTGTTAACTGGTCCTTTCCTCCCGCAGGGACCATCGTGAGCCAGGAAGAGTCCTTCTTCTTTACAGCATGTGCTTTTAAACGTTTTAAGATGATATTATTATTTGCTATCGCTGGTTGTTGTTGTATACTGCTACTAATTAAGCACTTGAACTGTTCAAACTTTCATTTTTATATCTCCAACATTTGTTTTCCACTGGTACAATGTGTTACTGTGATTTTACTGCTATACTTGTATTTTTTTAATTGATTAGAAATAGTAAATATGCTGGTAAATCTGTTTATTCTATTGAATTTCAGGTATAAAATGTAAAAGATGAAACTGAATAAAACTGTTGAATTGAAGCAATAACTTACATAACATAACAGTAAAAGAAACAAAAAATAATACAAAATAACAATATGATGCTGCACTTTATTTTACAATATGCTGAAAACTAGTGTAGTGAGTTTTACAGTAATTTTACTGCGGTATAATATACAGAAGTTACTGTTGGTTTTATGTAATGATTTATCACTGAGCAGCTTAGACTGTGGGGACATTTTTTCTTTCAAGTGAATATATATATATATATATATATATATATATATATATATATATATGGGTGTGTTTGTGTGTGTGTGTGTGTGTGTGTGTGTGTGTGTGTGTGAATACATAATTTCCAGTTAGTTCACCAGCCATCTAGTTTGAATGCACATCTGCAGTCTACTGATGTCTTTCACTGTGTTTTATGAGACATCCAGTAGACCCAGCACCACACCAGAACCCCAATTTTGATAAGAACAGCATCAGAATCAGAACCCAATTTCTCTAACCCGAGGTTTTCATATCCAGTATCAATTGATTTTTGTCTGTCATCATTTGCTCATGTAATACACTGTTCTTTATCTATAGCACTTACAATTTTATATCAGCATATTAATAACAGATGGGAGGCTGCAGTGAGTGCTGCTGAGTTTCCTGTCCTCATGCTAATCTGAGTTTTTATTGAGGATAATTGTACAGCTGTGACATTCAGTTAACTGAATCTGTTTGCTTTATTTATAAGAAAATAAATAAAATGAAATGTGTTTCCCATATGGAATAAACACTTCCATTTATGCATTTGGCAGATGGAACACGTGTACATTCAAGATATACATTTTATTTCTTCTTTGGGGATTAAACACAAGACCTTGATGTTGTTAGCACCGCGCTCTACTGTTTGAACTACAGCAGTACTTTAGTGTTCATGTAACATTAGGAGAAATGTTTGTGTCTATTAACAAGACAGGAAACCTTAAAGAGTTTTTGTGTAAGGCTTTAGTATTTATGTGCACTGTGCTGCCTGAAATCCAACAAGCACAGTAATACATCGCTGAATCCTCTTTCTTCAGCTTGGTGATTTTCAAAGCAAAATGGTTTGATGCTTTCTTTTCTGATTTTATGGACTCAAAACCTGCATCACTTTTTCCTTGACCATTATCTATGTCAAGATAGTGAATTCTTTTCAAGGGTTCTCCTTCTTTTTGCTGATACCAGTGGATGTAGTCCCAGCAATTCAAATGTACTTGGCAGTCTATAATGGCTAACTTTTTCTCTGCTTTGGTTAGTGAGATTTTCTGTTGCAGCTCACCGGCTCCATCCACTGCAAAAACACAACCCACAAATCATGCATAATATTTTAAAAGTTTTAAAAGTAATTATGGTTACATAGAACATTTATGATATGAAGATGATATGGCTACACATTGAACACTTACCTTTAGAAATAAGGAGAATAAACAGAAAAAATAATAATTGCGGCTGAGGACTCATGGTAGCAGATTTAAGATACAGAAGGTTCTGTCTTTTCTCTGGGATGAAGGTGGAATGTATTTCTATGAGCAAGAAACAGGAAGTTGCAGTGCTATTGAGTTTCCTGCTTGTATTGAGGTTTCTGAAATAGGTTCACACTGTGTTTGGTTTTTTGCTTTTTCAGATTAAAGTCAGAAAGTGTTCCCCTTTTTATGTAAAGGCACAGTTAGTTCAAGTCAATTGAATAAATATATTAATGATTTAACAAAATTATATTTTTACTTGAGAGCTCCCAGAAATAGGCTGAGAATTCACACCATAGAGGGTATGTCGTATATATACAAATTATTTATTATATGGTATGAATATATATAGTATATATATATACTGTGTGTGTGTGTTTATCTATTTATTTGGAGAAAGTGCTTTTAAAAAATGTTTGAAAGCAACAAACATGATTATATTTCTAAAAAGTTGAAGCTTGCATTTTTAACATATGCATATTTTGAAAGTATTTTAATCTCTGACATCCTTATTAGTTAATGACTCACCTTACTAATTCCTTCAATTAATACATTGTTATCTAACTGCATGATTTGTATATGTACTTGGACACAGTCACCTCTGATAACAGAACACTCTAAATTGTAATGTAGACACATGCATTTTCTGTAAAGCTGCTTTTAAACTATATGTATTGTGTAAAGTGCTATAAATAAATGTGAATTGAAATGATATACCAAATAATATTGTTTACTATAATAGATAACATGAGAAATAATTGAGTCATTGCAGAATCAAAATATGACAAAATGTCATTTATTAGGTTAACATAGTATTTATACTAACTATTGGGTGTTTCAAATATAACAATTGTGCTTTTGCTTTATATAACTGTACACAATTTTTATATTATTATAATTGTTTTTTCAGACACTGCAGGCAGGATAGGATGCTAATTTACTGTACATTTGTTTCAGGATGTTCTCCGGGTTTTCCTCTGTGAAAGCATCAGATTGTTGCAGAAAGATGTACATAAAAACATTCTGCACTTCCTAAACATGACAGAAACACTGTTAATCTTTTAGGGTAATATGAAATTCTTATTTGATAGTTTTTTATATCAACTTTGTAGGAAGGGTTGTGGTTTTATGTGTGCAGGGCTTCGATTTTTACCCACTGTGTGGGTATGAACGCTGACTCCAACAAGCACAGTAATACATCGCTGAATGCTCTTTTTTCAGCTTGGTGATTTTCAAAGCAAAATGATCTGAAGCTTTCTTTTCTGATTTTATGGACTCAAAACCTTCATCATAACGAACAGTTCCATCATCTATGTTAACATACAGGATCCTCTTCAAGGGTTCTCCTTCTTTTTGCTGATACCAGTGAATGTAGTAATAGCAATCTGAAGTGAAGCGACAGTCTATAATGGCTAACTTTTCCTCTGATTTGGTCAGTGAGATTTTCTGTTCCAGCTCACCGGCTCCATCCACTGCAAAAAGCAACAACTCACAAATCAAACTATAGAATGGTAGACTCGGTTAGATCATAATGGTTATTATCATTATTATTATTATTGTTATTTAATTTTTTTCGTTAAAAAGTAATTTTATAATACAAAATCAAATATATCGTCAAACAATAAAGGACTAACCTTCGCATAAGAACAGAATAAAGAAGAAAAAAGAATGCATAGAAAGAGCATTCATAGTGGCAGAGAAAGTCTTATTCTGTGCTTGCTCTGTGATGAAGGAGGAATTCATTTAAGTGAGCAACAAATAGGAACTCAATCATGCTGATTGCTCATCTGAGTAACAGATGTGACATGCCCCATACTCAGCTTAACCCAATAGAAAGCTTGTTCCTTTTCAAGGATTTCAGCATTTAATTGATGGACCTCATTTCCACCACCTTTGAACAGTCAGTTTTTTTTTTTATTGTAACTTTAAGGTTCATCAATTCAATCTTGTCACTGGTGCGTTAACCTTAAAAGGACATCTTTTACCCCTAAAAGGATAATACCTTACCTTAGAGTAGCTATTCGGACCTTAAGGTTCTAATATGAACCTTTTTAGGGGTTGAAAAAGTACAAAGATGTCCTTTTAAGGGTAATGCCCCAGTGTCAAGCAATTGTACCCTCTTTGCATTTTTTTGTGAAAATATCCAGTATTGTTTGGATTGGCTGAACTCCCAAATCCTAGAACCTGCATTTTGTTTGTATCCTAAAGTAAGTTTGCGACATAAAGTGACATCAAAGACAACTTTTCTGTCTATTGATAGTCTACTTTAGAAGGTACTATACACCTCAGTCTAAGGGATATTTTTCTGCTCATTTATTTCCATATACTTGTTTGTCTTTTTCCCTAAAACCCAATCAAAGCAATGAAATAATCAAAGCTTTTAAAGCATGCTGACTGCACTACTGGCATTATGTACTGCGTATCACTGGCACATATGTCAATGTGTTTAATGTATTGAAGCTCTGCGCTGAATTGCGTGCTGTTCATGAATTCCCTTTGCATTCGTTTGCATTATGAAATTTGAAGTTGTTGTACTGCATCTCTTAGTAGAAGGCCTGTACTTGTCGTTTCCACTACATTAAATAACGATCATCCTATCTCTGCGCTGCTGGGTTTTTTTTGTTGCTGTTTTATATTTTGTGGTTCTCCTCAGACAGTATCTGTCAGACGGTTTAATACTGTAATAAATGTGGTTTGTTTATGTACATGAATAACAGTTTCTGTCAAGGATGTTAAAGCCTTTTCTCACTGTGGCTGCCATCCCAGCATGCACAGTAATACATGCCGGCATGTTCCTTCTTTGTTTCTTTGAGTTTTATGCCATATGAATTTCCATCTTTTTGTGAGATGAAGTCTTTTGTTTCACTTGTAGCAATCCCAGAATGACTGATATATAATAGTCTTTTAAATGTTTCACCATATTTCTTATGGTACCAGTGGACAAAATTAGTAGTTGACAAGCCAGTTACCTCACATCTGAAGGACACAGTTCCACCCTTCAGCTTCATCAAAAACTTTTGATTTTGATGTAAACTCAAACCTTCCACACCTGCGATGAAATAAAAATAAAATAAATTATTTAAAATATCTTTTCATGTTAATGTTTTTATTAAACAATTGTATTTTACCTATTACATATTTACCCCCTTTTAAAGTTAACTTACCATGGATCATTATGAGAACAACAGTGCACAAGTTTATAAGCATTGTTCATCTGGTTATGTGAGGCAATATATGGTTCATAAAGTTTCCTGTACTCTGCTTTACACTATTTACGCAATAAAATCCATACAGAAAATTGTTCAGTGACATCATTTCCTGAGGTGGAGCTAATATAAACTTCAACCTCTAACCATATGTGATGTGATTTGTAGATGTACAGCAATCAGAATAAAATATTTCAGAAGCTTTCCACCTCACTTATCAGATATATTTGATATGTCATGAAGTAATGTAGTATAATGCAATTTATTAGAAGTAATTTAGTCACTCAGCTCAATAGCACCATCCACTGTCGACGATCTGCATGTCACACTAACTGTGTACACAAATTACAAATACACGTATAGATTATTTGAAAGGCCTTGAAGAAAAAAATCACACTTTTTTCAGGGACATAGTGTAGTGGAGGTAAAAAGTTTGGTTTATATACAGATGAAAAAAGCTCATATTTTAACCTCAAAGAGTCCAATATTATGAATACTATCTAATGATAATAAAAATAAGAGTTAATGTACAGGATGTGTTTAAACGTTCTTACTGTGGCTGCCTGAGTCATAGTTCCAGTAGGCACAGAAGTAAACGGCAGCGTGATCCTCCTTTGTGTCACTCAGTTTTAGATTATAGAGCTGTGTTCTGTCCACTGTGAAGTCATTTGCTTGTTCATTGTTGGTATCACGAGTGACACTACCACCGTGACTTATATAGAGTAATCTTGATGGGGCTTCGCCGTCTTTTAATTGGTACCAATGAATATAATTCCAAGATTGCAAATCGGTCACTTTGCAGGGGAAATATAAAGTTTTGCCCATTGCTTTGACCAATGTCTGTTGACCTTGTTCCAAAGTCACTCCAAGAACAGATGCTTTGACTGAACAAAACAAATGTCATTAAGAATATATATAAATGTGCATATATATATATAACATTTTAAATTGCACCTACCTAGGATCTCTGAGAGAAGGGCAATATAAATGTATGCAAACATCATTCATCTAGTTGAAAAAGATGTTTGGAGAGCAATGCTCTGTTTAACAGTTGCACACAGTCTTGTATGACATACAAATACAGTTTGCTGATCTAATTTCCTGATTGTGTTCAGCACATAACATTTCTTCCCTATTTCGTTTCAGTCATCACATTTTAAAATCAAGGCCCTATAGTTGATATAAACTTGACCAACTTCCTGTTTTTTACCTGTTTTCACATTTTTTACACAGTACCGGTATTTTTCAAAACATATGCTACAATAATGGACAAATTTGAAATATTAGCGTTGGGCAATATTTTCTTTTTTGATGGAAGGTACTTAGGCTCAAACAATAATTTACTGTTTTTAAAAATATTCATAACTGGATTGGACCAACATTGTAGGTCCCTATGTATCTTTTTTTCTGAAAATCATGAGTACTTTCATTCCAGTATTATTTCCATCAAATTTAAAGTGATGTGTTGTGTTTGGCATTTTGAGGTGAATGTTTATTATTTGAAAAAACTTCAGTAAAATGGTTGACCCATTTGTCTTGCTAAGATTAACTGAATTAGACTTATTAAATTCCTTTTTTGGAACTTGATTGAAATGAAAATATTCTGTTCAATCAATTGCTTTACCATTTATTTGTTATTTACCATTTGTTATAATACAACATGCTTTTCACTCCTTTTCCCCCCAAACATCTTCTTTGACACTTATGTCTCCTTTGTGTCCAAGCCATTGACTTTTTATAGAACTTTATTAAAAGCAAAATGTTTGATTACAGAGGAAGTGATGCCACAGCTGAGGGACAGTAGTAATTTGAATGTATTGATATGAAATAAAATAAAATAAATCTAAATAAATACATTTCACATAGCACAACAAATAGTCAGATTGTTTAACTAAGATTGTTGTACCCCCATTATTCTTTTAAATGTAAATGTGAAGTGTTTTTCCATATTTCAAGATCTGAGTTTGTGATGCTTCAAATAAAAATATACTAGTCCTACATAAAAAGGACATTTAAGAAAAGTCAAAATCAAGAAATTTTTAAATGTTACCTTACATAACATAAAAAGAAAATGCTTTACATTTTTTAATAAAAAATAATAAATGGGATAGACTATAAAGATGACTAGAATACAGTTGAAGAATCCGTTTTATTGTAGCCTGTTAACACTTGTTGTATATGATACAGTATCTTGTATTAGAGCGTTATTTGTTTATTTTAAATGTAATATTGACAGCAAAAATCAACATCACAATTAAAATATTCCGAATGTCTCCCTCTTGCTGCTACAGTAGTTCCAAAGAAAACCCCGCGTTGATTATGAAAGCAGGTTTTTGTACATATTTCCTCTTCTAGTTAGCACTGTGTTGTCTCCAGTCCAGAGCGCGCAGTAATACCATCCTGCGTCGTCGAACTGAAGTGAGGAGATGGTCAGTGACACTTGCTGATTTCTCACCGTTCCGGCATATCTACGGGGGACAACCGAATCGATTATGGCTTTTTTCGATCCAGCTTCGAAATGCATTAATCGTTGGACAGCTCCTCCTGACTGAACTCTGTACACGTGGATTGGGTTGGACTGAAGCGTCGATGAATCCGAGTTGCAGTTGATTATAGCAGATCTAGTTTTCATCTTAATGATTATTCGGTCAGGATGCACAGGAATGTTTTGTCCATTTACACAATCTAAAACACAAGATAAACAAATAAAGTGCGCAGAGTGTGTAAACACAACAATTAGGTATCTATTTCTCAGATTTAACAAGTTTCACCAACCACGTGTTTGTCTAAACGCACTAAAATAATGGAAGCATGGCGTTTTCGGCCTATTGGACGTCGATAAAAACTTTGTATTGTCAGTATTTACGACTTTATGACATATTTACCTATCGTAAGTTGTCGTGTAGCTTGCAACAAAATAGTGTTTTGTTTAAAATGTTTAAAGATATTTGACAAAATAAGCCTGTTAGATACGAACCTCTAACTAAACACCTAAAATTACTGACAGAACGTACAAAAAAGTCGAAAATCTTAAACGAGGAATGTTAAAATTCTAACATAATACTAAAATCTCACCCATTAAGACTACTAACAACCCAATTGTTATCATTCCAGGCATGGCCATGTCTACATCTGACATCCAGGAGTTTGAAGAATTATGAACCGCATCAGCCAATCAAAAGGTAATGATAATGGCCTTGTGGTTCATATCTCATTGTCATCATTACCACTAGAAGTTTTTTTTCTCTCACACACAATCAAAACCATTTATGGTAAAACATTGTGCAGAGGAGAATGAACATGAAAAACAACTTCTTCGGTTTTGCTGTAAGGCTTGTGTGGATTTAAATTGGCAAACTGGTTTGGCATTAGATGTGCAAGATGCTTTCACTGAGCTAACATTTAGTTTAAAAAGCATTCCTGTATTGACACTATGACATAATTCAGAAAACATTAGTTGTAAAATTCACAATGTTGTTTAAAACAAAAGGAAAAAGCTTGTTTCTTTTCAAGGATTTTGGCATTTCAATGGACTTGATGGACTTCCTCATTTCCACCACTTTTGAACAGTCAGAAAGAAATGTGTAAAAGTTGTACCTTTGAGGGTACAACAACTTAAAAGGACATCTTTGTATCTTTTTTTGAAGGTTCACCTTCAGGTTAGTACCTTAGAGTAGTAATATGGACCTTAAGGTACGACTATGAACCTTTTTAAAAAATAAAAAATTCACATTGTAGTTTAAAAAAAGCTATTGCAAAATTGGTCACAGAGATAGAAAATGTTTATTTGTAAAATATATTTTATATTATAGTCTCCTATATTCATGCATTTGTTCAATTAAGCTAGTTCGGTTAATCAAGCTTTTTTGTTGTATCTCTGTCAACCTCTCTAACTCCTGAACTTTTAAAAACATTACTGGCATTGATGGTTTCATGAAGTTCCTTAAACATTCAGGGAAGCTTTCCATTTTATAAAAGGTTCTTTATAATGGAAAAAAGTTTTTTAGATTATTAAGATGTTCTTCACACTGAAAAGATCTATTCACTGGAAAGATATTTTGAGAACTTCAAAATGTTATTCCATTGTATCATATGTGAAAACCACTTTTTGGAACCTTTATTTTTACGAGTGTGCAGTGCCTTTCAAATGATTTGATACAGAAATGATTGAAAATGTGAAAAGCCCTTGAATTGGCACACTAGTGCTACCAGAATTTATTTTCATCACCACACAAGGACAAGTGATATTTTGAGCAAGCTCTTCATCAAACTGAAAAATGATGTTTAATAATTCCATTCACATCACAATGACAATAACGCATAATAAATATGAGATACACCTGGCATATTCCAAAATCACAATAATACAGTGGATTGCATGCATAATGTAGGGCTATTCATACACAGCAGGATAATAAAGTTCAGATCCGAACAGATCCAAATACCTTCATCCAGTCATCTTGTGCTTAATTAGTTTAATTAAAATTAAGAGCTTAAACATAAAATGACAAGTATATAAATATAAAAGTATCTGAATATTTCATTAATTAATAACATTTACCAGTATAGTTCATGTACAGGATGTGAGTAAATGTTCTCACTGTGGTTGCCTGCCCAGTAGGCACAGAAGTAAACGGCAGCATGACTCTTCTTTGTGTCACTCAGTTTTAGATTATAGAGCTGGTTTTTGTCCACCGTGAAGTCTTTTGCTTGGCTATTGCTGGTATCACGAGTGAAACTACCACCTTCATTGATATAGAGTAATCTTGATGGGGCTTCACCGTCTTTTATTTGATACCAATGAATGTAATTTGAGCCCACCTCGGCCGCATTGCAGGGGAGATACACGGTTTTGCCTTCTGCCTTAGCCAAAGCCTTTGGACCTGAAATCAGTCTCAGTCCTAGGACTGCTGCTTTGACAAAACCAAATTAAATGTATTTGAATCAGTTTTACAAATTGTATTGCTTTATTGTTATAAATGACACTTACCTGGCATCTTTAAGAGGATGACAATATAAATGTATAAAAACATCATTCATTTGGTGAAAAATATTTTTATACCCGGTGTAATGCTGTCTTTTAGGTTTTCACACCGCTTTTGTATGAGCTTCAAAAATAGGATGCTGATGTCATTTCCTGAAATGGAATACCTTAGAAACCATTTTACATGAGCCTTTTACAGAAACTTATTTTCTAATTACGTTATGTTACATTATCCCCACATTTTTACATTTACATTTACTCATTTAGCAGACG
This sequence comes from Rhodeus uyekii, assembly GCA_037043235.1. NCBI lineage: Eukaryota > Metazoa > Chordata > Actinopteri > Cypriniformes > Acheilognathidae > Rhodeus > Rhodeus uyekii. The sequence goes on along the minus strand of JAWRVZ010000102.1, from coordinate 1,695,638 downwards.
CTTTTATCACACATATCACATATCTATAAGATATTAGCTTATTCAGCAGGTACACCTTTTTTAAATATGATTATATGACGGTTATGTTACTTAATCAAACTTGTATAGTAAGGTTGATTTAACTGTTTGAAAAAAACAATATGGAACACACTGATAGAATTAACTGGCCAGATGTTTTGCACTGCCAGTGTTCTGAATTGTCCTTCATAACTGTCTTCATAACTGTCTATTTTAGGACAAAAGTAAAATAAATTCACACTAACACTCAGACATTGATATAAAAAAATATATATATATATATATATATATATATATATATATATATATATATATATATGTATGTGTGTGTGTGTGTATTTGTGTATCTGTGTCCATCAAAGTTTTCAGAATTTTCAGAATTCATTCTGAAATTATATGTTGATTTGGTGCTCAAGAAACGTTTATTATTATTATCAATGTTGAAAACATTATTTTTGTGGAGAAGGTGATACTTTTTCAGGATTTTTTAATAGAAAGTTCAATGAACAGCATTTATATTATATCTATTGAAGCATTTATTAAATAAAAATCTTTTGTAACATTACTGTATATATGTCCTCACTGTCATTTTTGATCAACTTGTTTCCACAATAATGTTAAGCAGCAAACCAGTTTTCAAATAATAATAATAATAATAATAATAAATGTTTCTTGAGCATCAAATCAGCATATTATAATTATTTCTGAATGATCATGTGACACTGAAGACTGGAATAATGATGAAGAAAATACAGATTTGCATCACAGGATTTGTTAAAATAGAAACAAATTATTTTAAATTGCAATAGTAATTCAAAATATTTTAGATTTTACTGTATTTCTGGTTGAATAAAAATACCTTTGATGTGCAAAACATTTTTATAAACAGTTTGCACTGCTAACGCAACAGTTGACTGGAAAGAGACAAAAGTCTCCCCCTTGCGTTATTTGGTTGTCATTACAATCAAAATGTGGACGTGCTAGTAAACTGCACTGCTAACGGAGATTTTAAATGATTCACCCTTACAAGGGATTTTAAAAGAAGTGATATTTGAATTTTTTGAGCTAGTGGCACCCTGTAAACACGACATTTACACTGATTGCTGAAGATGAACCAAACCTCATATGAACTATTCTTTATTCACTTTACAGTTAAATTAGCACAGATATGTACATCACAGAAATGCTCTACAGTGAGGCTAACAATACGAACACAAGAGTGATGCTGTTTTCTTTTTCTTCAGAACCAAACAAAGACAGTGATTACTCTATCAACCAATTACATATATTGCATATTTTTTCGATTTCCCACCCCAAACTTCTCCACTCATCATTGGCTTAAAAAATATAGAGTTGAATAAATACAATTTCTCCAAACATAAAACATCATCCACAAGTTAATGTTTCCACGTCCATTCAAGGATAAGTTCTGCAATTATGCCATTGTGAATATAATACACATAATGTCTGCAATTATAGGGCGCTACATTGTTGTGTTTTGCCAAGCTGTATTAGCCAGGTGCAATGCTTCAGATTTCTTCTCACAACATTTCTCATGCTGTAAACTCAACACATATCCATATTCATCAAGAGGACTTTGATTAATTTGGCATAAACACTGAAAGTCTCGGCCATAAACTGTCAATATCAAATATATGCCAAATACCACCACCATAGCCGCGCACGGCCAGCCGTGAATCTACAGAGAACACTAACGATGATGCAATGTCACATTTATATCAGAAATATCTCAAAGAAAACACCTAAGTTTTGTGTAACACTTAGAATGGTTAAATAGATCATATCACTACAAATTTTGATAAAATTCGCTGCAGAGCAACAAAGTCAATACAATACACATGGTGCAGAGAGGATAAGGTAACTTTTTTGTCTTTAAAGGGGAAACTCTCACTTTAGTTCTTCTTTAAACAGACAGGGATTACATTTGGAGGTCACCAGAGTTCCAACAAAGCACACATCAATTCGTTTCTGCTCACAGGTAAACAAACAAAAAAACAGGGATTTTATCTTGGTTTTGCGAGAAAAGATTGACCATACTATCATGTCATGCTTGGTTATTATCTTTATGCTCTGAGTAGGTATTTGTGTCTCCACTTGCTGCGTTTAGTCGATTGTGGTATTTCCTCTTATGTGGTATTTGCCTGGTCTGATTGACAGCTGTCATCAGTACTTCAGACCTCATGGTGGGCGGTGTTTGCTGTCTGCAAACCTCCAGGTCCACACGCCTTCTCGTGACACGCTGAGGTTGTTTATGCCAGGCGCTGCGTGAAGTTTTCAGGAAACAGTCCTTTGTGAGCTGAGCTACCACGCTGTTGCCAGTCGCTCTCTCTGATGCCAGTGAGCCAACCAGCATCCTGACAAAAGAATCAAATGAACATTAAATGATCAGAATGTCAACATAAGAAAAGATAATAAAACAAAACAAATGTTAAGGATTCAAGCAATTCGTACCTGATCTTCAGTTAGTTCTGTAGGTACCACCAAAACAATGTCTCCTTTCTTTAGCTCCAGTTCATCTGGGTTCGCTGCTTCAAAATCATGCATCGTTTCAACCTACAAAACAGCATAAGAACGAGACCTAGTATTACGTGTACATAAAAGCTCTGTGCATTTTCATTGTGTTCATCTTTGACAATTAGATTTTTTTGTGTGGAGTATTGCAGTATTTATTATAAATGATTTATCCGTGCATATCACTCTTGCAGTCGCATCTCTTATCTACTCTGATGACGAGTTTACTGAGCGATCACATAATATCACAACAATATCAAGCAACAACGATCCAATCAATTCCAGCACTGCATTTTTTCTTGTTTGAGAAGTCATTTCATTTGGATGTACGTCACAACAGGGAACAAAAGACCGTTCCAGCTTCCGTTTTATGACACCTTTAAATCCACAGCTTTCTAGAATACAGTGATCCCTTGTTTATTGCGGTTAATGTGGACCGGAACCCCCACGCGATGGGTTAAAATCCACGAAGTAGGATTGGGCCCCCTAGGACTTTCCGTATATATGTGTGTGTAGGTAGCAGAATGTTTAAAATATGTATATTTAAATCAGTTCGGGAAGCATGAGATATCGTCAACATTTGCTTCTGAGAGAGGCGAAGAGGCTCCCACTCCACTCGTGCTCTCATTGGTCAATCTCGCGCCGGGAACCAATCACGTGTCTTGTCTGAGTGCCCGTGGGTGTGTACAAAGCCTCTGAGAGAGTTTCTCTCTTTGTCTGGCATCCTGGGAAACCGTTTCTCTCGCATCACGATGAAGCAACGCTGCTTTCCGCAATACGGCTGCAGATATGACTGTATTTTTGAATTTTTATTTTTCAATTAATATTTTTTTTAAATCCGAGATGCACTAAGGCTGCGAAACTTGAACCGCGAAGTGGCGAGGGATTACTGTACTTACTTATGTATACTCTAGCAGTCAGGACTTAGCTTTAGGCTGCCTATCCGAAACCCCATGTCACTACCATAATGGTTCTCTTGTTTCATGAATGCAACTCGCAACATCTTGTGTCTCAGTTATTGATTGTAGTGAAAATTACTTTAGCAGATTTCACTAATTAATATTGCTGCAATTTCGCAGGAGTGGTAAACTTAGCGGTAACTCTAAGGTTATATCTATCTTATGTTGAAGGTGGGCTTGGTAATTTTTTTTTACCTCATTGTGCAAAACTTCTGTGTGTCAGCCACTTCCAGTTGCATAAAATTGTTATTCTTTTAGTTACAGTGGAAATGAATCGTAAGTCTTGCACATTAAAAGTAAGGTGGGTATGGGCAAAATCAATATTTCCTGACCACGTGTTTACTTGTTTTCGCAAGTAGCCGTGTAATTAACAGGATAATGTACAGTGAACAGGTCGTTTTTGAAAAATAAATGAATGATGAGACATTATCGCTTTCTTCAATGGTGTTTGCTTTATATTCACCTTGAAAAGGAATCTAGGAGGCATTCCAGAGGAGGTGTCTTTGGTTGTCTGGCATTCTGCGATCACCCCATTGTCAATGGTTGCAATTGGAGATGTGATATCACCATCACGGTCATCATCACCCTCATTACTAGAGGCAGGCTCAATAACTACAGAAGGGATAGGCATCTTCTCCTGAGGTGAGGCAAACAAACAGCATCAATCAAGTGACAAACCTAAAAGGTATGATTTTTAAGTATATTTTTGACTAACATCTTGTCACAATTACATAATACACATGAAACAGACAACACATACTTTATACACATAATAAATACTTGAAAAGAACTAAATGAAAGAAAAATAGGTAACGTTTAACAGTAAGGTCTCATTTGTGAACATTAATTAACGACAAAAGTTAACATGAACTAATTGCGAACAATGCTTCTACAGCGTTTATTAATCTTAACATTAATTTCAACATTTGTACACGGTAGTATTTGTTGACACTAGTTAATGCACTGTGAATGAACAATGCAATTGTAGTTTCATTAACATAAACATTATTCAATTATGTAAAAATACATTGTTCACGTTAGTTTATGCTAGCTAATACATTAACTTATTGAGACCTTACCGAAAAATAAATGACATTTGTTTTAAAGTATCAGTGAGTTTTAAAGTGCAGTCCAGAATGGTTACATAAAGAAACCAGGGTCTTGTCAATGGTCTGCATACCAAAGTGCAGAATCACAGGTGAATATCTACCTCCTCTTTCCCATTGTTTGCAGCACCCTCTTTATTGGTTTCATCCCCTGGTTGGGGCTCAACATTATCAGGAGCATCTCCTGGTTTGGGATCAATGTTATCAGGAACTTCTCCTGGTTGGGTCTCAACTTTATCTGGTTCATCTGTTGGTTTTGGCTCAACATTATCTGGTTCATCTCCTGGTTTGGCTTCTATTGAACTGGCCTCTTCCTCTGGGTTGGCATCTATAGTCTAGAAGAGGTGCCCAGGAGTGAGAGCCAGTGTTTGAACACTTAACACAAGCCACTCATGTGGATGGATTGGTGCACAGTACCACAGAGGGGAGCACTCAAGAGTGTCACAATGAGGGGGGGCAGGGACCAGTTTAGCTTCAGAAGTTTAAACTGTCCCTGATGTGGAATGGCAAGTCAGTTCTCAAAAAAACTGACTTCAGTTTCACCAACAGTAAAGTACTTTGGCCTGGAGAAATGTTCATCAGACAGCATGAGGGAGAGCGGGTCATGATTCATAGTGGATAACCACTGCAAACTGAATGAAGCAGCATGGATGAACATTCCTCTGATCATAGTGACTATATGATCTCAATAGACATATGCAGAAATTTCAGCCTAACTTCAGAATAACTGTAAAATGGAACCTATTTTTGACACATCATATAGAGAAATAAATACATGCCAGAACCCCTTTTCATTCAAATTCAACTGAACATAGATGCTAAGATTATATTGACTCCTGAACATTTTTGCCCCAAGAATGACACTTGTTGTCTTGCACACAAAGAGAGAATGTAAAATTGCTGCCCATTATAGTGATGTAAGAATGGAGTCACCATGGAAACCAAAAATGGTGATTAGAAGGATAATAATAGTCATCAGTTAAGTCACTATTTAAAGGTTCAGTAAGCAGGGGAATTGTCGGGTTATTACATCATGTCTGTTAAATTGGCCTCAGTGTGTGGGACCTTATGTGGTTCAAAACTATTGTAACATAAAAGAGCAGGGAAAAAAACATGAAATGAAAATTAAAGATTATAGGTACAATCAGAAATTGCAGAAACAGTTGCAGCGTTAGCCTTCTAAAAAACTTTGGATCTAAAAACAAAGCTTTGTGTTTGAAACAAGATGAATCATTTATGAGCTGTTTGTTATTGTGCTGCCAGATGTTGCAACAGCTGATTGTACCCTGAAAAACTTAAAATGAAACATACAAAAATGGGTTAAAGGTTTTGATAAATGTGCATGTCAGAAGTTTTCATCCATCAACACATACTATTTAAAAAAACATTCAGCAATACTAAATAATGAATTGTGTGGCTACCATCCTGTTCCTTTTTTTTATACCGGCCATCAATTTGGTAACCACACCAAGATAAATATGAAGCCAGATGTAATTTAATGTCAGATTGAGACTCGTTATAATATTTGAATAATTCTGTTACAAGGTATTTTATAGCACTCACTAAAAACTAGTCAGAAAGTATGACAATAACAGTGACTGAAGTAATTAAATGTATTTGCATATGGCTTCATGAGACAAAACAATTTGCAAAAAAAAAAAAAAGAATTATTTACAGAGCAATGTTTAAATAATAGCATAAAACAAAATTATTTCATCTATTATTAAGACTTTTTGATATTTGATCTATTAAGACTTAGTATAGTTACCGGAGTCTCTTCAATGGGAGACTCTTTATCTTCAACAGTATCCTACACACAAAGAAATGTGGTTATCAGCATCATTACACATTCATTTATTCATATTAAAGACACATACTCCAGTGATGAGTCAACAAATCTGTCTCTGGTCATGCGAGTATCTGCCTTCCCTTCGTAACCATTACTATCATCTCTGTGAACTATTCCTGAACCTAAAAACATGTTTAGAAGTAGGAATGTGGAATTTAATAATGGAAGGTCTTTACTAATGATGGAAAGCAGCACTGATTTCATATTCAGAAGGCAATGATTATAGAAGAGAAGTTACCAGAGCCGCCTCTGTAGGTGACTCCTTCTCTGTTTCTTGGACTGGAGCAGATTCCTACATGCAAATAAAAACATTCACGCCATCTCCAATTTCTGTTATGCTTCCAAATAACACCACCTGTTTTCCTTTCATATATTGTATCACATATATAATTCATGTGGACACATTGCAAATGCCAAAGGCTGTTTCTATACAGAAAACAAGGATTTGCTAGATACAGTACAAAACCAAGCACATATGCGACAGTGCTGCATATTACTTGAGTTTCTCTTATGTCATTCATTATACATAAGTTATAGTTACCGGGGCTTCTTCACTGGGTTGCTCCTTTTCTATGTCCTCAACTGGGAGCTAAAGAATGGTTGAGACTTTTTCATCAACAATGATAAATTCTCAAGCTCAACCAAAGTCTTTGTGAAAACTATGGCAGTAATGTCAACTAAACACTTTTGTTAACTATTGTCCTACTTTAGGACAAAAATATATATACACACTAACACACAGAAGTTGATGTACATAAAAAAAAAACAACAACATAAAAATCACGTGTACATAAAAAAAGGATTGTTACAAAATAAAAAACACATTCAAAGATCACCTCCATAAAAAAAAACTTAACTGGCTACTACATAAGAAAAAGAAAATTCACAGTTTGTATAAAATGTTGTGTTCTGGAAAATATATTCAAATGTATACAATATCATAAAAACTATATTTTCAATTGTCATTAACATAAAAATAAATACAATAGTAATCAAATATGTTTAAAGTCACAGAAACATAGGTATTTATGTTTAAACTCCAGAAAAATAGGTAGTTTCTTTTCTAAAACATACAGTGTTTTAAATTAGAAAAGGCAAGATGGTCAACATGCAGGCACAATGCTTTGAGAGGTTTAAGGCACATACCTCAGCCTGCTCAGCTGCCTCAGTCTCAGCAGATACTGGAGACTCCAAAGTGCTCTTTATAAACAACAGTACACAATCAATGGCTACAGCTCATTATATGTGTATATGTAACCAAAAACATAACACGAGGATTGTATCGTGGCAACAATGGCAATAATAACTTGCACTGATGTAAGATGTTGATGATGAAGATGCTAACAAGACAGATGTTGTGATGAAAATAGTATCAATATAATGATGTAAATAAAGATGACGATGATCATAACAACTGTGATGAGGATGATAACAATAACAATGGAAAGCACTGATGTAAATGACAACGATGACAATGGAGTTGATGATGATGGTGATGACATTATTTCTGATGACGTTTGGAGTTTGGCGCTTTGTCACTCACTGTGGCTGTCTCTGCAGGAGGGGTTGAAGCTGTGATCTCTGCTGGTTGTGTATCTGTAGGGGGAGTGGTGACGGGACCCTCACCACCCTCAGATACTGAGGCGGGGGGTGCTTCACCTTCTCCTTCAGCTACATCACCCTCTGGGGCTTCAGACTTTATTTACAAGAAGACAATAAGACACGCTGCCCAGTGACACCTTCATCACTTGACCAGTGTCAAAACCACTATCACCATAAGTTTAAAACAAGTTGCTTTCAAAGTTCCATCAGTTATCTAGACTTTGCAACAAGCAATGACAGATGTATTTATGTAGTACAATCAGACTTTGAGGCACCACAATTATGGCATGAGGCATGACAACAACAGAAAATGCGTTTAAAAAATGTTCCTACAAAAGAGGAAAATTATAAAAGAAGAAAAACTATCACAAAAAAATAACAATATTACAAATAAACATTTATGGAACATATCTATTGATGCCCATTGAATATGCCCATTGCAAAATTTTAATCAAAAGACTGTCAACTCACCATCTTATCAAAGTCGGCCACAAATGTAGGGACTGATGTATCCTAAAGAGGAACAGAGATAATGAACAGGTAGAGGTAAGCAAATTTACTTGCATGAAATCTGAAACATATAACCAGCTAAAATACACTAGAAAATTATTTTCTTCAAAATTCCAGTGAGAAATATTTTAATGGATCTTTCTGGGAACAGAAATTAGTAGGGTTCATCACAGCATTAGATATAAAACAGCATTAGGTACATTACAGCAGGAACACAATTATTTTTAACACCGGGTTCTGCATGTTCATTGTAAAATTAGTGTCATCATTTCTGAATATAATTTGATCTGTGATAAAAAATATATCAACAGAACTAATTTATCAATAAAAATATTCACTAAAATAGACCAATTAGTGTCATCATTTGTTTCACATGATGAGATCCATAATATCTATATAATAGATATTTCTTAAATGAAAAAAATAACATTTTTACAAAACAACCAATCATGATTTTATGAACACTATACTCAATAATTTTTTCAAATGTAACAAAATGAATGTAACACTTGTTCCCAAAAAAAAAAAGATTATGTGAAAGTATTTATACCTTTTCACCACCTTCAGGCAGCAAATTAAAAGTACTGCTAAACTACTAACACAGTCACTTTGGCCAATATGGCTTTTGTGTTTGGCCACACTGACAGTAAAAGCAAACTTTCTAAGCTCTGATTTACCTTAGAGAATCCGTTAAAAGCCTTGTTGGACACCTAAACCCAATTAAATAAGTAATTAGCATGTTAACCCTCAAAGATATGTATTTTAAGTGCACAGATTTGGAAAACTGTCAATTCTACTTGAACTTAGCAAAACCAACCAACAAACAATCAAAGCAAGCGAAGGAGAGATAGGAGAACAGGTCTTGGGGCTATGGATGGTGGGAGGGGTTCCAGGGTCCGGAGGGTTTTGTAGCAGGAAAATATTACTTCATCTGCAGGCAGGAAAGGAGGGGAGTATTCTTGCTGTAATCTACTCTACACTAAGCTAAGCAGAGTGGGAGGAAGTCAGGTACCTCTTCCAGCTCTGTATCTATTTCTTGGTATAACTTTCCATATCTCCGGTTTGCAACTTCATCTTCAGACAGGTCTGAGTTCTCTGGCTCTTTATGAACAACCTGGTCCTCTGCAATGGTACCTTTAGGATTAGACGTGTCTTGTGGCCCAGTGAGGGAGGCAAAGGGGTCTTGAGGTGGAGCAGCCTCGCCTGGCCAGCCTGCTGTGAAGTTTCCTTGGCCATCAGAAGAGAAGAAGCCACTGCTATCGCTCACCTCTTGCCAGGAGCCCTTACTGGAGTTCTCAGAGTCTGCAGCTTGCGCAGGAAAGGCTGCCCACTGGGAAACCCCATTGGCATGTCCAGTTTTGTCATCAAAGACATTAGAGTCTTTTTCTTCAGAACTGGTCTCCTTTGTCCCAGTGGATTCCCAACTCCCTGCCCACCCCTGGTAGTTCTCATTGGTAAATGGATCCTCGCTGCTTTCATTGGCAAAAGGATCAGATGTGATCTCATTAGCAAATGGATCCTGATTTTCCCCAGTAGCAAAAGGGTCTGATGTGAATTCAGTGGCAAAGGGGTCTGCTGCCCACTGTCCTTCGCCTCTTGACTGGGTCTCAAATGGATCAGAATCAAACCCAGTTTTCGGACTCTCTGTTTTTAACCCTTCAGTACTGAAAAGATCATTGCTTGTTGTAGCAAAGGGACCACTCCCAGAAAAGCCACTGGGATTTTGGTCTTGGTCTGAAGTGGCAAATGGATCGCTTCCAGTGCCAAATGGGTCATCCCCTGAAGTGGCAAAAGGATCATTTCCTGTGCCAAATGGATCGTTACTTTCGGTGTCAAATGGGTCTGAACTTGGAGTAGATTCAAGAACAACTTCCGATGTATTTGCTCCTGCTTTGGCTGTGTTTGAAAGCAGCTCAGCCGAGCTTTCATTCTCAAGCTCTGAGACACATGGTGCTGCTTCAGGCTGATCCCAGTTGGCTGCAAATGCATTACCACCAAACACAGAGTCAGCAGGGGTAATCTGCTTGGGGAAACTGTCAGCTGTGTCCCAGTCTGCAAAGCACTCTTGGGCCACATTGACTTGTTCTGGTGCCACAACTGGATTCTCGTTCTCGGCAGATTCAAGTTCATCATCTGCACTGACCCACCCACCGTTCTGTCCAGGGACATCACCCCATTCTTCAGCAGTCTCGTACTCTGACCCGGATCCATCTAAATCAACCTGGCAAGACAGGCCCCATCTGGAACTATCTTCCCTTACTTCCACTGTGGCATCCTGAATCTCCTGACCAAACTCATTGGTAAATATGATTCCAGGCATTGGTTGCAAGCTCACTGTCTCCTCTGCCCCTCTATCCTCTGATCCGCAACCTGTCTTTTCTTCTGCCCATTCCACTTGATTTGTAGCCCAGTCTGCCTGACCTTCCTCTACACCCTCCTGCCCCCCTCCTGGATGCTGTTGATTGGCCTCGCCACCCCCCACAGAACAGGGATCACAGTCTGGGTTTGGCTCAGGATAGTTTTCCATATCCCAGGCTCTAACCTCATCTGTGGCCACCTCTCCCTGTGGCTGTGATGCTGCCTCTGTAGGCCAACCGTCGGCAGGTGGCCAGCCCTGCCCATCTGATGCAGGTTGAGCATTTTCAGATTCCTCTGTACCCGTAGCAGCAGAAGAACCAAAGTCAGCTGCCCAGTTGGCAGTGAAGCCAGCATCTGCAGCCTGATCAGGAAAAAAGGTAAGTGGTTAATGTCCAAAAAAAGTCTCCAACAGAAGAGGGGTACAAGAAGACTTGTCACCGACAGAAACAGATTTGTCACAAGCATAGATTAAAGAAACTAAGCATGAATATTTTGATTGTGTAAATTGTGGTGCAATGCCACACTGGAGAAATGGTGAACAGATTTCTGTAACAGAGATTATTTAATTTATTGCATGAATGAATAAAAGAACATTTTAGAAGTTATCTTCACTTGAAAGCTGGAGGTTAATTCTGCCATGAACTTTAATTACATTTGCAATTGCTTTCTACTGAGACACTCTCGTCAGTCATTACTTACCGGCTCTGCAGGCTGTGCAGCATTTCCCTAGAAAGGAACAAAGATATCAGAGATATTTGCTGCCAAATTCATGCTCGACAGGAGCGAGATCATGAAAATAAAATGTAAGCTTGTCATGACAATCCAGCGACATCTTCACATTTCATGTGTTCAAAATTAGTTCAAATTTGTTGTTTCAAAAGAATACAAATCTGGGCCACTTCTTTTGACATCAGGACAGGAGACAGGATTCTGTCACCAAGTTACTAACACTAAGATATCCAAGATCGGCAAACATATATCAAAGTGCACAAGTAAAGAAAGCGGACTCACCGTCCAAAGATCCCAAGGTAGTGTCTGTGAGGAAAAAAACGTGTAAGCATTTAAGCTCTATTTCCATACTATTTCCAACATGATTCATATTTAATGATCAATAATAATAGATAAATGACTGCTAAGCCTTTTTACTCGACCTGTCACAAATGTAATACAATAAAGCAGAATGTAAAGAAGAACCTGAGATATAGGTGATTGAGTCTGCCCAATAGGTGTACTGGCATCAGGCTTGAATGGATCAAAATCCAAGTCCAGGAGAGATTCTCCCGGTTTCTCATTTGGCTAAAGAACACATAAATAAAATGGACTCGCTATTAAATAAGATAACATAATGCTCATTAACACAGGTTTACTCCTAATGCCTCTTCTCTTTTTACATTGTACCAATAAAGTAAGGCTTCAGTGAATGTTCACTCACCTGTGGTGATGTAACACTGATTTCTGGGAAGCCTCCATCGAACAGGTCGATTATCTGCTCTTGTTGGAGCTCCTTGGTTGGAGTAGCTTTTGGAGGAGGTGGTTTTGGAGGTCCCATTTTGAACTGAGATGAAGACATACCATATGTGCTTTTGAACTTCACAGATCAAAACCTCACAAATGCTGGTCAAGGAGAATAGTTGTGCTGCACATTATGAAGGAACTGAAAACTTTCTAACTCTGATAAGCATTGTGTCTTAGAGGTATTTCAGGCCCTACCTGTGAAGGTGATTTGGGACGAGGTGGGCCAGGAGATGTGGGCCTTAGTGTGTGGTTAGGGCTGGCAGCTGGGCTGCTGTCTGGACTCTCATCATCAGGTGGGGTTGGAGTCCTGGCTAATCGCAGGGGCCCTGAGTCACTGTCAACACACACATACATAGTGAATATTTCTGAGCTTTGCTATATCCTGCTATGTGACCCGAAGAGCTGGTCTCACTTTGTTTTCCACTGTTTTCCATTGTATACTGTACCATTCAACTTATCATTACAATCTCCTCTGCAAATCACCTGCTTTTGTTAATGTAGCACTTTTGGTAAGGCAAAGAAAGGAGACGGCAGAATCACTAAAAGGCAATAGTTAAATAACAAGTAGGGTGTTTTGTACATTACAAGCAAGAAAGAAACATGTTTCAGCATAATTGCCCCAAAAGGTTCCTGACACCACCCATGACCTACCAGATTTCCAAAACTAAACATAATCACCATTTGCCTCAAGCACAGAACTGTTAACTACGGGGTTCCTCTGCACTACAAATCTATTTTGTGCACAGGACATTTACTTACTCTCAAAAGTGTTCTTTCACTATAGCTACTATTTTGCTTACTAAACTAAGAACACTTCAGAGGAAGTAAACCTCCGAAGTAAATCAATGCCTACACAATAGTCTATGCTATTCCACTTACCGTTTCCCTCTATAACTGAAAAAAACACAAACAGAGCCAAACCGTATAAATGTTTGATCACAAGTATTAAAAGCCATTATGACAAGATTCTTGTTTTCTACTCATCTATAAAGGTACAAATATAAAAGTACTAGGTACAAATATTAAACATTATGACATCAAGACTCTTTAACCTTTGTCACTTATGTAGAACCATCAGTTCCATCATTTAATAAGTACATTCTGTCCAGGGAGGTTAAAATGATTCCTTACCTGGGTGCTCCTTGAATCGTGAACATTTTGTCAGAGTGCTGCTCAGCGAGCTTATTCATCACCTCATACAGCTTATGACAGAGCTAGATCCAAAACATAGAGAAATAAATAAACAGAAACAAATAATTATGAGAAGAATTCTCAAACAATGACTTGCACTATAGTAGGCAGCCATTTATCTTCTTATGTGCTATTGAATATGCTATTGTGCCTGATAAAACATTCATTAATTTGTATTCTACATGATCTCAATGTTGTTCATATAAAAATAGTATGCAAATTAAAACAATAATAATTATAATAATTCATAAAAATGTAATGCTTCATAAAAGTTTTCTCAATGCAAAATTAATGGAAACACATGCTTCTTCAATAAAAGTAAAAATAGCGCACGTGTCAATAGAGAGAAGCATGTGCTGATAACACTGGCACAAACACAGCAGACCTTTGCAGTAGCTTTTGTGCCGAGTTGCACTGTATACCCCTTCTGGCGATAAAAGTCTTTAACAATGCACTGGTGCCCACTGATGGCCACATGCTGTGTCTAATAATAATCACAGTATACCAGGCACAGCTCTTTATTAAAACAGTGTGATCTCAGAATTACAGATAAATTATCCAGTGATTGTGTGCATGTAAAGAGGCAAAATTCTGCACTCATTAATATCTATAACACTTGAAACTCTGAAGAAAGTCAAGAAAACTGTCATTCCAAAATGACCTTAGTGAAATAAATGTTGTCATATTAACTGTCATACTCTATTACTGTTGTTAACATAAACACATTCCACTAAAACTTGGAAGATCAATATTCCTGCATGTGTCTAAAGGATGGGATATTTTGAAGAGTTATTTGTTAGTTTATGTAGGGCAGGCAGTGATTTTTCAACATTTACATATTCTGTTGTGTTTTCCAGCAGATGTACTGCATTGTTTAAAAGTTAAATAATCCTATAAATATCCCTCAATGGTTCATCAGTGTCCCTTCTGTGATTTAGAAAACAAATACACACACACATGAATTATATTTCATGAATTTCATGAATAATAGCTGCTGCACAACTGGCAGCTTGAATTAAAAAATGAGATTCAGATGAAGCATGAGAGCTTTTCTTTGACTGACTGCATGGATCAGAAACAAAGCTCCTAATCTTATTATGTAAAATAGTGAATTTTGTCATAAGCCACTCTTGAAAACACAGAAACGTATGACTGCTCTAAAACTCTCATGTAGCAGGAAATCAATGTTGTTTCCAGGACATCAATCACGGGTTACTCACTATGTGACTAGAAACGAGAATGACTCACAAGGAACATTTGCTTTGTGTTTCCTAAGCACCCACTTTTTATTGTTTGTGATATTTAGTTGAAACGTCATGTTTAACACCTTCTAGAGTGTTAGAAATGAAACCAACTCACAAAAGAGATCTCCCTGTGGAATTGAGCTTCCAGGCCAGAGACGTTCTTGAAGGTGCTCACATAGAACCCCACCCGACTGCAAAGAGGAAAGGAGAAGAATAATGATTTGCCTCCAACAAGTGCGCAATGTGCTGAAGTAGTATCTAGACAACATTCCGCGAGATGTTCTGTAGAGTTCAAGAATTTTAAAGTAATAACTTTATAAATAAATGGTGTGAAGAAATATTTTCTCACTCAAAGAAAACTTTGAGATTCTTACAAGATTCATGATTTAAATCGTTCCAATGTCTAAAAAGTAAGAAAAGTACTACACATTTGAAAGAGCATCCAAAGGCAAATGTGACGCACTAGCACAAACATCTGGACAAAATATTTAAATGTATTAATATTTTATAAAAAATTAAAAAGGAATGGAGAAATCATATCACTCCTATAAGCTAAAACGCATCGGTCCATGCTTGTACAGTATATCAGTAAGAACCTTAAAACTCTACATAGTACAAATCTAAAGTCAAACAGCCATTTTTGATGTCTGCAACAGTTATAAATGTATCTCAGGCTTCTTTCTTTCTGGCCCAGGCTGAAATGAGCGTGGCTGGAGGGCCTGGTGCAGAGAGGAAGCTGCCGATTGGACGGATTATGTAACCAGGCTGTTGCTTCAGTGAGCAAACAGACCCTCTCGGCTCATAACAGTGTACTGCTTACCAGAGCATATTCACCACAACATACAGATGACCACAAGATACAGTACATATACATTACTCATATTATAATCAAAACGCTGTCAACAACAACACTCAAAATACTAACTACATTAGTTAAATGAATATTTCAGCCAAAATGAAAATTATGTCATCAATTACATGGCCTCATGTTGTTCCAAACCTGTATGACTTACTCTCGTCTGTGTTTCAAATGTGTTTGTCCATAAAATGAAAAACATTGTAACCCATTTACTTTCATTGTATGAAAAGAAATACAGTGGAACCCTGTTATGTCGACGGCCTCAAGGGTTGCAAAAAAGCGTTGAGATAAGCAAGGATCGAGAAAACCAAAAGCCAATATGGCGATTTGTTTGATGAAGTGATCGGCATGCTATAAAAATGTACATACACTGTATATTTTTGCTAACAACAATATGTATATGTGCACCAACCAACAACAGAGATTGTAATGGCTACTTTATGTTTATGTTGGGAATATACCTTTAAGACGGCGTATGCTGTTGTGTGCGCCCTGTTCTGGCGTGAGCGTGCACGCATGGGGAGGAGAGTGTTTTGGAGTGAGGAGAGAGATGGCCGCTCTACCGCTGACTGTTATATAGCATAATCCACTGTTTCTATTTTCCTTCTTTTATTTGTGATGTTTGTCAGTGTTTTCTTCCTCCTGGTTTGTACTTATGCTATTTACATGTTTGAGAAGAGTGTGAAACCCATCTATAAACCTCGTCATCTGGGCAGTCGTCAACCACTCTGACAGCCAGTGCAAGATTTACCAGTATACGACAAAAACCACCTTCGATTATCAATACAAACCTTTAATTATATTCTCCAACATTGCAAAAACAATTTCGCTCACAGCGTAAACACATTCACAACACACATAAACACATTCGCTCATAACACAGACATTTCGCTCGGACATAGTTTTGAAAAGTATTGCACACGCGATTACTATGGTCGAGATATAAAATAATCGAAATAACCGATAAGAAAATGCTACGAAAAATAGGGAGTTTTGCGGTTCCACTTCAAAAACGTTGACATAACTGGGTTGGCGAGATAAGTGGGTTCCACTGTATTTCAAAATATCTTCTTTTGTGTTCCAAAGTACAAAGAAAGACTTTCATAAAATGGACAGTCAAATGACATGGTTTGGAATGACACGAGAGTGAGTTACATTTTACATTTTTGGCTGAACTGTCACCGACACATATTACTGCAACATCGCATTTTGCTTATCACAGCTATAAATATTTTCAGTTATAGTCGTAAATAGAACAAATCAATGCATATACAGTTACAAAAAAAATACATTTGTGCTCTAAATAAACTGATGACTAATTTTAAACATTCTCATCTTCGTGACAAAGAAGGCAACTCCTGTTGTGTAAACCATCAATTTATGGCAGGTTACCACATCTGTCATTACCAATCCAACAATTATCGTTGACATGATTGTTGTCCAAATCCAACGCATTTAATAAACAATACAAAAATACACTCACAAAACACACACACATATATATATAGATAGAAACAGAGTTCCTTTATACTCCCAGATTAACTCCAGCCAGCCAATCTATTGCTCTTTAGCACAAAAAGCAAGAATTAATCAAGCAAGACAAATAATATTCCATATTCTACAAGCAATGCATTTTACAAATTTGCCCCAATTTCTTCTGCATCAAATTCTATTCCCTTTAAAAATTTACCTTACCTCTTCTACTGTATGTAACTGCTGCGATGACATGAATGTTCACAGCTAGCATGCTGTGCAACTAATGGATAAATCTAAAAAAACTGGGATGTAAATGTGCATTCCAGAAAAGCCTTTGGTCAAATTAAATCAATATTATCGGCCAGAGCCTTGTATTGTCAGGGCACCAGGCTGTAAATATTACTGGCAACACTCAGAGTACAATAATTATACTGGGCATGATACAGCAAGCCTTCTGTTATATAAAATATTGATGGCTATTTATTGAGCTAGTCTTGCATATAATGTTGTACACCAGTTTGTGTTGACTGTGAACAAAGGGTCAAAACGTGACCCACAGAAAAATGGCTAGAACAATGAGAACAATAAGAATTGTTGCTCTCTATGTCATTTTCTCACCATACAATCTTTAATCGGGTGGTTTCATCACATGAAATATTTATTAAAGGGTTAGTTCACACAAAAATGACAATTCTATCATAATTGACTCACCCTCAAGTCATTTCAAACCTGTAAGACTTTTGTTGATCTTTGAAAAAAGGTCCCTCCACTGACAGTCTACCAGCTACCACTTTGACGCTTCGTAAGTTCGTAAAGCTAATCCATATGAATCGAACGTTTCAGTCCACATTTTCGCTTTATACAATGAACAGATTGAATTTAGGCTTTAATTCACATATGAACAGTCATCAACCCACATATCAACTGTGGTAAACGTAAGCTCAAGTATCTTTGCTTGACGTGCAAGAACCAATGAGGTTAATTTTCACAAATTAAGTAGTTATGGTTAAGCTTTTGTTTATGTTTGCTGATCAATGTTTAGATGTGAATCAAAGCTTAAAGCGATCATGTCTCATCTGAAAATCTGGACTAAATTTCTCAATTCATATGGATTCGTTTTACAATCTCTTTATTTACTTTTTGAAGAATCAAAGTGGTAGTTGTGTAGCTGTCAATGGAAGGACAGAAAGCTCTCAGATTTCATGTTCATTTGTGTTCTGAAGATGAACAATGAAGTCGGTTTGGAATGACATGAGGGTGGGTAAATGATGTCAGAATTTACACATAGATTGCAGTAGAAGTAAGTCTTAAAATGTCTCACCTATCCCAGAGTGTGGGCAGCTCATCCTGCAGGCCAACATTGAGATCATCAAAAACCCTTTGGGCCTTTTTCAAGTCTTCCTCTGCCTACATGCACACAGATATGGCATATACGTTCAAGCAATGGCTCAGATCACAGTATACCATATTTACAATTTTTTAAGCAATTACAAATTGTTTTCAGAACATTTCAAAGGCTATAAAGACTTTGCTTTCCTATAGCTCAATCAGTAGAGTATTGGTGCTTGCAACGCCAAGGTCATGGGTTCGATCCCAGGGAAAGCAAGACCTGATTCAATTTGTTTCTTGAATGCAATGTAAGTCGCTTTGGATAAAAGCGTCTGCCAAATGCATAAATGTAAATGTAAAGACGGACATACTTTTGATATCTTCTTCTCATTCCTCATGGTTGAAGTCTGCAGAGTCTCAAGATGGTGTCTTGCACTGTCATAGTCAATTAACTTCCTGCTTCTCTTTGCGACACGCATCTGGAGGGAAGGAAAACACTTGTGGTTACTATGGTTACCCTTCAGCTGAATGTGTTTCGCATTTATTTGCAGCACTGTGCTGGCACATGCATCAGCTTAGACAATATGGCTCATGAAAACATGAATAATACATTATTTAAAATTCAATTCAGCATCCACAAAATGACATCGGCACCTTGAGATCTGGGAACTGAGTCAAATATGCTTCCAGTGTGTTGATGGTGGAGTCGACCAGCTTCTGATGGAAGTCCTCCCACAAAGCATCACAGTTCTACAGAGGAGACAGGACAGCCATCAGCGAGATTAACTGCGAGCGGTTGACAAGCATGGGAGATTTAACAGAGCGGTGGATGAGAGAATTTACTGTACAGCCCTCTCCTAAATGTTATTCTGCAGCTCCTCTAACATAAACAGATGGGTTTAGGTGTTGGATTTATGATTCAGCAGCAGGGAAATTAAAAACCTAATTAGGCTCTTACGCATTCACAGAGGATGCAGATACAGGAAGCTGAATTCATTGTGGTCCCCCTTGGTGAGGTGTGAGTAAACAAAAATGGGTAAATTCAATTGAAATTCTCTGAGGACAGTGATGAGTCACAGCCCTACTCCATAATACAAAGGACATATGTCATTTTCCACTATTAATAACTCTCTCCCTCAAACCACATCATCTCTGTGCAGAAGGACAGATGGGATGTTTTATTTCTTTCTAGTTTTGTAAAGCCATCAGAACATCAGAAAATGTTGTTAACACGAGAAACATCCTCTGCTGCTTGTATAAAAGGTGTTAATAAAAACAATATGTAGCTCTTATATGTGGAAAACAGCATTATTATTTGTGTGATTTTAATAAAAAATATAATAATAATACATTATGTTTATAAATTAAAATAATAGTAAAACATACAACATCATAACACATCAGTCTGAAATCTGTTCCCTCAATAAATCGATTTTTACAATAAATGTACATAATCTTACAATAAAATTATATATAATAAAGCAATAATAAATTATTATTAATAATATGTAATAATAATATTATATAAAAGATCATAGTGTATTAGTATTTCATGTTAATGTGGTTTTCTCCAAAAACAATATTTTACAGTAAATGTACATAAAATAAAATCTAAGAAATAGAATAATGATATAATAATAATAAATATTATATATAAAACATCATAGCATATCAATATGAATTCACGTGTATTCTGTTTCCTCAACAAAAACAAAAAAAATCTGAAAAATAACAATAATAATGCATTATTACTTTTAACATTCAAAATATGATATATATACAGTGGAACCCACTTATCTCGAGCTCGGTTATCTCGCCAACCATATTATGTCGCCGTTTTTGAAGTGGCAGAATTGAACAGAATTCACTGTCCAGGAATTCCCAGATTACATTCACATCGATAAAGACGTCATTAGAAGCTTAGAAGCATTTGTTTTTAAGCAGACCATTAAAGGCAAAAAGCAACAAAGCATTTTAGAAACCATAGTAACCGCGTGTGCAATACTTTCAGAACTGTGTCAGAGCGAAATGACAAAATAAAATGTGTTATGAGCGAATGTGTTTATATGTGTTGTGACTGTGTTTACGCTGTGAGCGAAATTGTGTTTGCAATGTTGGAGAATATAATTAAAGGCTTGTATCGAGAATCAAAGGTGGTTTTTATCGTACACTGGTCAATCTTGTAACGGCTGTCAGAGTGGTTGACGACTGCCCAGATGGTAAATGGAAACGAAAGAAAACTCGAGGCGATTAAACTGGTCACACAAGCTTTATAGATGGGTTTCTCACCAGCACACTCTTCTCAACCATGTAAAGAGCGCAAGTACAAACCAGGAAAAATAAAACATTCCGACAAACATCACAAATAAAAGAAGGAAAATAGAAACAGTAGATTATGCTATATAACAGTCAGCGGTAGTGCGGCCATCTCTCTCCTCACTCAAAAACACTCTCCTCCCCATGCGTGCGCGCTCACGCCAGAACAGCGCGCACACAACAGCATACGCCGTCTTAAAGGTATATTCCCAACATAAACATAAAGTAGCCGTTACAATCTCTGCTGTTAGTTGGTGCACATATGCCTTTTGTTGTTAGAAAACATATACAGTGTATTTACATTTTTATAGCATGCCGATCACTTCATCAAACAAATCGCCATATTGGCTTTTGGTTTTCTCGATCAACGCTTTTTTGCAACCTCCGAGGCCGTCGACATAACCGGGTTCCACTGTATATAAAAGAGCATCAGTATGAATTCACATATTTATCTAATAGCAAAAAGACCACTACACTGAATAACATTTTCTCTGAAAAACAGTTATATACTGTACATACCTACATGCATTAATGCAAGCTATTAAATTTTCTGTATGGAAATTGAAAGAGCCCAAGGTTTAACATGACTAGTACACACAACCCCTTCTGAATCTGTCTTATAAATTGTCTGTGAAATGCAAGTGCATAGGCTGCATAATAGACCTTAACGGCTCAGTGACTTGACCCCATTTTCCCTAAAAGGTGCAGCATTTTAGCTTTGGCTCAGGTACTGAGTACAAATCCCTCAACTGTGTGAGAGACTGCCAAAACCTCTTGTGTGTTCTTAAACCCCAAATCTCACCAGAACAGTTAAGAATGTTCTAGAGTTTCTGAGAATGATCTCCATTTTTCTATCTTCAAGTGAACATAATGCTCAGGTTACCAGAGGTCATCTATTTCATTTTCACTTTTTGCATGTAAAACTGAATAGAAATCAACACCTATCCTTGATCTTTAGTAGATCTCTGTCATGTTACATATGCAATTACTCAGCATTTCCCAAAGGCCATTTGTCTGATGGCTCTCATCTACTTGTCACCACTCATATTTACATAAGCTTGTCGAGCGCACATCCCTTTTTCACAGACATCACTGGAAAGTTTGCAGTTCGGTCAGACATGGCAATAGCAAAGAAAGTAAAATAAGGAGAAAATTACTAATGTTAACTAACCGTAAAAAGAGAGAGAAAGAGAGAGAGCGTGAGAGCGCACACTTCTGTTGCATTCTGTTGATTGCAGATCGCTCACTCAGCACGTATATGCGTCATTTGGATTAAAACTAAATTGCATACGCAAGTAACAACATGAACTGTTACATGATTTATGTATAACAAGTGGTGTCCTACATTATTACAGGAATAGGCTATTAAATCCAGTTCTCTTTCTTGAATTCTTGAACTTAAAAGGACTAATTCACACAACATTATGTTAAAATACCGCAATTAACCTTGTGAAACATAGTCAGTTATATCTAAAGTGAACAATAAAAGACAGTGAAAATCAGCCACTGCTCTTGACTGGTTGAGCCTTTTTGCAGCAGCTCTGAATATTCACTGTGCTATTAAATTAAAGATAGAAAAAATGATATGAACAGTGAAATTTTGCTTCCCCAAGACTTACGAAACAGTGCCACGCTGTCTATTTTTAAATCACGCTTGAAAACACACCTTTACAGGCTGGCTTACTCATAAATTTTAATTTAATTTTTATTATTATTAAAAAAAATGTCTTCTTCTATAGTTGCTTATTTCTTGGTTGTTGTTTAATGTTTTATATGCTTGTAAGGTGACCTTGAGTGTCTTGTAAGGCGCCCTTACATAAAATTTATTATTATTATTATTAAATTAACAGTAGTATATTTATTTAATGTATAGTTAATTAGCATTTTAACAGGCATAATTACGCATGAGAATAACTGAAGGATATATCTATTTGCTAAGCCAAATGATATAATTCATATTCTTTTAGTTTCTCTGCCCAATATTTAATACAATTACAAATGCAATGAAAATACTCTGTATCGGCTAGTACTAAAAATACAAGTATTGTATCGGACTGAATAGTGTTATCAGTGCATCTCTAGTACTAACACTTAAACAGTTACAACTATAATTCTGGCTACCTTTCCAATGGTCATGACATCATCCTTGCCGTGCCAGTCAGGCTCATATACTTCATGTAACGACTCTGTCAGGTTCATAGAGGCTTGCTGCATCCCTGCAATCATAACAAAAAGAGAAACAGCTTCAATAGAGCAGGCATGTGTATGTACTTGTACATACGTATTTGCGATGGTTCACCTTTCACAGCTGCTATGTAGGCCTTCATCTCCCTCTGTAGCCTAGAGCCCTCAAACTATGGATCAGAACACAAAAGAGGTTCATCATCCCATCATATATTAAACCACAGGGAGAAATTGACAACATTACATTGACATTCATATAGTGAGGTTTTTTCTTCTTCAGATCTGTCAGTTTCATTTTTAAAACAAGTCTCTTATGATCACCAAGGACGCCTTCATTTGTTCAAAATAACAAATTATTGTGAAATATAAGCAGTGGAGAATAAGTGCTGTCCGTGGTGCTGAAAGCACAGCATCACATTCAAAAACCGGCAGACATACAAAATACATGCCCTCATTGAACTCTCCAGTCAATGCAGCAGATTTCTTTCTTTCTCTGCACTCGGCAAAGAGACTTGAAATGAAAAGCCTAAATGGCAACCTCTATCAGCTCTGATATTTTCTCTGCACAATGTGGTTGAACAATAAGCCTTTCAATGCAGCAGTCTGAAATTTGTTAGCATTAAGCATAAAAGGAACATTTTAGATGAGAGATATCATGTGTGTTTCATTTATTAAAACATTTCAGCAGAGGTTATTTGTGGTTATTTTTACTTGACTTAAGAAATGGGATGGGGTTGTTTAACGTTTAGTTAAACAGTCTTGTGTCTTTTACTGTCTGGTGTAGGCATTGCAATCAGCCACTGTCAGATTTTCAGTATTACACAGGCCCTGATGCAGATGATTGATGTGCGCAATATCTCAGTGCAGTTTATGGCTCCATGTATCTGCTCCGACGAGTGTTTTATGAGCCAGATTGGCAGCATATGGTATGTGGGTTCAGTTTTGGCTGTGACTGGTGCCCTCCAGCTGTAGTGATTGACTCTGACTAAGCAAATGTAATTTTGGACCAATTAATTCTTTATGTACATCTCCCTGCACAAATCATCCATTACAGGGCGACTACAGGAGAAGATGTAGCCCAAAAGACTGGGGAAGAAGGGGTTAAGTAAGAAGTCAAGTTTGGAGGTGAGAAAAGAGGTGAGCAGAGGAGAGGAAAGTGTTTCTGGAAGCACTGGCACACTGGAGCATAAAGCAGTCTAATCAGGATTAGTGAGGACAGGTGGAGAGGGTGGGATTAGACTGCTTCATTTTCTTCAGCAAACACACACTTCTTCTGGAACTACACATCCTTCACAGACATTTCACTTCAATTCTGAATTTAATAAGATAGCTTTGCGTCATCAATCAAATGTTAGACAAAATTATTTGGTATTAAATTTGATTAAATCCCATTCTAATTTATCTTGCTGTATATATGAACTATCATGAAGATTTTAATTTGCACATTACATCTAGTTTTTCAAGATGTCTAGTGACTCACACACTTGAGAGCATTGAGACAGAGATGATTTAATAATTTTGAATCTTTTCCTTTCAACGAATCAATGAAAAAAGCTTACCGGTACTCAAATCATTTTGCAACATCACCAAAAAATGGTAATGTAAGGTCTTGCATTTCAATATTTATATTAAATTATATTACAACATAATACTATAAAATTATGATATTTCCATAATAATTGTTTTAGTAAAAATACTACATACTCAATGTTATATTATTACATTTAGATATTAAGATTTAAAGATTTAAGATTAAGATTTAAGATTTCTTAAGTAAAATAGAAGACTTTAGACTGCAAAGACTTTTCAGACAAAGTAGAAAATGTGACTACACCTTCAAAGTCATTATCCTATTAGTACAGAGAACTATTATAAGATAATGGCTTTTCCCACTAATATTGACTTCATTTAAAAGTGATATATGAACAGAATGAAAAACAATAAACAATGTGGCTCTCTGCTTGTAGTGGGAAAATCAATCCAGCAAAGCTACCAGACAAAGAGTGATATGGATGAAAAATAAGGATTAATGTCTTTGAAAGACAAAAGCATGTTGAATTACACTAATTGAAAAATAAATGCATTGCATTAACAGTGCTGTCAATCCATTTAAAACATCTCACATTTTTATTTTTTATATTGTAATACTTTCACTATGAATCTGCCAAATTATGTAGAAACAACATTGTGAGGGTACATAGGATACTTTAAATACTTGTTTTATGGCATCTTTTTACTAAGTACTATGAATGAAGGCCGGTGTCACTGATACTGTATTCATTTTTTCACTCAATTTTAGCCATTCATTATTGCCAATCAACATTACAGTATAATTGAAAGCTATCAAACAATGAGCTCTTTCCCCGCCAGCATAATATATATATATATATACATTTTTAAATTTTTAGTCACCGCCAGCATTTTTTATCATTTTCACACAAAAATTCATGGCCCCCAGAATATTCTGTTGTGTGAATATCTGAACATGCAATATATTAAAAGGAGAACAGACCCTCTGCTTTTAAACAAAAAGCCCCCGTTTTATTCTAGCTTGAATATGGTAAGCTTAAAAACTTATGTTTTTGTCAAAGACTACATCCAGATCGGATTCAGAGTCAAACAAGCTCATCGACACTCCTAATGCTGGCACAGTCCTACCCCTCGTCTTTACCTGCCTAGTAACATTAGGCAGGTTTGATCTATATGCTGTTTATTGCTGATGATCACGTTATATAGATACATATGAGTATATATGACATTACTTTTTTCTGCTTCTTCTTCACCTATGTTTTGATCCGGAGATTCTGTACTCTTTCAGGAGATATGATGTGCTTTATATTCAGAACATATACAGCAGAATATGTTGAATATTCTGCTGAATCTGAACCATTGAATTTGTTGAACTGAATTTGTAAAGCCAAATAAAATGAACTGAAAATCACCTGTCGAATATTATAGGTGGTGTTTTTAAACATACTGAATATTTTGGAAATAAAGGATTACTGAATTTGCAATAATGAAATTGTGCATTAAATGTTTTCATTTTAAGTATTCACAGCTTACAACTATATCGAATTTCAGTCCCCAAAATGCAAGCCATGTAAATACAATGCATTAAAAGGCAAGCACAAGTAAATGAAACACTTTTTTTAAGACATTCATCGTTATTTTACTTCCGTGCTCTTTGGCAAGATGCTTATAAAGATTAAACCTCCCGAATACAGCATCGCTCTATAGATCAGAATCAGCTTACCTCCTGTCTTTTGAAGTTCTGCACACACTGCTCAAACTGTTCATCTTTCGTCTCATCTGCCTTTCCCAACTTCTGCAGAACCTGAAAGCAGAGAACAGAGAACACAAGAAGTCAGACCAAATCAGGTTGATTCAGTCCAATTATTTTTGTATGTAACCACATGAAGCACATTTTTAAGTTATCTGACAAAACACTTTAGAGTCGATTATGAGACCAAATATAATTTATATATTAATTTTTTATTCCCAAACATCAGACACGATTTTCAACCAATTCCAAATACTTTAGTCACACATTTAAATGTTTGCATTTCTTATGATAAATGATGAAGCATGAACAGAAGAAGCATAGCATCCGGTTCACACAGCATTTGTATTGATTCAGCTGAGCCATGATTGAATTCCCATGAGGGAATCCTCTGACAGTGTCTGTAAACCCTGTGGACAGTATGACATGCACACAAAGAAAGGGCTGAGCAGGAGCGGGGGAGGAAGGCTGGGCATATATTACACTTCCTAGTCTGTCAAGTCTCTATGCCAAAAAGAGGACTTCTGTCACATGACCACTTCACTGCCTACCCTTAGTGACTAACACATGAAAATTGCTATCAGCTGTTCCTCAAGCACTGCATTTGCCCAGAACAAGAGGGGTGCCTGTTTAAACTCTTCTAAAAAATATTGTAAAGCTACCTACTTTTGATATGTCTTATGTCAGGTTTAAACTGTTGAACATTTATATTGTTTGACTGTTTGAGTCAATACGCTAATACAGATAATATACAATATGCATGCAATGACAACATACAGCCAAAGGACATAATGTGACCAGGGCAAACAATACAATAGAAGTCTCTATAGTCTATTACAAAAGAAATAAATGTTTTGCTTTGGCAAATACACAAACAACATGGGTTGTTCAACCTGTACAGTCGGTATGTCCTTTTAGACAAATTATTCTTTAAAAATGATGTCAGGCAACCTAAAACCTGTACCTAAAACCATGTGGTGTGACTATTTAAATCTACATCAAATTCTGGCTCAACAATATTACCTGAATGTTGTCCCAACCAAACTAACAGAGTTGTCTGTAAAATATGAGCTTTGATGACCGCTGATCAGAAATTGAGTTGACTATTAAAAAGAACGTCTGGACATCAGTTCACAAATTACATAGATTGTTTGAACTGTTACTGCCTTTAGTTATTATTTTGGAGTAAATGTAATGTAATGCAATACATATAAAAATGCTTAAAACACTAACGGCTTGACATTTTGATTTTAATAAATAAAACATTAATTACATTGTTAATGTAAAAAGCAACATATAATTATATTTGATTTCTTCTTTTTTCATATATTCTTTACTTAACCTGAAAAAATGTAACATTAAGTGTAACTGAGACATGAATTTACATTTGATTTCTGAAAAATAAAAAAATAAAACTGAGGACAAAACACAGTTGCCTCACATTTCAAAACACCACTGCATGCTATATACTTACAACAAAGGTGTGTGTGTGTTTATATAAACATATACATATATATATATATATGCTAATTTATATTTTACCAGACAGTTTATTAATTTATTTCCGTTTTATGGGATGTTTTACATTTACAGACACTTTGAAAGTGTTAAAACAATATTGCAGAAGACAATTAAGACCATTGCTGAAAGAGATAAAGTGGTATGTTTAAGTAATTGTTACAACTATACAAACATGATCGATGTGTTTAATACAGTGCAATAAACTCTATATATTATACAGTAAAGACAATAGCTCACACCATGTGTGAAAGTGAGAGTATATGGCACAGAGCTCAGTAAGTAAACCACTGTAATGGGAACATGAATAATGTCTCATACAAAAGCTCCACAATTCTCCTGGGTGCTAAGAACGTGCCATCTGGGCCTTTTCTTTTTAACACACTCACACATGTCAAAAATTCTTTCAAAATAGATTAAAAAAGAAAGAGATCAGAGATAATAATAATGTTAAAGAATAAAGAATAATATTCTGCTGAGAATAATAAAAGTACCAAATGCCTCCATTTTCTTTTAGATACATTGCAAACTTTGCGGAAATATATAACGATTTTAAAAGTGAAAAGTATGTGACATTGCGTTAAACATAACACTGTATAACACTATAAAAGGTAAAGACCAAAAGCACTCCGGTGTGTGTTCATCTGTATCTAAATTCTTAAAAATGTCCAAAACCTCAGATCTAGAGCCAGAGAATCGACACGGAACTCTCCAGAAGGCAAATGGTACTAATCTAAGACACAATGCCCAGCCTGGAAACACTATACAACAGAAGCAGCCAGCCAATGAAATATTAACACAGCTTAGGTCTTAAAAACAGACACTCCATCCTGCCTCATCCACACAGGGGAGTGATGTCCTCTATTTCATCAAAACGTGTTTTATAATGTTTACAAAAAATATAATTTCTTGCAAATGGAACAGTGCCATTCCAACAATTATAAACTATTTATCCAAGATGTGGATTCTAATATTTATCTTGCAATTCACAAGAGCAAATGACAAATCAATTTACATTCCTTTTTGCCGTCATGCAGTCCTACAAAGGCATTGTAAATATGTGTAAAACATTATGTCTCGGCACAGTACAACGCTGCATCCAGTTCGCAATTACACTGTTATAATACTGCAATCTTCACGTGACAGTATATGCAACAGGATTATGAGTGATCCCTGTTGATTATGAGGTATTCTGTCCCCACCAGAACTCAGATTAAAGGATCTCTTACACCCCTTATCATGTTATCTGCCCCGGTCAGGGTCTTATATTCCAGAGCCTGTAAATTGTATACCTGCTCCTAAATGTGCTGGTCTTAACTCTCTAAAAGAGAATCATGTTACACTGATAGATATTGTGAGCAGTCAGTCTGAACTGTGTGGCTTCATGATGTACCTATGAAATCAGATTCAATTTGATATTTGTCTGTATGGCTTCAAAACGGCATCATCAAATGTTGATATTCATAAATTATAGGACCTATACAAACTAGAAATGATAATAGAATATTACAAACATTTAATATAATATAAATGAGGGAAATATTATTATTTGTTGGCATCTTACCAAAGCTCTGCTGTTCATTATAACAATGTATGAGTCATCCGGTAGAAAGTGGGGGAAATTAAGTTTCATGATTGATTGTTTTTTAAATACCACGAGGCAATCAAATATAACAGTCATTAATAACTGACACAAGGATTGTCATTATGCAAATGTTTTAATTTCCCTGATGTCATGGTAGTGGTTGTGATTTTGATGTCTAAATTGTCTCAGCATGAACTGTACACAGCATTCAACCAACTTCTTAAAAATACGCCTTTATAAAGAACACAAAGTTGTTTTGCAGTTTAAAAAAATAAAAAAAGAAAGTCATTTTAAATGATAGTTTGAATACTGCTGCCATGGTTTTGCTGTTATCTTACAATGTTTGGATATTTGGGCAGTAGCTTTCATGTATAATGAGACATTTTTACATTTTTCTGGTGGATAACGGCCATTAATAATTGTACTATTAAGGAATAACATGACCTACATAACTTAATAGACCTCTAATCAAGTCTTACACCAGTAACAAACCCACTAAAGCAACTAATGTTACAAAAGCCAGCTTGGCCACTTGAAACAGACACCTGGCATACTTTAACAGCAGACACAACATTAGACACTAATTCAAACCCGAAAATATTTTAATATTTCATAAATTCTTTGATAAATTTACATTTATGAGGGTTTTAGCAAATCAAAAGGCAGGCAGAGAATGGAGAGCTTATCAAGACTTCGTCACGAATCACAGTTCTCCCTGAAAAACAACCACCACAATACGTGACACCCGTAGTTCATACATGATAAGGTGAAACACGGGCTTCAAGGGAATCTTCACTTTCGATGTCTCGTTACAGCTGGCCCTCGGTCTGTGAGTGAACCGTGGGTATTAAAAGAAAAGCAATCCTCTTACTGCAGCTCGGCTCTGGCTGGGGGAAACCACTACTGCTCTGTTTACCAGACGCCTTCAGTTTACTAGCTGACAGGCATTTCATTTTCAGTTCGCTACCAACGGCATAATATTGCGCAGGGCTGTCTAACCAAATCCCATTTTGCAACTGAACAGCCTACTTGTTTGTCAAAGACACCAGTCGAAAGCGACACACACTTCCTCGTCTTTTTTGGGCTGTTTCTCGTTAAAAACAGAGAGACTGCAGCGCGTCTCTCCACAGCCACATTCAGCGGCCTCGACGAGCTCGTGGCCACTCGGAAATCTCCCCCTGCTAGTATTCATACCGCATAGACGAGGGCATCCCCCACCTCCCCTTCTACTGACCTTGCAGGAAAATGACAGCTTCGGCTAACATCTTGGGTGATAATGGATTACATCGTCCGAAATGCCCGTAAAATCGATATAGAAAACACCTCTAACCAAAATAAGACAGGGAATGAATAGCGAAACAGGATGACATACGTGTCGCTGTAGTGACACATTATCACCTAGTACTAGTCATCCAAGGTTTGGATGATCAATCCTTCCTCCTACAAGAAGGTACATAGTATATTTAGGCCGCAAAGTATGATAATTCCTCTTGGGTTTAAGTCGTGGAGAGCTTTTAAAAGGCAGTGCTGGTTAAGATTGCTCTCTGCGCATTTTGACGCCAGCAAAGATGTTGAAGATCCGATGCGCTGGAAATGTAAACTATGCATGTGAGAAAGGACAAATTAAAACAAATATCCTTCTAACCTAAAAAAAAATTCTCAGGGTAAATCGCACACCTGAATCCCCCTTCCTGAGCATCTGCTGGACAGACAAAATCCTGCCTTTTGCTTTACCAAACGTCCTCTAAGAATCAAGTCATTTTTGATCTATCACAAATAAGTGAATAATTAGAGCCATACCTTTTCCTGCGCCCGACTGAGCCTCTTTTGGACGTTTTTGGCAAATATGCCCGTCTTAATTTCAGCCATGGCTGCTAGAGCTCTGAAACGAGAAAGGCGACGTTTCAGCACCTCGAGAGCGGTGGAGAGCGGAGGGGGAGGAGGGGGAGGAGCGGCGTTTAAAGCCACAGGGGACACCCAACACACCGTTCGGCTTGACTAACAGCTACGGATGGATAGCAAATGTTTGACAATTTTCATGTTTTTTTTTTCGGTGAACATTAGAATATCAGCGCGTGTAGGACGATGGGGATGCCTCGAAATTGCGGTAGCCTATATGTGCGTTGCCAGTGCTGTAAACGAGCTCTACTGCATCTCTTGTGGTTGATTTTATCCTTACACTCTCGTTTGCTCACGTTTTACGCTCCGATCCCTCCGTTTGATGGCAAAGGAGGCGCAGTGAGGTCACAGTCACCACCCTATTTTTTTATTATTAAGACATTTTAATACATTGCATTTTCCTTTTCCCTTTTTATTTATAATATTTCATTTAACCTTAATGCTGTATATAATATAATATACTGTGTCAAATTTGTACTTATTTCACTTTCAAAGGAACCCCAATTTCTACTACTACACATTTTATCCTACCCTACAACAATTCTGAACAAACTAAATGCTGTCATCTAGTGGGTGAAAAAAGCAGTGGATTGTGTCGGATGCCATTGAGCTCTATTTTTGTCCGACTATTTTAAGTTTAAAATTCAAACACATGTTGGCCAATCTCGACTGTCAGATCCTGAAGGCAAACAAAACAGAAAAATAGGAAGTGGTAGTGAAGGGAAATTGCTGAATTTTCACACCATCTATCAATAACGGGATTTCAATGGGGATCGGATAATGACCGTTGCTATCAGTGTAGGGGTCAATAGTGGACTTAACAAAAAGGACACACACTGCAGAATGTCAGACTTTTATCACAAGGACTTCGATGACGAAGGGTGAGTTTATACATAAATATACTGAAAAATAACGGCTTAATGTTGCCAGATCCTCTCATTTAAAAAAACACCTGATTTGAAAAACAAGCAACTTGTTTTGATGTTTCTGGGTTGAGTGCTAAATTTCTTCACACACACACTGTGGCATACTGGGAACTATTTTCGAGCAGAAATACTGACAGATACACGATGTCTGACACCTCGCTCGATAACAGCAATTCAAACAGAGCTTACAAAAAAATAAAGAGTAACACTAAAAACGGTTATATTTTATTGTGCTATGCTAACCAAACACTAACAAGTCCAAAAAGGCCATTTTATGCCACAAGTATGCCCAAAAACTGTCCAAATGAAGGAATAAATAAACAAACAAGCTCAGCGACGTTTTTAATTAGCGGACATGCCAACAACACGGAGCGGCTGCGCGTCTGTAAACGACATTTCCCATAATCCCCCATTCACACAGGAAGTATTCGAAGGCTCTTTAGTCCCCGTTTGGGAGGACAATAAAAGCAGGTAAGTTCAATTTAAGTGCCCTATTTGCAGTTTTTTCAATGTCAGTAATGTTAGTTAGTCTTCGCTTTGATAATTACTGTTTGTTGTTTGAAACGGTTATGTCACTGATGGAATCTGATTGAATGCGGAAGTGTTTCTGTTTGTTTGTATTGTGATGTGCAGAAGTTCAAAAGTAAGGTAGTCACCTTCAAGCTTCACATTTGATATTTAGTATCTATTTGTATTCCCCTTGTGCATCAGCCGCCATGCAGAGTTGCAGGTTGGACATCTCTGCTCATGTGTCATTATGATTCAGGTACGAAGGATGTGCAAAATCTGACCAGGTCTGACCGAGTCAAAACCATGAACAAAAAAGCAAAATTAGATTTTGATTCTGGCCATCAGAACAAAAAATCCAAAAAGAATCATGGGTATGACATAGCACTGATTTATTTTTTATGTATTTATTTATTGCTAGTTGAAGTTTAGTCAATTGTGGACATTTTATATCTAAGCATATGTTGTTTTCTCTCTTAGGTCGACACAGAGCACTCAAGGTCAGAAAGCAGAAGTGAAGGGCCGGGCAGCTGGAAAGGATGCTTATTCTCCTGGACCTGAGAGAAGCTCTGAATCTACCCACACTATGCAAAAACGTGCTCAGGACGAGGCCAAATCTACTTGTAGTGACAGTAATTTTTCTCAGCAACATCTGATGAAGACATTGTCTGCTGAAGATGAAAAAGGGTAATTCTTCCTGTCAGTTGATTCAGTGCAGTGCAGTATGGCTGTCTTTACATAAAGTTGGTGCTTTGGGGGGAACGTTGTAAACTGTGGCAAGTCAAAGAGAAATTACAGAAGATAAAATGAATACTCTTAATTATAATTCTTGATGCCTATTGTCAATTGAAATTGAGGTTAAGCTCTCTTTGTCATGTCATGACGTAAGCCGATCATTTAAGGATAAGGATACATTTAATTTACATTTCAAATTGTACATTAGTATTTCAAGAAGAAGAAAAAAAACTACTTTTAGTTTTGGTAAAAGGCTTCTTCTAATTATTAATAGCTAATCTTTGGTTAAAAAAAAAATTAACATTGTTTTATACAATGACAATTCACTAACATGTACAATATAAACTTTTAGACCTGGATAAATTTGCTTTGACAATTAGTTTTACTTGCTATGTAGAAAAGGCTACTTGACACGCAATAACTGTTTAAAAAATAATATCCTGCATCACATGCAGGAAATATGTATAACCATAAACATAGTTATGTGACAAATATTATGCGCCATTTACTAGATTAAGGAAGTGACACCAGTTGCTATGTTGTTTTTTAGTGAGGTGGACCTGTACCGAGGAGAAGAGGAAATAGAACAAGACCTACAGGGGAAGCACCAGTCAAAGTCAGGTAGTGGCCAGTTGTTCAGTTCAGTCTGTATTACAATTTTGGAGAGGTTTCTGTGAGGTGTTTTTTGTCTGAGCTAGAGGCGTCTTTATTCCCATCACTGGCTGTTGGTGAAGCCCAGAGCAGTGTATCAGCTGCTGAAGATCTTCAGACGTACAGTGAGAGAGAGTGGAAAGGCAATACTACTAAAAGTCAACTTATCCGAAAGGTGAGCCTGCTTCTCTCGCACATTAAAGGTGTCTCTTAAAGGAGGCTGCATATCACATGCACATCTTTTTTCCAGGGTTATGAAGCAATAGCTAGTGAGTTTAATCTACGCAGAGTAAGAGGTGATAACTATTGTGCCCTGAGAGCAACGCTCTTCCAGGTGCTCAGCCAGTCCAAACAACTTCCTGTCTGGTTACGTGACTTTGACATCATTAAGGTAAGTTGGCCTTGTGTTTAGGCTTTAGGCGTCTTAATACATCCTTACTAATTCTGGACTTTGCATCTTTTATTTATTCTATTTATTATGTGTTTAATTTTGTGCGTTATGAATTTTTTGTTGTAGTGGCAAAAAGAAATGCATTCTGATATGGATTTTATTGAGGAGTGGCAGTTTCCATTTGAAATCAGGAAGAGTAAAGTACAACATCTTGAACAATGTCTGGAATTACTGAAGAAAAAGGTTACTTTTGTTTTTTTTCTTCATTTGTTATGTATAAATATTTATGTACACTACTGTTGAAAAGTTTAGGGTCGGTAAGATTTTTTTGGGATCACTACAATAAGGTTACATTAGTTAACATGAACTAATAATGAACTGTACTTTACCATTTATTAATCATAATATGAATGAATGAAAATATGAACAAATGTTAATTTTAACATTTGGTAATGCATTAAGATCAAGTTCTATTTGTTAATGTTGAACTATGAAC
Organism: Rhodeus uyekii; assembly: GCA_037043235.1. Lineage (NCBI taxonomy): Eukaryota > Metazoa > Chordata > Actinopteri > Cypriniformes > Acheilognathidae > Rhodeus > Rhodeus uyekii. The sequence goes on along the minus strand of JAWRVZ010000102.1, from coordinate 1,660,602 downwards.
AAACATGAACAATTGATTTTTTTTATTTTTTATTAACTAACATAAACAAAGATTTAAAAACAAAATATTTACAAATGTATTTCTCATTGTTAGTTCGTTATTTAAGGCATTGACTAATGTTAACAAATGAGACCTTATTGTAAAATAACCAATTAAAAAAAGATGTCTCGTATGCTTACAAATGCTGTGATTTAAGAAAAATAATTTGTACTCAAAAATACATTAAAAATGGTAATGTTGTGAAACATTATTACAGTTAAAAGTACTCGTTTTCTATTTTAAAGTATAAGTTATTCCTGTGACGGCAAAGCTGTATTTTCAGCATCATTACTCCAGTCTTCAGTGTCACGTGATCCTTCACAAATCTTTCTAATATGTTGATTTGGAGCTCAAGAAGCATTTCTTATTATTATCAATGTTAAAAAAAGTTTTGATGCCTAATATATTGCTGGACACCATGATACATTTCAGTATATAAACTTAAAAAGAACAGCATTTATTTGAAAAAGAAATAGTTTGTAACATTGTAAATGTCTTTAATGTCATTTTTTTACATTTTCTAAATGTATTCAAATCTTGTTGACCCCAAAATGAACTACCTGCTGATATTTTATTACTTTGTCTTTAGTGGCAAGAGGCTGCTGAGTGTAAAAGTCTTGAAGAGAGGGAGCGCGTGTGCCAGCAGATATTCAGAGGTCATGATGAGGAGTATGAGCTTCTGGAAGCGCTGAAGTTTATGATGCTGAGAACTGCCATTCAGCTGCACTCCGATATGGAGAAGGGCTCTGACGTACCAGAGTTCTGCTGGCTCTTCTTTGCTCGCGACTCATCCAAATGTCCCAAGACCTTTCTCACCAACCACCTCAGACATGTAGGCTTCAGTGGTGGACTGGAACAGGTTAGCATGGTGTTCAAAATAACTTTTCACCTTAAGGTTTAATTCTGGACCAGTAATGTATGAATAATAACTACTTGGGACCGTAAAAACGTATTATTATTAAACTACTGCCATTTAAAGGTAGGGTAGGCAACTTCTAACACGCTAGCTTTGAAAGCAAAAAGTGTTTATAAAATTGCCTGCCCGTACCTTTAATTCATGGCATTGTTTAAATGGTTAAAGTGATGATGTTTTTATTAAGGGACTTCTCCTGATGTTATGTTGTTTAGGTGGAGATGTGCCTCCTGGGTCATTCCCTCCAACAAACAATCCGGGCCGTTCGGCTGTATAAGTGTGACACTGAAGAGTTTATCACATACTACCCAAACGACCACAGGGAAGACTGGCCTACTCTACGCTTGCTTACAGAAGATGACAGACACTACAATGCACTCGTTCCCAAAAAGTCGTCCAAATTTGATGAACATGGTAGGCCAAAGTGGAATCAACCCTCAGATGGACAATCAAATATAACTACACGTCTTTAAAGAGTATATGGCAATCGCACATAATCTACAGAACTCAGGAGTCACTGTTCAATACTTGTGGTTTTTGCAGTTATGTTTTGGGATATTATTTTTTTCTTGTTTTAATTCTTTTAAAATAGGATTTTAAATAAATTATTTGCAGTGGTTTTATGAAATCTATCTGCACCCTCCATCTTGTATGGGATATTTTTAATGATTTTCATTAGTTTATAGGGTTAATTATTGCTTTGCATATTACAATAAAAATTTATCCAGAAATCTAAACTTTTGTGTGCCTGTGCGCTTTAGTACATTTTAGCTAGTTTAGTGTCCCATTCATTTTAAGATCTGTGTCATTCCGCTGATTATAATGTCGTCTTGTACGGTCTACTTCAGATGACTTTATTTTAATGGTCTAACCATTTATTGCGTTACAATGAGAAGTACGGCACACAAAGTGGGCAGGAAAAGAGAAACGACCACATCTCAATAACTCATATGAAGCATTACAACCATTTCAAATGACTTGTTCACTGAAACATTTTAATGAAATGTCACAATGAAAGAGTAAAGAAATGTTAGAAGAGATGACTCAGAAGTTTGTGGTTTCAGATGTAGTGAGCGTAATGGATAAAGCAGCTTCACTTGATCTGGTTTACGTTACATTGTGCCAAAAAAAAAAACTCAATAGAAGATCATTAAAATATTTTTGAGCATGTTTTGCCAGCACCTTCATATGTTTCTAACTGACCAAGTCATTCACTTGAAAAAATAAAATGGCTTTGCTCCAGCCCCCATGGTTGAGAAATTAGCGAGCTGCTCTATGCATTTTAATTTGACAAAATTTCATATTTTTGCTAGTTGCTTTTCAAGTATATAAAAAAAGTTGCTTTCTGTCTTGCGCTGAGATGATAATATGCTTCTCTACAGGAGTAGGAGTCGGTCATACAGAAATATGCATAATTGTCATTTTTGGGTGAGCGGAAATTGACACTTTGACAGGCAGCAGCGCGTCTCTCAAGACTCTCCCGCTCCGCAGCGCCACCTGCTGGCCGACAAATAAGATGCTGGGTTTCCACTGAGATTCTTGAGCGTCACTAAAATGATCTAATGTCTTAATTTGATATGCATTTATTGCGCTAACATTTCAGGTCAAATGAACGCGTAGTACTACGTGCAGGTAAGATATAAAGACGAAAACGACCGTTTTACCCCCCTCCCCTGCGGTGCTCGGACCTCTCTGGCAAGCCGTTGCCTGGGAATGAACTCAATTTTGGACAGCTGTGTGTCTTTCAGCAGTGTATTTCTTTTTAATACAGCAGTGAGTGTCTGCACGCAGCAGGTGACGTTAGGAAGAGGAGTGGCCTTTAAGCAGCGACCGTCTCCCACGTGTTGTTAAAGGAGGATGATGATTTAAGTACAGTTAACCGAGTGGCCGTCTACAGCCGAGCGACTCCATCTATATGTCTTTAAACTCGTGTCGCACTTAATCGCCGCGGCCGATTATATGTATTTTTTTCCTCTCCACTAATGGGTGAACAATGGAGAAGCCGTCCGCAGAAATTTCTGGTGACCCTCCTATTTTCCCATGCACCAGATCATTGTTTATGATGCTGTTGTTGTGTAGGAGGGCAGGGACGGACCTGATCTCGATGTATTTCTGCTAGAAAACAACTCAGAGCTCGACAGGCGCTGACCGGCCTCTCATCCTTCCAGATCCGAGCAACTGATGTTGGCAGTGCTGCCACTATCTTCCCGGCGAACATGGTGAAATTCCCGGCTCTCACGCACTACTTGCCTCTCATCCGATTCCTGGTGCCGCTGGCCATAACCAACATAGCCATCGACCTCGGCGAACAGGCAAGTATGAATGAATTGTGCGTTATAGACAGCGCATCGTGACGTAAGGTCGGTTGTGTATCTTGGAGCCTGACACTGCAGCAATGGCATCCCTCATCCCTCCTGTTTATCAGTGGCTCGCGCGCGTATGATGCGTTGATAACGTTGTTCGTAGGTTAGGGCGAAATGGTGCTTTTATTTCGTAAGGAAACGGGCAAACCTTGGCCCTTCGTTTACATGGCATCATCACAAACAACATGAGCCGATCAGCTGTGGTCGTCAACAGCTGGCCATACAGCGCATCCAATAACATGTCACACTGAACAATACAAAAGCAATCTGACACAGATGAATGTGCACTTTTGGATGGGCTGATTTTGTTTTCACCTCTGCGTGAACTGGCCTTGTTTTTGTCAATCAGTAACGAATGTAAGTGCGCTTCGCGGTATTTTCTTTTTATTGTCACAGTTATTACGTGTTCAAACGGGGTAGCTAGAATAACCCTAAAGCCTTGGTTTATTAAACATTTTATTCATGTAATTCACATCTCATTTTGATGCTCTTATGTTTCTTTCTGAGGTTTTAATATATCATTTATGCATTATGGAAAGTGTTTTTATTATCATGAGTTTCATAGGTTAATCTTGTTCACACCGTTTTTATTATTATTTTAGTGTTGTTAAATTCAAATATTTTAATTGAATGTTTGTGGGCATAACCATTATTGACAGACCGATAATCTTTTATCGGTTCTTGATATTGGGTTTACAAATAATTTAAATGGTTATTTCATAATTGTTTTGATTTTTACACCTCTTATTGAAAAATGAATTCCTGTTATTTAAAAAGTTTAATAATTAAATAATTACGCTACACATTTCTAACTGGAGAATAAATGTCTTATTCAAACATTTAATTACTTAATAATAATAATAATGTTGAAATATCCATAATGTTTTGTTGTTGTTGTATAACAAGAAGTTGTTATTGTGGTTTTAAATACGGGATATTTGAAACGTGCCCATAAATGATCTGTATTGTTATTGGCCATAACTTGCAATGTCAGTTAATCGTTAATAATGATAATAAACTGTTGCATTTGACAGTTGTTGAGGAAATGTATTGTGCTGATGCAATCCCTCAGTTGTCATGATGACAAAGGACTTTTTTGCTAAGTAAATGAGAATTTTTAAATTAGAATGATTACGATGGATGCATTCACTACACTGCCAAATTCATTTGATTTGGGGAAAACTGGAGTGAAATATTGTCTTTAGTTTTCGTTAGTTTTTTCAGAATCAATAATAGTAGGAACCCTAAGAGCCTGTCTGGCCACAGTAACAGACAATCATTATCTCTCGGCACATTGTTGTAAGGCGTTGGAGATGAAGACAAAGAGAGTCAGAAGAAGGTAGCAGATAAGGAGGGGGAAAAAAACTTACATTCATGTGTCCTTTTGACTTTATCTCTTTTTGTTCAGGTCTAGCTGTGTCTTATTAGTTCTGTGACTGATTATCTACTGTTGTATCATCCAAATGAAATCTTAAGATTTAAACATAAGCAATGTTCTCATTTAACAGCAAATATTACAGAAGGGTGCCACCAGGTTAGAGTCGAGCAATGGTTATTTAATTGTGCAGTAACGCCTACAACTTGAAGAGCAAGTAAAAGTTATGTACATCTCAGCATTTTCCAACAAGTTTGACATCTGACACATTTCCAAATCACCTTCTCAGGTGTTTGAGAGGGATAAATTCTGGCATATGGACAGTTTTTACAGCTTTATTGTCACAATACATAATGTTTATCAATAAAAGTCAATGAATAAATGTAATATCTATAACTATTTTTCCTCTTTCTGCTTAGAAATGTTTCTTGATAGTGTTTGGACATTCTGCAGACTTTTATACTGTGCTATTTAGTAGCACCTAGTGCATTGTGATACTGAAGTTTGATACTGAAGTTTCACACATTTTCAGTTTTTAAAGAGAGAAAAGTCAGTAGTCCTGCGTAGCAAATACCAGTCCTCACATTTGGATTCATTTCTGGGGGTCATGCCATGAAAGGCATTTAGTCAGTGGATACAGTGTTAGTTAGTGCTGTATATCTTAGGTATAAAACCCTCTTTGTGTTAAATAATCCCATGAGGAGTGATAGTTTTCCTATCACCCTTTAAATCCCTCAACATCAGGAAATCGATAATGCGACTAAATCTGTGTATGTATGTGTATGTGTATATATATATATATATATATATATATATATATATATATATATATATATATATATATATATATATATATATATATATATATATATATATATGTTGAAAATAATGTGTGTTTCTGATAAATGTGTATCACTTCTCTCTTCTTCTACAGGCTTTAAACAGGGGAATAGCAGCAGTCAAAGAGGATGCAGTGGAAATGCTGGCCAGCTATGGTCTGGCCTATTCACTCATGAAGTTCTTCACAGGTCCTATGAGCGATTTCAAGAACGTAGGGCTGGTGTTTGTCAACAGCAAACGGGACAGAACCAAGGCGGTCCTCTGTATGGTTGCTGCAGGAACTGTGGCTATTATTTTCCATTCTCTCATTGGTCAGTCTGCCAGTCTATCATTTCCTCCCCTCCACCTCTGGTCTTGCAATGACTAGTTTGTACTAAATGTACATGGAACACCGTTTTGTTTTGCACTTTTCTAAACAAATGTGTCATGGTAGTAGACTTAGTGTCTAGTATTATGACTGGAGAAGGACCTCTAATGGTCTTAATCACTCAGACTCTACTCATTGAAGCCAGATGTAACTGTTCTCTGAAATAAATGTAATCGCACAAAGGAACGTTACATTCCAAGCACAGTTCATCCGCTTTGTTGATGGAAAGGCTTTTTGCCAGGTTATTACCGTATTTTCCCGCATATAACCTGCAGACGCAGATAATACAGGGTTTTGGGGGTTAGTGTTATGTTGGCATAACCCGCACCTTTATATAACCCGCACCCATAGATTTATGAACTTTTTTTGTAAGTTCACATTTCGAATGTTGCTCGCATGACGTCAATTATCCATAAATGTTCAGGTTCGGTACAAAGTGCTTCTGTGCGAAATTCAAACAATAAGAAAACAAACACAAGTCAGAATCAGAACAAAAAGAAAGAACAGTCTCTCCCACTGTACAGCAGCACTTAACTTAAGAAACGTTTTCTGCAGCTGAGATGAGAAGAGCCCGCCCTCATGGCAGCACAGCCAATCATGTCTTCTTGCATGATTGACAGGTCAGACAGCCTATCAGCTCCAGCTATCAGAGTGACAGTATAAGGGCCAGAGACAACACCCCTCGCAAGAAAGGAAAACAGAAAGAAAATGCCACAAAAAAACCTTACGTCCTTAGGGATGTAACAAATATATTGAAATATTATTATGTGTAAAACATTTGTGATATAGCCCGCACCCTTATATAGCCCGCACCCCTTGCGGAGTTTGTAAAATCTGGTATAATCCGCGGGTTATATGCGGGAAAATACGCTACATGCCTGTTCTCTGTACTCTCTGTGAATGGAAAGGCCTCTCTCAGACAAACAGTCCAAACTCACAGAGGTAGTAGATTGCCATTTATTTTTGGATCTTTGTTCACCCTCTATGATTATATTGTCATTAAACAAATTGTGCAAAATACTTCACTCCTACTCAGCAGGAAATAAGTTCTGCCACCCATATTTATCAAATGACAAATACTTAAGTTTGTAGTTTTTGGTTAAAAATGGTCCAATCATCTTAAAACAGTGTAATTCAAAAATTTTATTAGAAAAATGTAATGAGTCAGTTTCTCTACCCCAAATACATATGTATTCACACAAATAGTCATTTACACACAAAGCAAAAGATCTGAGACATTTTTAGCTGCTCCACAGGGCCCATATGGCATTTACTGCTATGAGTGCATGAAGAAAGAATGTTACCAAGGTAACCTCGAGGGATATAGGATATAAACCACCACCCTCTTGGAGGAGTGCATGAATTTTTAACCACTAAGCCAACACCTGTCCGCCGCACTTAATTATGTGCTTTTAAACGAAGAACTTACTGTCTGTTAACATAACACGGTCACTCTCCATCATCTTGCGTGCAGTCTCAGACATGTTTTGCCCATTTGCACAGTGAGTTTGGAAGAACTGCGTCATCCATCTGTGCATCATGTCACTGCACATATTTCTGAGAAAAGGAAAAAGACATCGGAGAAATGGGAGACATGAGAAATATATTATATTATCCATCCAGTGTAGGGTCACAGGGATGCTGGAGCCCATCCCATCCCAATATAATAAAATTAATATTAGAACTTCTGTGTCCTTGCATGTTATTTGTGTACATTATTTATAATATTACAAATTAATCTGTCTCACTTTTCCTTGTTTAGCCTACACAGATCTGGGCTATTACATCATTAACAAACTGCATCATGTGGATGATTCTGTGGGGAGTAAGACCCGGAAGGCGTTTCTCTATCTCGCTGCCTTTCCTTTACTTGATGCCATGGTGAGTGACATGCCAGGCCTGGAGGTATTCGGTCGTAGTGTCATAATATGTTCTTGCTCTGACCGCCAGATCTGATTCGTCTGGCTGGCACAAGTGGGTGGGCAGAGACAGTATGTGTGTAATCGTGTGGTACAGCCAGGCATCAGAGCCTATTGAGATCTGGAAAACCATCAAGCTCCTTGGGATGAATAACAGCCCACGTGGAATGGCTTGTGCCTCTCAATGGAGGTTAAAGTTCAGCAATGTTTTGTTTAAAGTGTTAAGTCTCTAGATTATAGTGTATACCCAGTCCTAGGTGATGAAATGTGGTATTCCAGGGGGGTTCACCAGATTTTAGTTTGAGCTCAGTATTTTTTATGAACAAATGGAAATACGCAGAAATGTTAAGCAGCAAAACTGGTTTGAAAATTGATAATAAGGATATATTTCTTGAGCACCAAATCAGCATATTAGAAGAATTTTTGAAGAAAATAAAATTAATCAGGAGGAAAGGAATGCAGTGACTGAAAATAAGTCTTGCAATAGATATTATTGTTATACCATGTCACATTAAAATACCAAGCTGATGTCTGAAAATAGAACATGAAGGAAATTTTACAGCTTATTTAGTCATACTGACGAATATAAATTATTTGTAAATTGTAGCGCAACATTTTGATTTGTTTTAGTCTTTTTGAGTTCAACATCCCCAAACTTGAAGTGCCAGAACTCCTATAATCTAAATGCAGTAGGCTCATCAGGAAAAATATTTTTGGGGGATTAGTGACAGTTGATATTAGTTCTGATCTGTGGTTTCAGGCCTGGACTCATGCCGGAATCCTTCTGAAGCACAAGCACAGTTTCCTGGTGGGATGTGCCTCTATTTCTGACGTCATTGCACAGGTAAGTGTCAGATTCATTGAATCATCATGTCATTATTGGATTTCAGATGTATTTTTACTATCTGTATTCATATGTTAGTGTTTATGTTTTTGATGTTTTGTAAATGTGAATATGGTATAAATTATGATAATTAAAGGTGAGATGATGGGGAATGTATGTGCTTTTCAAAGTTGTGGTGTAATTTGTTTTTATTAATCATGTGTTTGGGTTTGAATTAATAATAGTCTATATGTGTAACGGGAATAGCTATATTTATCACTGTCATTTTAATTGGTTACACGGTTCTGCCTCTCTCTCTCTCTCTCTGTCTCTCTCTTTCTAGGTTGTGTTTGTGGCAATTTTGCTCCACAGTCACTTAGAGTGTGTGGAGCCCTTGTTGATCCCAATCCTCTCTCTGTATATGGGAGCCTTGGTACGCTTCACTATCGTTGGTTTGGGGTACTACAGGAACATTCATGACAACATCCCTGAATCCAGTGGGCCTGAGGTTGGGGTACGTTCAACGACCAATTCAACCAACTTGCATTTCACTGTGTAGAGTGATTCGGTCTTATTGGTTTTCTATACTCATTTGTTCTCGCTCTGCCCCTTCAAATGTGTGCTATAAACTGACACTCACTCTGTGTAATAGGGTGATGCCACTATTAAAAAGATGCTAAGCTTTTGGTGGCCGTTGGCTCTCATCCTGGCTACGCAGCGGATTAGCAGACCCATCGTCAACCTGTTTGTGTCACGGGATCTGAAAGGAAGCACGGCTGCCACAGAGGTTAGCTGGGCAAAAGCACACATGTCTTTACAGTATTTAAATATCAAATTGTAGTCATAATTGTTATTTTCTGTCATTGAGATACAACATATGTGTGAATACTGTATGTAGCTACACATTGTGAAAGTCTCCCAAAGCTCTGCATATTATTCTGAGAAGAGACGGGGGAATGTTTCCTTTTATTTCTTCTATATTGCCAATTTGCCATCTATTTTTATTTTAAATGAAGCAGTGACAACAGTTGGACTTGTTTTTGTTGTGAACTAAAACTATTACAAAACTGCTTTCGGTAATTGTAAGCTAAAATAAAATCTAAATATAAGATGAAAACTTTTATTAAAATTAATGTAAGTACTAAATACTTATTTATTTCATTGTTAAAACTGAAGTAAAAATAAATTAAAGCTAAAAAGCTTTTATTTTATTTTACATAAGACTAAAATAACAATAGTAAATAATACTAAAATAACAAATAATAATAATGCTCATTTCATCATATTCATGGGATATCACATCATGGGATAATTGGCTCTTTGCATCCTGATTGCAGCATTTATGTACCAACTTTACCACATTTTCCCCTGCTTTAATTTTAAAGCTAGGTTTATACAATAACTATAATGACAAAATAATCGTTATTGTCGCTTTAGTTGTTTGGTGCGTAGATGTCAGTAATATTTTTCGTCACTCAGCTATAGAAACTTCATAAACAGAATAAATTGTGGGTGTTTAATGTTAATATATTTAATGTTTAATGTGACTTTCTGTTGTTTTCTAGGCTGTTGCAGTTCTCACAGCAACATATCCAGTGGGTCATATGCCATATGGCTGGCTCACTGAACTCAGAGCTGTTTACCCTGCATTTGACAAGGTAAGTGTTGTTATTTTACCTTAAACTAACATTTTTTAATCCTTAATCATACAGTACTAAGAATGCTTAATCCTGATCATCCTCTGCATATATATACTTAAGTTAAAATGACAGCTCTCCATCATCTCCTCCCAGTTTTCTGCCTCAACAAAAGGAGTCAGTGTACAGTTTTTTGCTTTTTTATTTATACCACGCTGTCTAACTTTGTCTCATACCCTTAAGGGATGACAAAATTAGTTTATATCTTCCACCTTTTCAATATGCTAATAATGCAGTATGTCTATTATCTCGTTCTACTTTATGACAAAGCAATTATTTTTTAGGTGAACAGAGTGGGTTCATGGAGACAGACCTGCAGCTAGAGTCCCAGAGACTGTAATTAAAATGATGGTGCTATTTATGGATGTTTGACTGTAGAAAAAGGACTCAAGGTCCACAATTAGGAAGTTCACAGGAAATGGGGGGACGTTCTCTGGCCACAGGTGGCTGGCCAACCGTAGTTAATTATTTTACTTATCCATAAAAGTATTAACTACGGTTGGCCAGCCACCTTACAGTTGATCTACATTACTGTGTAAAAGTTTGTGTTCTGTAAGTTTTAAAAAAAATGTGTTTTAGTAAGGTATCATTTGCTTATCAAGGCTGCATTTATTTTGATTAAAAAAAACAATAAAAATGATATTACAATTTAATATAACTGTAATGAAAAGTAAATGTACGGTAATTAAATGTAACTAAAATGTAATTTAGTCCTGTGATGGCAATGCTGAGATTTCAGAAGCTCTTGTGCTCAATAAACATTTATTATTATTATCAATGTTGAAAACAGTTGTGCTGCTTAATATTTTTGAGAAAACTGTGATGATTTTTTTCAGGATTTTTCACTTTGATGAACAGTGTTTATTTGAAATCATATATTTTTTTACATAATAAATGTCTTTACTGTGACTTTTGGTTAATTCAATGCATCCTTGCTGAATAAAAGTGAATACAAAAATTAATCTTACTGACCCCAAACTTTTGAATGATAGTGTACATTATAAATGCTCAAAACATTGTACATCGTACATTATCAAGTAGAAATGAACTGCTTTCCTCACATCTGCTGTGTCTCTTGTTTTCTTCTCATTTTCTAGAATAACCCCAGCAACAAGTTTGCCAACAGCGGTACAGTTGTGACAAAATCCCACATCAAGCGCTTCACTTTTGTTTGTTTGGCTCTTTCTATAACGGTAAGGTCATCCACATTCTCAAACTTCATCCTCCGTCTGGCTTTAATAGTGCTTGTTTCATATTTTGGTAACTGTGGTTTTCTGAAGTTCAGGGAGTTTAAAGGTGCTGTGGGAGTTTATTGTGACCGTGGGCTGCAGTCATATTTTTTTGTTTAGCCAATCAGGAGGAGCTTTCCATCTGTAAATTGTAACACCCCATATATAGAAAGCTGGAAGTTTAAAACAAGGTAAATAGAGCTAGTCATCAAAGAATAGGCAAGAATTTGTCCTCCTCAAATTAATTTATTATCTCCCTTACCTGTGGCGTTGAGATGATGCTCTCCTGCTCCATTTATGATTACACAGGTCACCACGTTTCTGTGTGTGTGCTTTGTTATGTCTGAAATTGCATACTGTATAGTAGGTACTACATTTGGTTTAAAACCACCGCCATTCACAAATCCTCTCCCGTGGCCTCATGGGATGGTAAAATAAAGTCTATATATTAGGAAAGTCGGCATATTCGACGTAAGGGTGTTGAAATAGGGGGTGTCTTTAATTTTATGTTTTTTTTTTACTTTGCTCCCTTTTGTCTACATGTATAATGTTTGAACCCACACAGCCTAATCAGTAAATATTATGTTTCCTTATATTTGAATTTGTATTCTTCCATTTACGGTATACTTAGGTTTCTTAGGAGTGCATTAGGATATTGTGAGTGCTTTTAGAGTCAGGCTAAATGATTAATTGATGCTGTCAGCTCTGTAACAGGGTCAGATCTTCCCTCCCTGACCTAGAAAAAGCCGGCTTAGTATTATACTACAGTGATTTTTACTCCACATTTTCACTTCTCTGTCAGTGATGTGGCAGGAGAATCGTGATCGTATGAGTCTGTCATCAGTACGATAAGGCTTCTATTTAATGCTTTAATTTAATATTTTAATTAAATTTAATATTTAATACTCTTATGTAAGCGCTATATTGTTTTGTTCACTGAAATGTTGCATGAATGCACTGCAAGGATTGAATGCTATGGTTTATTTGCATTTTAGGCATCTGGATTTTATATCAACATTTTGCTTAGAAATTTCCCCTTGGGACTTTATTGTAAATTAAATATCATTGATTGATGGTTTGTGTTATTGATGTAGCAAGTGTTGAGATGTGCTCTCGGCTCCTTGGTCACATATATCTGTGAACACGCTTCGTTTTCCAGTGCTGTTATCCGCATTTCAGAAGCTCTTCTCCACCCAAATAGATATAAACAGTTATGTGTGTAAATGATAGTGTTTTAAAAACTGTGTTGCTTCCAGATGTATGCTGGCTCTAAAATTAACACATATCCTACTATATTACTACTTTCCACTTCATAACCAGTACTATCAGTATCCCATTTCACAGAAATGACCAGGAATATTTTAGATTTATTTTGATTTGATTACTTAAATATTAATTGCTAAATGTTGTTTATCTAATTTTCTTCATTATATATTATGTTATGTGTGAGATTTTCTGGATAGAGTCATTCAGGTAGTCTTCTCTGTGCAGCTCTGCTTTGTGGTATTCTGGGCGCCACACATTTCTGAGAAGATCCTGGTGGACATCATAGGAGTAGATCAAGCCTTTGCTGAGCTGTGTGTCGCCCCATTACGAATTTTCTCCTTCTTTCCCATTCCAGGTATTTCCTTTTCAGTAAATTTCCATAATGTAACATTTTACACAATTTAGAGGAAATGGCTGTATACAAATTTAAAGAGAGTACAATTTTAACGATTACGGTTACTATTGTTAATATTTAATAAACAAGCACAGAAGACACTGAACACACTCTACCATTCAAAAGTGGGGTTGGTAAGACTTTTTAATGCAAGAAAAATAAAGTAAAAACAGTAATTGCAATTAAATTACAATTAAACAGTAATTACTATTTAAAACAACTGTTTTCTGTTTTAAAATATTTTTAAACAGTTCTTAGAAACATTATCAATCTTGAACAGTTGTGTGAAAACCATGATACATTTTTCAGGATTATTTGATAAATTGAGAGTTCAAAAGAACAGCATTTCTTTGAAATCTTCTGTAACATTATAAATGTCTTTACTGTCACTTTTGATCAAATCAGTGTATTAAAAAAATCATCCTGATCCCAAACATTTGAACACTAGCATATTGAACTTTGTAAATGACCCTATTAAAATTTTGTTTAAATTTGCAGAAATTTTTCTGTAAAGTTCTATAGCTATAAATTCTCTGGGGGCCTTCTCGTGACAAACAAAAAAGCATGATCTAGGGTCTGATGTGCAGTGCATAATCAAATGGACAGATGGTCTTAGGGGGACCAGTTGCTCTTTTAAAAAAATGTCCATTTCAAAAGACTAAGGTCATGCTTCAGTTACAATGCCCCAGGCTTACAGAAACTACGACACAAAGAACCACAATGAGAGCTCAAAGTACCTTTGAACTTTATTGTACTTGGACTTTTATGATACAACGGTACTGATTGCCATGCAATGATTGGCATGTAAAACATGTTTTCACATGATTGCTTGACACCGAATTTACATGCCCTGAATTCTCTGTTGTTTTTATCATCAGTGACGATTCGTGCTCACCTGACTGGTTGGCTCATGACCCTGAAGAAAACCTTTGTCCTGGCGCCCAGCTCTGTCCTCCGCATCATTGTCCTCATTACCAGTCTCATAGTTCTGCCTTACATGGGGTAATTGTATTTGATTGTGCATATATTTACATTTATCCAAAGCGACTTACATTGCATTCAAGATACACATTGACATTCTAATCAGTTCTTGAGTTTCTCTGGTGATCGAACCCATGATTTTGGCGTTGCAAACGCCACGCTCTACTGTTTGAGCTACAGGAAAGCCTACCGCTACACCAGTAATGAGTAGAAACGTGAAAGATACAGACACTAATTGTTTTACTTTAGTGCATCAGGCTTTTTACATTGAATATTAAAATGTGTATTAGAAGCTTTTTATGCTCAAATTGTGCAGGGTACACGGGGCCACACTTGGTGTTGGATCTCTGCTGGCTGGTTTCCTTGGGGAGTCAACTATGGTTGCAATCGCAGCATGCTATGTCTACCGAAAACAGGTACAGTAACCCTGAAGCCTATAGGTTTTTCTGATGATAAAGTTGCTTTTTATTTGATTAGTGAATACAGTAAAAGAGCAATAACAAATTCAGTTCTGTGGTAACTCACTTGCTTTGATTCTTCAGACATGTTTATTCCAACACTGTGTTGTGTATTTTAAGCACACACATATACAGGAGACTGGGGGTAGTAGCTATTTCAATAACTATTAGGTCTCTAAGTCAAAATTCTCGTTTTAAAGTTCAAGAATGATTATTCAGTTTTCCATACCGCAGTTGTTTGAAGAAGTAAACGTGATAAAACCACAATGATGTATAAGACAAGGGTCAACTATGTCATGAAGGTAGTTTTAAACCAAAGGTTGAACTGTGTTCTCAGAAACCAGAGGTTGAACTGTGAACTTTGCCATGCTGTTATTGTTATTTTGAATTTTTATT
This sequence comes from Rhodeus uyekii, assembly GCA_037043235.1. Lineage (NCBI taxonomy): Eukaryota > Metazoa > Chordata > Actinopteri > Cypriniformes > Acheilognathidae > Rhodeus > Rhodeus uyekii. The sequence continues at coordinate 1,645,542 of JAWRVZ010000102.1, read as the reverse complement.
CATCAAAGAATCCTGAAAATGTATCAGTGTCCACAAAAATATATTTTAAACACTGATAATAAGAAACAATCTGATTTTGTGAATAAGAAACAAAATGATTTGGTGCTTTCTGGAGCACCAAATCATCATATTCAAATGATTTCTGGAAGATCATGTGACACTGATTAGTGAAGTAAATTCAGATTTGCCATACTTTTTGAAATATATTAAAATAGAAAACAGTTATTTTAAATTTTCACAAAATTACTGTTTTTACTGTATCATATAAATGCAGCTTTCATAAGTAAGGAGAGTAAACAGATCTTATCAACCCAAAACGTTTGAACAATATTGTACATTAAACTTTAAATTTTGATTATTTCTTGAAAGAAAACTCTTAAAAGAAACTTTTAAAAAAGCCTATATGGTTTATCATCTCCATTTCCCAGCATACCCCATATATTGTCAACATGCTCCATTATTTTGTAAATTAAATATAGTTTTACAAGATACCGATTTACAATATGGTTTCGTTATTTAATTATATGAAATAACATTTACGAATACATTTTTATGATCAAAAATTGTAGGCCTATATGTTAACTTTACTTAATGCACTGTGAACTAACATGAGCTTGACTGTTTTTTTTAAATAGCATTGCCAAAGGTTAATAAATGCTGTAAAAAAAAAGATATGGGCATTGTTAGTTAATGTTAGTTCATGCTTTAACTAAAGTTAACGATCGAAACCTTGTTGTAATGTGTTGCTTTTACAAACTCCATGTCACATATTTCATTGTGAAAGTTTTGTAAACCATTCTTGCATAATTTCACATTCAGTTCAATATGACAAATTATGTAAGGATGGCTAATGAATGCTTGTTTGATCAATGAAGACTAGTGTGTTGGGGTAAAATGTCTTTCTGCCCACACAGAAGAAAAAGAAAGAGTCAGATGAAGACATGACCATCGATGGGGAGGACTCTGCCCCCATGAACGAGGTCAGGGCCAGGGGCCGCATGGATGACATTGTGGAGTTAAGAGAAGAGGATGAGGAAGAGCTGGAAGAAGACTGAGCAGTGGATTCGAGGCTGAGCAGGATGCATTGTGGGAATCAGGGCCTTCTTGCTTTCTCGGGCAGTGTACTTATTGCTTACTGTCCCTTGCTGCCGCCCTTTCCCTCCTGCCTGTGCACAGTTGAAATAAACACAGAGGAAGATTTAGATATCAGTTGTGAAGACTACAGGTGTCCACTGCAGCATATCTTTGTTACAGTACACACGCAAACATACTAATGCGTACATGCGTCTTCCAGCTGCTGTCAGGAGACTTTTTTTTCTTTTCTTTTTTTTCTGATGCAGGTCAGTGAAAATATTAATTTGTACCAAAGCAATGTTGTGCATTAACTCTTGTTATATTTTTCTGTATGCTGATCTTTAATGTGCTACCGTCCTACACATTTCAATGGAAAGACTATGCTAAATGCAGTTACATCATTTGCTTGGAATGTAATTCCTGTTTCTTCTTCTTCTTTACCTCTAATATTTCACAGAAAGGACAGACTTGATATGATTTTTGAGGTCCAGGGGCAGTGACCTGTATTACTGCACAGTTTCAAGGACCAACTAAATGTTTTTTTTGTGGCTTTTAACATTACAACAAATGTCAACAAAGGATATATATATATCACAGATTTATATTGGAATTGAGAATTAATTTGATGGACATCTTAGCAAACAATAGTTTCAGAGTGACAAATGGTTGGAGTTTATGGGTCGTCTAGAGGACCTATTTTTTTAAATATACATACCGTATGTTGTAGGTGTATAAAATATGATACATTTTGTATGGGTGATGTTGTGAACTCTGTATATTGTAGGAAAAGCAAGAATTGGACCGTGTGTTTCATAATTGCGTCTATTGGAAGTCTTTTTTTTTTAATCTTAATTTATTTTGGGCATTTATTTTGTATCTCAGGATGTTCGTAATGGAAAATATTAAAGTACTATAAAGTCTGATTAACGATCCTTCCCTCATGAGCTGGTTTTCAAGTTTCTCCATTGGACAATGATACACAGTTTAAGCCAGTGCTTGTTTCATTTGGATTATAGTGAAGTCTGGCTTAGCGTGTATTAGAGATTTCCTCGATAATGCAAAGTACTCATGATAGAAATATTTATTACAGTTTTAAAAAAAAGTCTTTGGTCCTCTTATTAAACATTGAAAATGTGGTTTAAAGTGGTCTATATGGTGAGGTTCTTATGTTCTGTCTTTTATTAAAATTAAGAATAGAATGTGTTTGTCACTTTTACTGCAGCTGATGTGAAGTCTGCTACAAAGAAAATAAATTATACTCGAGATCTCATGTTTATCGAAACGTAACGAGAATAAAAAGTAAGCTAAATTAGATCTAATTGACACTTTATTTGTCATGTGACTGGTAGAAACAATGGCAGCGAATACCTTGATTTGATAGCAGTAAAACGACGTCCCCTAGCGTGCAACATCTGTCCATGACATCTGAACAGAAATCCGAGCAGGTGCCAAAGTAGTGCACGCCCAGACTTACACATTCTCTTTTGAGGGAAGTGTAACTTTAGAGTTGTGCCCATAGAACCCTGCATGTTGTTTTTCCTTGTAGCATTTTACAGTGTTCAACAAGTGTCATGAACTAACAATTTTTCTTTTTACAGCATTTAATGTATATTTTCAAGTGGTATACATTTGCATTGTATTTAACGTATAATGAACAAAGATCACCATTGTTAACATTAATATGTATTAACATTTTCCTGTAATGTTTCAAACTAGCAATAATATTATAATTTCATGATACCTAATACATTAATGTGACACTTCAACTAGACATAAATATTCTGTCATCATGTACATGTCATTCAAAAACCGTTTGACTCTCAAAACACAAATTTCATATTTTGCTGAATGCTTCCACTGCTTTTTTTCCATATAGGTCAATGGGGTCTAAAACAACATTGGACCCTTTTGATTTTCATTATGTTTAACTTTTTTCAAAATATATTTTGAAATTTTGTGTTTTACAGAAGAAAGAAAATCATACAGTTTTGGAACGACATGAGGGGGGAGTAAATAAATGATGACAGAATTTACATTTTTGGCTGAACTATTATTTTGAACTTTGGTGTTTCCAGTTGCTCTGATACAAGCAATCTTAACTTGATTGTAAAGTGCAGTGTTCCGTCCATGTTATCCATTTTCCCCATTGTATTACAGTTCGAGCAATATTTTAATGTGTTACCTGGCAGACATTGACAGAAATCTGATGTATGAGGTGATTAAGCAGAAACACTCCCACTACAGTGCATTCCCATGGGGTCAGACTTTCCCTTGTGCACACTTGGCTCTGAAACAAAAACCTTTAATAGTAACCCCGATGTGAAAGCCCTCCCCCTCCCCATTGCCCTCTGTCACACCCAGGGCCCTCTCTCATGACTAAACATGGGCCTTTGGCATTTTGCAAATTAAGAAAAGACAGGTTGTGCCAAATGACTGGAGGTAAAGTAGACCTTGCTCTCAGATATAGTCCCTGTGCGAGAGGGTCAGGTCTGATGGTTCTGTGCTCAGCCATATATCTTAAGTCACTATTCTTGAAAAGTATCCACACACTGAGCAGCCTTGCTTCTCACCATATGTTTTTAAACCTGTATGACTTTCATTCTTCAGTGGAACACAAAAAGATTTATAGAAGAATGTCCAAGTGAATGGAAGTGAATAGTGAAGAAGCAAGCATTTCAAGGCAATTCTTTTGTGAATTACAAAATTCTGTTTCTCACATAAAGCTTTCAATATGGCTTCAGAAGACTAGTTTTATGGACTATGTTCTTTTGGAGCCCGATTAAATTGGTCAAAAGTGACTGTGTTTCTAAATTGTTTCTTTCTATTCAAAAAACAATCCTGAAAACTGTTTTCAACATTAATAATAAGGATCGTTATATATACCAAATCAGCATATCAGAATGATTTCTGAAGGATCATGTGACACTGAAGACACTGATGATGCTAAAAATTCAGCTTTTCATCACAGGAATAAATTACATTTCATAACATATTACCATAGAAAACTGTTCTTTTAAACTGTAATAATATTTCACAGGAACATAATTTTACTGTATTTTTAATTAAAATAAATTCAGCCTTGATAAGCATAAGAGACTTAAACATGAACAAATCTTGCCGACCCCATATTTATGAACTGCAATATATATTATGAAATAATATTATTGTTCCCATACAATACATCCTGACATATTCGAAACACAAGACTGTAAAGGATTACCAATTATAATTATAATAAACATAAAACATAAAAACATATAAACATAATTATACAAATGAGAATTAAACCAAACACTCATTCAACAATCCTAAAAAGATTTGAGGTTCCCAGGACACAACGATATAAAGCCTGTTTAAAATCCTCTTCAAACTGTTTTAAGTAAATATTTAATTCCTGTTTAATAGAGCACTCATTTTAATATCTTAATGACTGCAGATCAATGTTTGTCTCGGAGCGATAATAATTACCAGTAATCTCACTCCATTAGCTGTTAATCCTACAGCATTTATTATGGATGGCCAGCAGAGGGAAACACTAACCACTTCTGGGAGGAGAAATCGAGACATGTTTGCTCCTTCATCCTTCAGGTCAAGATCAAACACTATATCATTCTAATATTGAACATCAGTATTAATCTGGATTTGTTTTTATAATAATTGTGATGATCACAATGAACCTATACATAAGTAACATTTGACAGCATTGCTGCAATGCAAATAACCGAATTAAACAATAAACGACAAACAGTACATTGAAGGCGAATAATATTAATTCTCAAAAATAATCGGCAGATTGTTTTTATTTAATCATCAGAAATATTTCATTAGGATGATTAGGATTTTCACTGGATTTATTTATTCAACAGTTACATTTTCTGTTGATTTTGTGATTATATATAAAATCACCCCTTCTAACATCGAGCTCAGACATCTGTGAGACAGGAGATCGTAAAGAAAGTGTAAATGAGAGGCGTTGGGCGCTAGTGTACCCTAGATTTAGTAGATTGTCAAAATTATCCTCAACTCAACCACTCAACCACTGTTTTCATGGAAGCTCCGCCCCGAAATAATTCCGCGACAAGTAGTTCCATGTGTAACTCGTTTTCATTAAATAAGATCGCATCTTGAGTTATTTTCTTTTTTGTTGCATACACCGTCATTCGGTTATCTGAAAGAAACATTTGTGGTCTGTTCATCTTTCTGCGCCAGGAAAATTTGTCGCGAACGGCGCAAGGATATATGAGTGAGGTGAAAAAAAAAACAATCCGTAGTATTAAAACCCGCGGGAGCAGCTGTTCGAAATCTTGCAGTAAATGACAAGCAGCCGCTCGGGTGCAGTAGTCACAGAAGTGCGTAGGTTGTGCGGCTCGACCCACTCCCACTTTGGACTTACTTTTACTTGATACTTCCATTCACTGGCATCTGACCATATTGCCAGTTTTCATTAAGTTTCACCACGGCTACGGTAAGTCCTTCTGAATTACGATGTAGAATAATTTTAGACGGGATTTTATTTATTTGTGTTTATATATCTGGCGAACTATCGTTCATTAACTACTTTTGGACCATAACATAAAGACGAGGTTCTGACAACTTAGACGTTTACATTTTTTTTTATATGACTTGTCTTCTGGATAATTTCTTGATGCGTAACACGTCCTGTAAGTCGATGAGATCAGACAACAGCACTAATGAAGGTTTTTCGTAAGATGAATAACTATGGCCATTTAAAGGGCAAGATCTCAACCATGCACTCTTCTTCACAGGCACTCACCATGCCGCTGAATTCAAGTATGGCGAGTAAAAATTATGATTACGACTACGATTCCTACCAGCCCTATTTCTATTTCGACAACGAGGATGAGGATTTTTATAACCACCAACACGGACAACCACCGGCGCCCAGTGAGGATATATGGAAGAAATTTGAACTGCTCCCCACTCCGCCCCTCTCCCCGAGCCGGCGTCCCTCTCTGACAGACCCCTTCCCCTCCACTGCTGACCAGCTGGAGATGGTTTCGGAGTTTCTGGGGGACGACGTGGTCAACCACAGTTTTATTTGCGATGCGGACTACTCCCAGTCTTTTCTGAAGTCAATTATAATTCAGGACTGCATGTGGAGCGGGTTCTCCGCCGCAGCTAAACTGGAGAAGGTGGTGTCCGAGAGATTAGCGTCGCTCCAGGCGGCGAGGAAAGAGGCTTCCAGGAGTGACTCTACGGACGCATGTCGGTCCAGTCCTAACGCCAGCTACCTTCAGGACGTGGGCACGCCTACCTCGCAGTGCATTGACCCGTCTGTAGTGTTTCCCTTTCCCTTGACTGACAGCTCAAAGCCGTGCAAACCGTCGTCCCCACCGGCGTCCACGACACTGCCACTGGATACGCCGCCAAACAGCGGGAGCAGCAGCGACAGCGACAGCGATTCCGGTGAGTCATGGTTTGTCTTAAACTCTCTCACTTGACGGGTCAATTTACACTCTGACGAGCTTTAATTGCATATCTAAGGTTTTAAACGCCACTAATATGCTCCCTTAGACTCGTGGTGGTTAAAGCGTTAATCCTGGATTGTAGTGTCGCTCCCACCCACTGCGCGCTATTCTACACTAGGTTGTCTGGTATGAATCAGCAGAGCTGCAAATTGACGCTTTTTTTCTACTTAATCCAAACAGATGACGAAGAGGAGGAGGAGGAAATCGACGTTGTCACGGTGGAAAAGAGAAAGTCTGTGAAGAAGTCTGACGCAGCGCATCAAAGCCCGGTCGTCCTCAAGCGGTGTCACGTTAACATTCACCAACACAACTACGCCGCCCACCCATCCGCGCGGAGCGAGCAGCCTGCAGTCAAACGGATTAAATTCGAGAGCCACATCCGGGTGTTTAAACAAATTAGCCACAACCGAAAATGCGCGAGTCCCAGGACGTCGGACTCTGAGGATAACGATAAAAGGAGGACTCATAACGTGCTCGAGCGGCAACGGCGGAATGAGCTCAAGATGAGTTTCTTCGCGCTGAGAGACGTAATTCCGGACGTGGCGAACAATGAGAAAGCTGCTAAAGTGGTGATCCTCAAGAAGGCGACTGAGTGCATAGAGAGCATGCAAGAAGATGAACAGAAACTGATCTCGGTTAAAGAGCAATTAAGGAGAAAATGTGAACATTTGAAACAGAGACTTGAGCAGTTAAGCAGTTCTTAAGTTGCTTGGACTTGATTTATGGACTGAACTTGTTTTAAGCATCCTTGTATGGTTATGCCCTAAATCAGTACAAGGTCTCCAGGGTGTGGCGAGTAGTGAGCAATCTGACCTGACATTGATTTATACAATTACACTGCCTCGATTCGAACATAATGGAGGTTGGATTTATTTGTATTTAATTTTATTTTAGTAATTAAATGGTCTGCAGTTCCATTTACTGTTGGCCTTAACTTAATACTTTGTTTTTTGTAAGTTTTGTACATATTTCACATGTGTATTGAAGACGCTGTTGTCTTCTGAATCCTGAAATGCATTTCTCTATAAAACTGTTTTTTGGCTAATCATGTTCTCAATGTGGACTTATTGCTCTTGTCCTTTTATCATTCTCAAGAATGACGCACTTAAAAGCCTTAATTACCTAATCCTCCTATGTTTAATTGATTTGGCGTACATTCAGTGTACACAAGACTGTTTTGCACATTTACCTTGGCTATGCATCATCTGTTTATCAGTTTAGGATGACCAATGCTTATCAACTACATTCTCCATTTAAACGCATCAAAGCCAATGAGTTGTGTAAAGCCCTGTAGGTTGACTCACACGTCTACATATTGATTCTGTTATCACCTACTATTCATGTTCTTGGTTACACTGACACAAACGGAAGCAGCTTACAGTGGAATCACTTTTTAATATGCAAGAAAATAAAAAGCACCTCAAACTTCCCTCTATAAATTACAAGACTGAATATTTTTAAAAGTATTTTAGACATTAACTTGCTAAGAAGAGCTTTGCTGCAAAAATATGCAGCCTTCTCTTTATTGGAGCAGTTTGGAAGACCATGTTGGAATGGTAAATCCCATACTAATACTAGCTTAGTCTTACCCTCACCTCCAACTCACAAGTGCTATTTTTGTTAAAAGTGTCTAGGGCAGTGGTTTTACCCATTTCAGGTTTTGGCACCCACTAATAAGCCAATGGCTGGAATCAGGTGTTTGATTAAGGAAACATGCAAAATATGCAGGGGGGGGGGGGGCTTCCAGAAACATAAGGGGTCAGCAATGTGTGTCTTGGAGTGCTGCTGTCCTGCAGAGTTTAGCTCCAGCTCTAATCAAACACTCCTGAACAAAATAATCAGGCAGGTGAGTATTCTTTTATCATGTTACTTGGAGATAACTCCACAGGACAGCGGCACTCCAGAACACAGTTGCCCATCCTTGGCACACATCCTCCTTTTTAAATCCAGATTAAACTTGTCTTTATTTTCTGCAATATAATTTTCTTGTCCTGCTAACTGGATGTTCAAACTTTTAAGGAAAGTTCTGGAGGACCTTTCTTCTCTTGCACACAAGCTCAAACACCTTACTTATTCACTCCTATCAAAATACTGTAATGGTGCATGATATTACCGTGTACATAAACATCCTCTAATGAACCTCTTACAACTGTGGAGCACAAACGTCCAAAGGTAAACACTGTCCTGTCATGTTAAGGTCTGGATTGTCTGGATTCTATTTCACAATAATGTCCAAAAACATCATGAGTGGTGCATTATTTAAGATAGATAAGTGTTTTATTAATCACCCTGGATCCATGTGGAGGAAAAAACGTAGGCTAATACTGTATTCTGAAGAGCCTGAAAGAGTGAAATCTGACAGGTTGTCAGACAGGGTAAGGGTAAGTTTTACTGTCAAACATTGTGGTATATACAATCTCTATTTGGATGATAATGTAACTAAATGGAGTTTATAGGATAGTTTTACGTGCCACAAGTGAACTGGTCATTGTTTTGAGTAGTTGTCGCGCTGTGACGTCAAGCCCTGATCTGACTACGCAAAGCGCAGACGATGCGCGTGCTGCTTTGAGCACATGGAGGAGAGAGGACGCACACTTAGCAGCCTGGCTAATATAGCCCGTGGGGCGCAAACACTTGAAAATAAAGAACATTTCCCATCTGTAAAGTGAACTGACTTGCCTAAGGCGTGCAAAATGGTAAGATTATTCTCCATTGTTGCGTTTAAGATGCATCCAGTAGTCCTGTAACAAAATCTTGGCTTTAGCGCAACAAAATGTGTTTGTAAACAGTGATCAATATAGGGTCGAATGGAAAACTCGAAACAATTGATTGAGAACCATTATTATTACAAATTTTATTATTATGCATTAAAGTGAACAAGTATGCAAGTAGTGAACTGTGCATGTGAGCAGTGATTTATTCAGATTTGTCAGATTAACTAATTTAATGCATAATATTGACATTTGCAGTTTACTAATTACTTTTAACATGTTAACATGGCATTAATGTTACTTATTGATTGTTTTGATGTTACCCACAGAAGATATTTTGTTGATGACAGATTTTATATAGAGTTTGTGTGTATAGTTATGTCTTGACTTGGTTGTGGAATCTACTCTACTGCAGTGCATACTCCTTTTTATTGTTAAAAGTCAACAACAATTTGGTAAAAGATTAAAGTGTTATTCTGAAAAGGCATGGAAGAAAAGCTTCCAATTTGTGTGTGTTTTTTGTAAATGACCATATTTTTTAAAATGCAAGTCAGACTAACGGGTCCGTTGACAATTTTATGGTATGATAAATTCAGAGTACCATTAATTGTCTCTATCAGGAGAGGGCCACACAAATGTTAGTCCGGTTAGCAGATTTCTTTGCAGGTCTTGTCATTGCCACTGTGTAAGCAGTGTTTGTCTTCCCTTATTACAGTGTGTTGACAGAGTTCATAAATTAATTTCTGTATGATAAACCGAGGTGCTCAGTCTATTATTGAATTTAGGACTACACTATAGGAGATTTACGATCCAGATACTGTAGGTGGATGTCACGAGGAGGAGGTTCCCCCTACCATTATGTGATGTCATATTAAGTCACTTTATGGTTCCGACATAGACCAACTTCTGTTCAAAGTGAATAGGAAGAGAAATTGTTATTTGCATCACTAGAGAAATTATAATTCTGTACTTATGCAAACAAAGACTACAGAATTGTCATTCCCAACCTGTATGCAGTTTGTTCTTTTGTTTCTAGTTGGGGTGGTCTATATTGGGTCCAGTGTTGTTTATGTTTAGCACCCGATTGACTTTCATTACCTGGACGAATGCTTCTTTTGTGTTCTGCAGAAGAAAGTAAGTCATATATGTTTGGAAGGAAATGAGGGTGAGGTCATTGACAGAATTCTAATTTTTGTGTGACCCATCCCTTTTAAATGATGGTCCAGTAAGTCTGCTGACACTTACAAAGTGCATTGCATTCTATAATTAATGCAAGAGCATTAAGCAGATCTGTAATTTAAAAGGGCTGTGCTTGTCTGTGCAAAGCCGTTCCATACATTTAACATGTCCCCTGAGAGCAGACCTGACTCAATCAGGAGGCTTAGATTTCAGTCTGTTACATTGCAGTTGAATGTCCGCTATGATCAAGGGCTGTATTAATGGGCCTCCTTTTCAGTGCAAATCAATTTTTCAGTTTAAGATGATGTCTGTTGGATGTTATGGTACCTCAGGTCGGCTGGACGACCATATTTACAGTGTAGGTCTAAATGGTGCAGCCCCCTGAAGACTGTTGACATATCATTTGTCTCTCATATGAACTATGCTGCTGATTTCATTGGTTATGAAGCATTGAATCAGATGCACCTAGGGAGATGTAGCAGCTGGTGGAGCATGCAGAAATGATTGCTGCAGGAACATGGCTGAATTAGTTTTGATTAGATGAGCGCGAATGTTGAACTGAATGTGCTGGATGGCACTCTGTTGAAGTTAATGGCCCAGAAACCAAGCTGGCCGGTTGTTCGCCCATACGGGAACACAAGTTTACTGTTTGGTTAAGGGCATCAGATTTTTATCTGATCCCATTATAGAGCCTCATATATGGGTTTTCAGCAGTTAAATGGAGGTTATGTAGAGGTTTGCATAAGCTCAAATTTCTTGAAATAACCAGTTACTACATGGCTCCCGGTAAAAAAGACTATGAAGCCATTAGGTAAAATGACCGTAAAATAAATTACTTGAGAAAGTATTAGATGACAAAGTATTAAGTAAAAATGGTTGCAAGGTTTGATGCTGCCACTCTAGTGATCTTGATTGTGTTTGCAATAATTTTGCAAAACAATAGGCAATATTGTTAAATATTCAATTATTATTTTTAGAGACTTTTATTTAGACTACCATTTTATTACGGCTAAAAAGTTTTGAATATGTACCTTTAATTACTAGTAACAGTCGTTTCATTTCGAGTGATTAAACCAAAAAAGATTGTGCATGGTTCAGCGACGGACTCAGTATATTAGGAACTAGCTATGAATGATTCACTGCCACTTCATGAGAATTTTGAGAATCTTTTTGTCTGACTTATTAAAAAGAATCTGAGGTTTTATCAGGCAGCAGACGTCTGTTGTGACATCATAATTGAAACATTATGTTTGTCTGTCACGAAGGTCACTGAATCACGGCCTAAACTCATGTTCTCTTTCATTTACAAACCAGACACTGTGTATTTGTCTCAATAACAAAGCCCAGATAAATCTTTATTTAAACTTTGTGTGCCCCTGTGGAGAGACTGTTGTAATTTCCTGTTGCAGTCGGTCCAGTTTTGGCTCTTAGCTCTGAGTGTTTAAACGATGAGTGTGAAGCAGACATGGTGCTAATATCACTGAGTCTTGCCCTTCTCACACTGGGAGTCATCAGGGGCACTGGCAGGCTACCAAATACTTAGAGAAGCAGCTCTGCTCCCTCTCTCTCTGATACTGCTTGCAGTGACTCTTTAGGGATTTGATATGAAACTCAATCTTTGGTAGCAGCTTCCATAAGAGGCTGTGATATTCAAGTGCTCAGCTGTTACATGTTGTGCTCTCGCTAACCCATCACCTAGTTCTGTGGTTCTCAACCAAAAATGGATCACAGATCTGTTCAACTAGGGTTGTAGATGAGAGGGAAAAATCAATGCAAAATTTGAAATAAACTGCAGCTAAGGGTATAAAGTATTTTATTATAATTTTTGTATTTCTTGCCAATAAATACTGGAAGCATAGCTACTGCTTTAAGTAAATTTATATTAAATATTTATTATGTAAATATTTAATATATATAAATAAATAATTTGTATATATATTACTACTATAGCAGCTTCATGATCTGTAATACTGTTATAGGGATTATAGTGTCCAATTCACATTTCATTGTAACATTTTCAACATGCACACAGGATTCAATTTCTCAAAAACACTTACGGTCTCCTGCCTCGCCCTCATCAATCAGAGAAGGATAGCATTAACTGGTAAGTGAAATGTGGACTGCAATGAGCGCTCAGGAGCACAGTTAGCTTGTAGGAGCGCACATCCCTTTTTCGCAGACATTGCTGAAAAGTTTCAAAGTGTCAATATCAAAGAAGGTAAAACACACATTTCTAACGTTAACTTACAATAACGAGAGAGAGAGTTCACTTCTGTTACTCTTACTGATTGCTCACTCAGCTCACACTTTTAGATTAAAACTAAGTCGTATATATTAGTAAAAACTTGAATTTGAATGCATGATTTATGTATAACGAGTGGTTCTCTTATAGGAAGAATCTCTAAAATAAAAATGGCCATATATATAACCAAAAATGAACTATCAATTTACAATGATTCCCATCTAAGAAATGGTCCTGATGGTAATGAGACTTAAACCCACATCCTTTGTGATCCAAGTCTGACTCTCTCTCTAACTGCTCCTTAAAGGGTCATGTATGATTTATTTGTGATATGTTACTTATAAGACCTAGTGATGGGATTTCCAGGATATGATGTTTAATGTAAACAGATAATTTTCTTGTGATTTCTCTCAAATTTAATAACTTTAAAGCATTTCCTCTTGTTTTTGGAAGCTGGTTTATTTGTATGGTATTTGTATTTTCCAGGTTTATATTTGTCTGTATTTGTTTTGTGTGTGTTGCTTAGTTTGCTTAATAAAAAAAGAAAAGAAAATGCAGTTGGTTTCTTGATATTAATGTTGAAGCATTCCTTGAAGGCAGGAAGTGATCAGATGGCACAATTTGTATCTCAGCCTTTTACGAGCATTTTATGGATCAGATAGCAATTCCTAGAGTCCAGGTTCGTTCGTCATGGCTGACTGCAGCAGTATCTGTGGCAAAGTGAGCGGCCTTCCCTTTCAAGTTATGGGACAAGTAGTTGAGGACTGAATGACTCTTCCATGCAAGCCCTGTGTGTCCCCAGGGAGGCTTGAATTGCTCCGGCCGGCCTCTGTGTAAAGTAGAGGAGATAGCCGGCCATCTGGAGAATACGATACGATCACCACTGGTTCCTGCCATTTAAAGTGCCCCATCATCCTCACTCCAGCACATCTTCCTTGGCCTTGACACGTGTTCAATGGCACTGTAGTCTCCGGCTTCTTTTGTTTGATTATTCCTGTTTATTATAATCCATGCTCAAATGCTCAGCAATGTGTCCTTTGTGGGTTGTGTGTGTCGCTGTGGATGTTTGTGTTGTGGTGTGTCTGTGTTTGTAAGGAGTATCATGTTCTTCTGAACACACACACATAAGGATGTATAGACGTATCACAACCAAGCACAATTAATTATTCAACTGGGCTCATACTGTGTGCTGATTGGATGAGGCAAACAAGCTAAACAAATGTGAAAGTTCATATTGAAAATAATCTTTTTCTATATAAGCTCACTCTTTGTTCTCATATACCATCTGGTGCAATTTGAGGAATCAGTAAGCAATACAGAGGAAAAAAGGCCTTTTTCCTTTATTTTTATTTTTTTGCTGTCAATATTAAGCTACTTGTGATTTGTCTTGAAATATTTTCAGATTAATGGCTGATAATACAGCTCTATATTTTGTCTAAATAAAGCCGCAAACTAAAATCAGTCATTTTAAATTCTACGATTGAAACATAAATGATCTGTTCTTTAAAGAATAACTTAAAGTGAATGTTAGATGATGGCAAAGCAGAATCTTTAATATTTTTAGCACTTTAGCATAAACTTATTTCAGTGAGTTACCATGGCAACACTTTTTCTATCTAATATTTACATTGCATTTTTGTTTTTGTTTAACAGAAATGTTATGAATATTTTTTGTTAATTATTACATCATCGCCATGTACAATTATATATCCAATATTATCTGATACCAAAAATATAACGGTACCAATATATTTTGCAACCCTAATTGTTCTGGTATTGAGCTTGAAAAGTTTTCTTTCAAATTGTGAACATCCTAAGAAATGTCAAATTCAGAGTAAATGTCTCTTGACTTGATTTCCCTAGATTACCTTTGGTGGAGGGCGAGAGTGGTTGAACAGTTCATTTAACCGCTTTCCAGAACAGATGGGACAGTAGCAGGAGATGACATGCTCTACTCTGGTGGCGTTAATGCCCACTTGAGTCTTATGATGTAATGGTGCTGAGCAGATGCCTGCACAGATCTTGATGTTAGAGAAGAGCCATGAAGTGTGTTCTCAGCAGCCAAAGGTCAAGAGCGCACCATGACCTAAGTGAATGCTTGACTAATTAATACATTTACCCAAGAGTTTTTCTGGAGAATCTTAAGTGTGTTGTAAGTATTCGCAGGGGGTCTTATAAATAAGGGTTCTTGCATTGGTCACATGGTAATTAGCCAGTCTTTTCCTCCTTTTGACACTAAAGCAACACCACAAGGGTGTTAAAACAATAAACTATAGATGTAGGGCAATACAAAACAACAGTTAAGGGTGTTAGTGGACAGCTGGCCAAACAGTTTCGTCTACTTCCCCTTATCCTGCTCAGGAGGAAATGTCTAGTAGTATTTCCTGATAGATATTATGCATTGAAGC
Source organism: Rhodeus uyekii (assembly GCA_037043235.1). NCBI lineage: Eukaryota > Metazoa > Chordata > Actinopteri > Cypriniformes > Acheilognathidae > Rhodeus > Rhodeus uyekii. The sequence goes on along the minus strand of JAWRVZ010000102.1, from coordinate 1,630,439 downwards.
TAATGCTTTCAAGGTTAGATACATGTGATGCTGTTTCATGATATTAGTATGGTATTTGAATGATGCACCATCTTGAGTATGATTAAAAAAGTTAGCTAGATCCAGCTAGCACTGAATCTACACAGTTAAAAGTCTTTTTAATATAAGCTATATATAAAGAATAAATGTGCCCTTAAAAAAAGGAGCTTTGGGATGTTGCTTCCATAGTTGTGAAAACCTCAAACAAGTTTGTTGTCTGAAACCGAGTTTACTGGTCATTTCAAAGTAACGTTAGTTTGTTCTAATTGTGCTCAAAAAATTATTCCTTGCTAACAAGATGTGTTCTTTCATGCTTATAAAAGTGGGCATCTTTTTTTCCCCCCAAATGCATGTTGTTAATCTTATTGTGAACCGTTCATCGATGTATATATTTCAGTTGATTTTGTTTCATTATCATTTTATTTTTTTGACTACTCAATCCGTACCGGAAACACAATTGGGTACCGCACATGTACGAAAATGTCTACTTCCTGTCTGAACTGTGCCAAAACAATTTATGGTAGATTATGGATCAAGTCACCAGTCACTGTCACTACTCGATCCGTAGTGGAAATAGTTCTTTACTTTTATCTTAATATAAATGCACTATATGGTAAAATATAGCAAGGTTTAAATTAAATGTAATAAAACTAAACCGTTTACATTTGTTATACCACATTTGGAAAATACAGATGTCAACACGACTACACACAACAAGACTGTGTTCATTTACATTTAATATTTCACTTTCTAAAGATATGTTTTATTGATTTCAGTATGCTTTAAAAAATGTCTGCATTTAAGAAAAACAAGATAAATATTTTATTTATACACAAATTAATTCAGATGTAGATATTCTTAATACAACCTTACAAAATCCTGAACATTGAACTTTTTTTTTTATTGCCCTTTTTCTTTCTTTTTTTTGGACTGACTTGAAAATGGTTTAAAAAAAAACATATTCTGAAAAGCAAAGGTATGTTCTTAATCTTTTAATTATTTTGGCTAAGTTTTATTCGTAAGCCAAAAAGAACTAAAGAAACATATCTATACCTTTTATAAATTATCTTTCTAAAACTACTTTAGTTATATTTCAACTTCTATCACAATACCTTTTTGTGCTAGATGATTGCAAAAGTAATCTCAGTATTAAAAATGAACAAAATAATTAAATGTCCTATATCATCCTATAGATTAAAAGAAATGCTGGTACTGTCTGATAAAATAGATTGTGCATCCATAATTTGGCTTATGAACACATTTTTTTCTGTTAGTACTTAGTGATCAGTCCAAAGCATATAAATATGAATGTACTAATTCTGAAAGTAGGTAGTCCATGTAAGCAGCAACGTGAGATTATCATAGGCTACTAAAGTTAATTTTTCCCTTCAATTCTTTTGACAGCTAATTTAATGGTCTATTTTTCTTCTATCTTGAATCACATTCATATGAGACCCTTAATTGAATATAAACTGTGTTTGATGTTTTCTGTATATGTGGATATTATGGATTCTGTTTCTGCCAGAGCTTCAGCCAATATGACTTTATTTAATTTTGAAGCTTGAACAGGAGGAACTAGCTCTCTGTTCATTACCAGTGCCTTGAGGACTGATTCAGCCTGACTGATTCTGGACTGCATCTCTCTCTCTCTCTCTCTCTCTCTCTAGATGAGTCAAAGTGAATGGGATAAACTGAAGTGCTCCACAAATTGATTTAAACAGCTTAGGAAACGTCTCGCATATGTTATGATTTGAATCCAGAAGACGCCAGCTGAGCTGACTTTGACTTTTCCAATGAAGAAAACTCATCTATTACAGGTGTTGCATCTGTTTCATGTGAGGAATGATTTGCAGTGCTCACGTCCTGGTGCAAGTGTGAAGTCCTGTCCTTCATTCCATGTACAGTTTCATACAGACTTCCCATACAGACTTTTCCTGGAAGCAAGACTTGAGTCTTCTTGGAATCTTTTTTTTGTTAGAGCTACTTCTGGGAGTCTTGTTTCAGCAACGTGTCAATGACCCACATGTCCTCATGGAATATTCTGATTTGAGAATGAATCTAAGCATCCTCACAACTGATATTGCTGCTGTGTTGGTCATTGCCCAGCTCTGTGGATTAAGTAAAAGTTGAGTGAGACTGCTCTTGAAAAGTGATATCTAGACAACAAATTACAAAGTCCTTTCTTTATTTCTTGATTTTCCAACCTATGAATCCCTTGCTGTGATTCCAGCTCTGCTGTACGTCATCTTAGAAGTTTTTGAGAACAGGCAGTGAAAGTTCATGTAGTTTTATTGATTTGGAGATTAAATGGAAACATCTATCTAAAATTGTGCTCATTTTCTGTGTAGCTTCTGGTTTCTATTATGCTGTTTTCATTGTGGTGTCAGCTAGAGGGGTTTTCAGACGGATCCCCAATGGGCTGTAAAGTGTTTCTATAGGGTAGGTGTACATTTTCAGATACAATTTTCATGTTAATTTAACGTTTCTTTAATGTATAGCTTTAAAATATTTATTGTGAAAAATGTTTAAAAAATGTATTTATTTTAAAATATTATTTTCAATTTAATTTAATAGGGAGTAGAAACTACATGCAAAGTAAATGTTCCCATATAAGACTTTGCTAGTACTTTGCTTCATATTTTTCTCATGCATAAATGGATCTTTATACAAGAAACAAATATCGTCGCCTTTGTATTTTAAGAAGGATGTCCATGCAACATCTATATCATGACATGATTTAGTTAATTTTTACTACTGAATGGAAGTAATTGGCTGCTCTCCCAATGTTACATGTTTTTTCCTTTGCGTTAGTTGTTTTTGCGAGTGGAAAGCCTGATCATCAGCCCTCACACAATATTGGCCCATTGTTAGGAAAATGAATGATCTTGCATTTTGGCCTGACTCCACTTGAGCTTCCAGTAAACAGAAATTTTAGAGGGTCTATATGTCTGTGACAATGGCCACCCAAAACAGAACAGAGTAATGACTTGAATGTCTTCACAAAATAACAGGAAAGAATGTCAAGAGATATTGTGTTGTTCCAGTAACCTGGTGTTCTACATAATTTGCTCATCACTAAAGTCTCAGCACCATCTTTGTCAAAATCGGTTTGCTCAAAGGTTCTGCTTGTAAGTCCTTCACTGCCAGTTTTGCTATGTTATGTAATCTAATTGAAACCAGTTAGTGCTTAAAAATAGCCACAGGCCAAAGGAACAGAAACATCCTACAAGCAGAGAAAAATACAAAACGTTCAATAGTTTTATGGCACTACCCTTTTCTTTAATAACAGCTCTTTTGAGAGTGTCTTTTGAAATGGTTTTAACATCTGTATTTCTCAAATATTCCAATTCAGAGAATGCAGTCTTCTTGGTGTTCACTTTCTCTCTGTTGATTATGAATGATCTGTCATTCTTTCATTCTAAGTTTATCTTTTATTCCATGACACAGTGATTTACGGATCTATCCTCTCATGTTCCCTCTCTTTTGCTGAGTCACAGTGTGTATTTAAAGAGCTGCAGTTGGAGACCGGAGTGGTATAACGGAATTCACTTACACTTTGTGAAGTGACTCGCTGCAGTGATATTACAAGTAGATGATCCAAAGCAGGATAAACTGTGTGGTTAGCTGTGCAAACTCCTCTTAGCATGTAGCAAAAACCAAAAAGACCAAACTAGGACAGAGTTAAAAGGCCAATGTTCCTATTTTAGATCTTGAGCCCTTAATGTACACACTTAAGATTTCTTAAAATCCAAGAATCGGCTCGGTGACCAGAAATCTTGACTACCTATTTTTGATCAATATGATTCCTAAAAAAATTAAACTGTTCCATTTCTTTTTCTTTTTTTAGTCTTTTAGTTAATTCTGTCTCTTTAAACAATTCGTTTTTTTTTTTATTCTTGGCCCACTACTAGATCACACCCAAGATGTCAAGGACAGTGAAAGAGAGATGAATGACACTATGCATAGAGAAAAGTGAAAACCTTCACATTTGTATAAATAGTTATTGTGTCTCCAATAAATAAGAGTGCTTAAACAATCAAGGACTTTGAAGATTCCTAGACTCTGTGAAAAAATTCCTAACTATGCCAGGTCCCAACCCAGAAGGCCTTGTGCCAGTTTGACTTAACACACGTTTACCGTAAACAGGCTGGAATCCTGGCATCTGTGTGAACAATGCACTGGCTTGGCTGCCAAAACCATAACCCTGTGTTTATGACCAAACCCACTTCAGAAGTGAGGCTCGGGATTGTGTAATAGCACGATTGGCTTTACAGCTGAGTAATTATGGAATAGCTTGGTTAAAATTTACCTTTGAAACCCAGTGACCTCTGAAGGATGGTTTACTGTAGATGTAGGTTTTTTGTGTGGTGGTTAGTGAGGTCAGTCTGGATTGAATCATATACTGGGTTCTGCTGTATCCAGTCAGTATGGCAGGCATGTTATTCTGTTATCTTTCAATAATTCTCAAGCGACTTGTGAGCCTACTCTGCTCTGTTTGTCCAGACGGCCCAGACTGTTATAACTGGTCTACCAATTACAGAGCACATCGGAAGCTAAACAGCTATTACCATAACTGAAGTTCAGTTATAGAGGCTTCCTAAAGTTCAGCGATTGTACACACTGTACATGAGCACCGATTTTATCATATCAATCCGAGCATAATAATAATGTTACATTTATATAGCGCTTTTCCAGAGCTCAAAGTGCTTTACATAGTAGGGGGGGAATCTCCTCAACCACCACCAATGTGCAGCATCCACCTGGATGATACGACAGCAGCCATATTGCGCAACTGTAATTTCTCACCATCAGCAATAACAGGTGCATGCTCATCAGCAAACCGATGTGTATACTTCTAGTTTATGGCAGTGCACTGTATAACAGCTGAACACTAACATGAATGACTGATGTAACATTTAAGTACATGAGTGCATTCTTGCTCTATCTTTACTCAAAGTAGTAAGAACCACAGGCAACCTGCATTAATAGACACGGTTTTAGTTAACAGTGGGTCCATATCTGATTTGTTGAACTACACTGCTCAAACTAAGCAAACACTTAATCATCACAGTATAACACAAGTTAAACTTAAGCGATATCCGTCTGTCCGAGTGAATGCTGCAGGGAACGTTATGCTGCATGCGACATCCAGTATGACCAGTTTGGCGATGAGTCAGTAATGGTCTACCTCCACCTGCTAGCCAATAGTTCCCTTACTGGTGGCATCGTTCTCAACAATCTTAGTGCGATATCTATTTATTCCATTTCATGCTTTGTGAAATATAGCTGTTTGTTACAAAGTTCTGCAAATCTGTAAAGTCAAAAGTACACGATAAAGTTACTGTCTCCCAAAATAATTCTAGACATCTAAACAAGTCACCTGCAATTCGAATCCCACTGCATTACGGTTGTACATCACAAGATAATGGCTGCATATGTTGTTCGCTATCCACTAGCGAACAACTTGACCTGCACTGAAACACGCCATTTTGCTGATGACTGCTTCTCAAATCTCAGAGTTCAATGTGGGATTCACAAAACGTTGAAAAGTCATTATCCAGTTTATTAGAACCAGCTTCCAAACCTCAAAATCAAAACCTTCAAGCACAAATAATTATTGATGGATATATTTTCTACCGGGTCTTCAAAATACATCGTTTTGTCTTTTTATATTTTATATTGTGTAAGTTTCCGGCTAGCCGGCTAAGTAATGCTATTACTGTCTTACAATGGTAAAATGTATACAATGGTTAAAAAAATAAATATATATTCAAGGGAACACTTGGATCTCAATGAATGAAATATTCAATGGAAAAAAAATATTTATATACATTGAGTAAGTTAAGAACAAAATTGTGACATCAGTCAATGGAAACCAAAATAATCAACATGCTGAGGGCAGGATTAAAAATTATACTCAATTTATGTGAAAAGAAAAATGTTACAGGCTTATCCAACTTGCATTAAGTATATTAGTCAGTAGTGTGTATGGCCCTCACGTGCCTGTATGTATTACACAGTATTCAGGTACAGAAATTGAATAATCAAATATAAAATAGCACTGCATAGTCGTCACTTTATAAGTTGAATATAATCAATCTAAGCTACAAAAGTGATTTTCGTTTTGTATTTGTTTGTTTTTGATTAAAATTAATGACGCATACAGCAGCAGGAATATTAGGTTGCTGTCACTATAACAGAATGCACAAATCCAATATAGTGATATGCAATATGCATCTGTTTTCTGTCTCAAATACATTTAGCCATGAGCAACTGTTTTACATGTGTGGTGTGTGGTCTGTGCAGGCAAACTATGATCCCTATACTTGATATAACACATATTACTCTGTAACTATTGTGATTGCACACATTGCTATATATTGTGCAGCCCTAGTATAGAGTCTATTTTTCCTTACTCGTCCAATCCAAAAATACAGTCTATGTATTGGTAATTGTTTTTGACTTCACCCCAATGATAAATGGAGAGGTTTCAGTAGCCGTCCAGTAGTGACTGTCCAACAGGGGATCACAGAGGCCTCACAGACTAGAAAGATCATGACACTAAAGGATGTACCATCCCATCTGCTCTAGCCAATAGAAGAGGAGCTCAATTGCTGAAGGGCTAATTTTGTTTATAGCTCAGCATGTGGGAAACTAAGGCCAAAGTGATGAGTGCTGTCCCAACACTCCTTAGGCCAAAAGGGCACCTGTTGTGCCGGCAGTCCATCGTGGTCTAATTTATGAAGCGCAGCTGTAGCCTGCAATGACTTGGTGTTGACCTCTGCTAGATGGCTGCACCTCTGTCACCGAGTCAAAGGAGTTCATGGCTCACTTGGGATCTCTGTCACATTACTTATACTTCTAGTCCCTGTCACGTTACCTCTATTCCTCATCATATCGCATTAGAAAAATGTCATGCCATATATTTCACAGGTCTTGATGTTTAATTTTTGAATGCGTGAGTAGAAGTTAATCATTTGAGTCAGGCTGAGCTTAAGTGCTAACCTCTAAGTGCTAAAATGTGCGAATATATGAGCACTTCCTTCACTGATTTTGGTGAGGAATATAAATAAATGGACATGCAAGAGTCAAAAAATTGACCCACGTTCAATTTCTTCAGCATGAACCCCATAGCCATACTGTTCTTTACCATTTAACAGAAAACCACATGATATAAACCAGCAAACAGAGGAAAGGTTTAGCGATGGAAGTGTGGGTAATTGAGTTTCTTTCCACTCAGCGCTGTTTATAGAGGGTTTTTTTCTCTTTCATTTCTTGAAAAGACATCTGTGTGGATTTGTGAGACATGGTGGAACAGAGATGTGATTGTATGGAGGAAGGTTTGAACGTCCTTTCTCTGCTAATGCCAGCTAAGATGAATATTAGTGTCCAGGAGCCAACACACATCCAGTCTGTTTATATAAACTCTCTGTTGTCTTTCTGTTCTTTCGCTAACTTGCACACAGAGTCTATTCATACAAGCCCTCACACATACACACACAGTCACAGTTTATATGATCTTTCTAACACTTATACACATTTTTTTAAAACTGTTGTGTCAGATATCAGTAACATTCAGAATTACATGTTACATTACCATGTGTATGTATTTATATTCAGTATTAGTTAATTTTAATTGGAGTTTTGGTTGCTCCTTTCGATTGACAACTCCAGGGATTGTAGAGGGAGCGTTCTTTGTTCTCTTTATTATTTAATCCGTTTAAATTACAGATTTATTTTCATCCTATGTAGAGAAACAAAGTGAAGATGACTGGTTTGATTCACTGGTCACAGATCAGGCTGTGCTGAAATTGCTGACTGATTTATCAAAGAATCCACTGTGAAATGTACCGAATAGAAAGTGTTCAACTGAGACATTCACATTGTTGAAAATAAACGCATTCCTCGGATCCTTTTTAAGGAAATGTTATTTTAGTGTAGTGATCCTGTTTCGCTCTCCTCTCCTCGTCATCTCACTAACATGCCAGTAGGCGGGCTACAGTTGCGATGATGAAGTAAACGTTGATTCTCTTCTGCAGAGGTTGTCTTTAGTTGCACTATTACGTCATAGGCACATTCCACAATGAATCGTTCTTTTGGATTGGTTACCATGAAAGCTATTTTTGGACTAACGAGGTAGTTTTCACGTCACCGCGGAGTCACCGCGCATGCGTACAACGGCGCCGTGTGCTGCAAAACTCTAGCAAGCTAGCTTTGTCCTAGCTGGACAAAGTAAGAAGTCAAAAAACGTACCTCTTCCATACGGAGTCCATATGGACTTTTTTTCGCTGTCATTTTCGAAGTGCGTTTGCCTCAATTGCCATTCTGTCATTGCTATACCGAAGAAGGGAGCAATATTTTCAGACTTTTCATAAAAGCTACGACACTGTCTTCCCTCTGTAAAGTGGGAACCCCTCTGTAAGAGAAGGGTGAAGGAACTAAAATCTCAGTTGTCTGGACAGTAGTCATTTTTCTCACAGCTAACTTCAAAAGCAAAGGCAGGCACCGAAGTACAGAGATGTGTTGTGCAATATGGGTTCATGTAGATGCTACACCAACATATATTGTGTATATAAAGAATTCTCAAGAAATTCATAAAAAAAAGTATTTTTATATTACGTAGATTATTTTGACTTGGTCATTTTATAAGTTGCACCCCTGGTGTATAGTATTATAGTATGGTGACCCCTTTAAATTATGCAAATGTGTTAATCGGTAATAATAATGATCAAACTATTTCTGTGTAAAATGACTATAAATGGATTTATTTAATTAAATGTAAAATGATAATTTTATACATAGTTTATTTATTATTATTATTATAAACTTTTATTACATTTTATTTATTTAATTGCATTTAAATAATAAAAGAGTGCTTTTAAGAGTGTGTATAGTTGTGCTTGTGGATTTAGTGGCCTGCAGGTATTGGGTTTCATGAGTCAAAGGCCAGCAGGCCGCCTATAGGGCCTATAGCTCAGCTGCACAGATATGTCAGTGGAGTTCTGTCAGATGATCAGACCTTTCCTCTTCACACTGGCGCCAGCAAGCCTTTCCCGGCACACTATAGAATCACTCACTGGAAGAAAGCGCCTTTAAATATTTGCTAGGGAGTCAAATAGGGTCATTGTTTGTGTCGTGAGACATTCTGAACATTGTAGGGGCCATATTATTAGTGTTTTTCTTTATCAATCTTGAGGAAGTGAATTAGGGCTTTGGGAGGATGGTAAACATTTACATGAGAACTAACAATGTATTGTTAAGAATCAGATGATTGAAACAATAGCTTCTGTTGCAGTAGGTTGTTTTGGTCTGTGACAACAGTAAAATCTTTTGTCCATGTGACACAATGCTTTAATCTGTAGTTTGGCTTTACTTTTGATACAAACATTTTGGGCAATACATTAATACACTAACCAATATTATAAATTGATTATTAAATTAATACTGTTCATGCTTAAAGTTACTGCATGCTTTAATTCAGGCATCAAAACTTTTTAATGAATTCTGGATAAAATTACAACTGCAATATTTGAAACTAAGAAAATTGGCCAAGATGATGATAGTAATAAAAGATTAATTCTTCATCAATGTGTTGTGCATCTTTATTTTTTGCCTTTTCACCACTTTTAATCATTATTTGGGTCAGGAGTCCAGAGGTCTGTTTTCGTCATGTTCCTGTGCACCATTTACTTGTTGACCTACGTAAAAGGACCTCGCTTATGACATTAGACTTGATGGACTGGTTTGATAACACCGTAAGCCTGAGGAACAGAAGCTCACAGTATTATCGTAACACCAGCATGCTTTTGCTTCATTGGGTCCCGAACTCCTGGGTGTACAGACCAGCACTATTTCGTTATGATGTCACTGCTCCCAGCTGAATTCCTATTGACCCACGGACCCATGTTAGAAGCTGGGGATTTTACCCTGCATCATTACTTTTGTTTCCCTACCATTCGTTGTGCCACATTTAAGTGACTTTTCCTGGGATTGAGGCCCATGGGAATAGCTGTAGATCTGATAGCAAAGCCAGTTTTTGTAGTGTTGTTGCTCTTAGAGATTTGTTTCCATTAGCTAGAGGTGCTGCTCAGCTGAGAGAGTTAGCTGAGTACACACAGACAGGAAGATGTCACATTCATCTCCATTACAGACAGCAGAGTCAGCTGAGTGCAGAGAGAGGGAGAAGTCGCTGGATGCTGGAGGAGCGGAGAGGCAGAATGGGTGGGACCATTCAAGAGGGCTGACCTGTTTTTTTCAAAATGGAATTGAGAAAGTTCATTGAGTTCAGACTGAGTCATCACACCGCAGATCTCTCACTCTCAAACCCTGTAGGGCAAAGGAAATGCTCTATACTGTAGAGACATGGTCCTTCCTTCAAGTGTTCATGTAGGTTTCATTAAAGCAATTTGCAAAAATGACACAGATTTTCAATTTAACAAGTAGGAAATGTTGTTGTTGCTTACTAAAGCTATTAAATATCGATATTTTCAAATTAAGATGACTTAAAATATTAGATTAAATGAAAATTGCAAATGACAACAGAAATGTTGAAGTAAAAATACTAAAACTGAACTAAAGATAAATAGAAATAAAAAATTAGAATATTAAAGTGACAAGATCACATAACATTTACTAGAATGAAAATGAAAACTTAAATTACTAATTCAGAATATTAATAAATATTCTAATAATACGTTTCATTTATTTGCAGTCTTTATAGGGTATTCTAGGTAACTATACAATGGGCTTTTCTTTACTGGGCTTCATAAGTGCTGTGATTAAGTGTTAAGCCTATTTCAACAGCAATATCTTGACAGAGACATATGGTTTTATTCATTTAACAAAAGGTTTTTGCATTTCCTGGTTCGTGGTTTATAACTAGGGTATTGATGCATCACATTTATATAAAAAGTACTAAAAGGTTAGTTCATTATATTTATTGTATGACTAATTGTACATTACATCTACCTTTTACTCTCATCTAAGAGCTAACATTTATTGCATGCTTTTGAGTTTCTTTCTTATGAATATGATTAGCCAAACTGAAAAACTAGGTCTGTGGAGCTTGTAAAACACTTTAGTGGATGTTAATCTTTGACGACCTGCCAATGATTCTGCTTAAATGAGCATATCAGTTGTAGTATTCAAATTCAAATAATTTGCTTTCCCCTGTGCATTCCCCAGAAAGCTGGGAAAATACCATTGTAGTTTAAATAGTCAGAACAAAGCTTTGGCCGTTAACATTTACAATGCAAATCTCCTCTTTACTGAGTTTATATTTTGATGTCTACTACTAGTTTGTCATATCAACCGTTTCAAGTTTATAGATTGATCAAAAACAGTTTGTGGTTTCCTTTTTTCCCCTCTTGTGTACAGTGAACCTGGATCACGAGAGTACAATGAATGACCTGTTCTCCGATTCTTTCTCATTACTCACATCCGTGTTATATACACTCTTTATAATGAATCACTACCTTTGATGCATCTATAGTAGTGAGAACTACAAATAAGAAGCTAATAGAAAACATGTTTTACTGGCTTGTAATTTCTTGGAAGGAAAAATATTAACTATTGACTGCCACCACACCAACTCCAAACACACAAGCACACTTCTTTTGAGTTAATAAAAAAACTGAACTTGCTGATTTCACACTGTCCTCTATCACCATCGCTTGATCACCCACCTGATGTGTATAATGAGTGCATTGTTTTCATTATTCTCTCATAACAATGTTCCATGTTCATTTTTTCCTGAAGAGGATCCCTCACCCTGACTCACGTGCGCTCAATGTGGTTGGCATTGCGGATTTCCTGTTTTGGCTGGGTGATTCACTTGTTTTGGCTGGGTGAAACTTCCTCTTTTATCCTTTTGCTGTTACATCCCATTGTCTGATGTGATGGACCGGAAAAAGAGCATGTTGCTGTTATGCAAATTTAAAAGAAATCTTAGAATAGAAAGGATTGTGTGTGTCTTTCATATTGAAGTGCATATAAAACAGGACATTTTTCTTCCTAGATGGTGACTATTTACTAAATGTATTGGGGTATATTGTATGAATAAAAGACTTTCTCCATCAGTAAACCTGTGGCAGTGTGCGTCCGGTTGTCTCTTTGGGATTGTAGTTATGAGGAACATTTAGCTTTTACCCGGAAGAATATATGCCAAAAATATTTAGCAGGTGGAGTGATTTATTATATCACAGGAATAAATTGCATCGTAAAATATATTAAAATAGAAATCAGCTATTTTAAATTGTAATATTTACTTTTTAATCAATATAATTTATTATTACAATTATTTGATCAAAAATAGTGTGTGTATAAATAAATAAAATTACTGTATATTTGATCAAATAATTGTAATTAAGTATAACTTACTATATTAATCTATTGTAATTATTATTACAATTTTATATATGTATATAAAATATACATGTTATAATTTTATAATAATCATTTTATATAAAATAATATAATTTTATAATTTACAAAATTTATATACAAATAAATGCAGCCTTTGTTAACAATAGAGACTTATCAGTAAAATGCTACACTTTTTTTATATTCAATATAGAAACGCTGAGATATATTTGAATGTCTGAGTGTATTATTATGGGGACATCCTCTTTTCATTTACAGTCTTCCCTTCTCCTGTCTAGCCTCTGTAGTGATTAAACATTATTCATATAGTACTCCTAGTTAGTCATTTAAAACAGAGACCATAACAAATCTTAGGTTTGTTCCTCATTTTGAGCTCTGGTGGAAACATTGGATGAAAAGTTTAAGTAGTTAGTAATATGTAAAGTGGTCCAGATCTGATTACTAACAGCCCCAACAACCTTGATTCAAGAGTGAATTTTAGATTAGTTCCACAATTTTTTTTTCTAGATTTGAATTAGGAAAATGAATGACGGTTACATAGGCAACAAAATGTTCTGTATCAGCATAGGCAAATGCATGCAGCGTCTCAATGTTCCTATCCACGCGTTTAACACATTGGGGGATTTTGGCTTTTAACTAGTTCCTCTTTTCTGGTTTCTGCTCCTTTAAACGCAGTGGAACTCTTACCTTTAAATGTGTGTCGCAACCTCAAAGGAGACAGACGTCAGTGACGTTAGAGGTTAACGCCTAAACAGAGTGGAACGCAAGCAAAATTTTCTTCTGTGGGCTCCACTGAGGCTTATGTTCCTCCAGCAGTGGTTTACAATCGATCTGAATTTAAGTTGATGTAAGTTTCAGTGTTAAGCTACTTGCTCCTATGCTATAGGTTCATATGTAGAGACAAATGTAAAAGACAATATGTATCTATGGGTATCAAACAAATTTGTGTGAACTACTATAGGCATACAAACAAATCACTTTGAATAGCTTTGGTACTCAAATTTATATGAGGATGATTTGGCATTTTATGCAAATTACTCGCCTCAGGCACACAGACACTCCAAATTAATTTATATTAGAATGAAATTAAGAACAAATTCATGTGCAAACACAAATTCATGTGCAAACACGATTTTTTTCACAGTCAGTTTGTCTTAACAAGTGGTGTTAGTTTGTGAAACCTATTCAGAAATAATATTTAACTTTTTTATATATTATATATAATCGTTAATATTTTGGAAAAAAATTTCAGCGCTTCTAGTGATAATACATTAAACTTATTGAAACAAATGGCTTTGGATCAACTGCTACATTTAATCTGTGAGGAACTATTTAATGAGAATACTAAAAAACAAGGTATAAAAGGTGTTTGTTTTTTATTTAAAGCTACTTTGGCGACTAGTAAAAAAAAAAGACTGATATGCAAGTGTAGACTTTGGTTAGAATGTGCTGTTAATAATTTACAAGCATGATAAAGTGCATACTTTCTGATCTCATATGGACATATTAGTTACATTTAAGTAAAGTATTTGTTATAGCTTGGCATTGATTTGTTCTTAGGTTTTGTGGTTTGTAGTCATGTTTTTCTGTTGTTTTTCTTCACTCGAGTGACCATGTCAGTGGGTTTTTTCTGACGATTGTAGTGCATTACTCACTCCTTCCTGAAAATGTATAGGGACCCTCCCCTCCAGTGGGCCATGGCCAAGAATGTAATACACACCTCTTCAGCATTTGAATACAGCACAGTAATTTCCAACCACACATGCATCTCTCTCTCACCACAAGGGAGTAAGACACCTGATCTGAGCTCTCTCAGCGGAAAGAGAAACCAGACCTTACTACTAGACAAAAATAGATTTAAAAAAAACCAGACAGTCATTCCTTCACTATTTTTCCCCCCATTTCGATAGTCAGCTCACCTATTCTTTCGATTTTTTTCACATCAGGTGTAAAACATTGGGCTAGGACATTACCTGAATTCATGAGGCTCAAATAATGCGCCCATTCTAAGAATGGTTTGGATCTCACACATATGTTTTGAATGAAAACATTATAATCAATATTTCACTAAAGCAAATATTAGACTTGCTGTACATGGGCATTTAGATTGGGATCTGAGACTACAAAAGTGGTTGATTATATTATATGACAATACATTTTCTTTTGAAAATCTTTAGTTGCTTTTCAGATCTGGTGTAAGTCTTTACTATTAGTCTGTGTAATTATTCATTCTTTCATTGAATCGCATTCTTATTGATTAATAGTCCGTAATTAGTTTTTGTATCTTGCTGCCGAGTGAAAGACAACCACAGCTAGAACGGAAATGAATTGGTGTTGCCTGGGGTTTTGTTTTTGATCAGATGACTCTGATTCAACTCTGTGGTAATGAGCTGCTTTGCTGGGCCTGTGATTCCAGTTGTGATTCCATGGACATTGGACATCATGTGTGCGCCGTGTGCTAATGTGTGTGACGTGGGGTTACTGTGCCTTTCTGGTACGTCATCGCTGGAAGCTGACTACGGATTCCCAACCTGTCCCAAAATGGAATTATGGCAGTGCTCCGGTGGGCCGGCTGTCGTTGGACATGACACAGCAGGTGTTCCTCCCAACATGGCACTCAACGTTGACAGTCCACACGTGAAGGTGCTGTAATGCTGTAGCCTTCTCCAAGGATCAGGTCACCAGCCCTTGGATTGGAATGTGCTCCATCTGGCCCTGGTTGTGTCCTTATACAGCTCAATACGTTATGACTGAGTGCAGAAAGTTCTAACGTTTTTACCAGAATTGAACTGCCCATCGTTCACAAATATGTACACCTCACTTTCTCCTTGTATGTTGAACTGCGCTGCTGACTCAGGGTTTCTTAAAGTATGATCTGTCCAGTGACATACAAATTTGTCTCATTTATGCTTAAATCCAGAGAAAACCTAATGTGAAAATGCTTTAAGTTCAAAACCTTTCTTAAGCCATTTTTTCCTTTCAATTGCAGCAACAACAATCTGGTTTTGCCGTACCAGTGAAGTATATTTCAACTTTATATAAATAAATAAATAATATAAGTTTATTAATGATGATATTAATAATCATAATGATATCAACCGTAACAATAAATATTCTTATGTTAAATATAAAATTTATATAACTTTATTATTATTATTATTAATTGTAATAGTACCAGCAATTGTATTTATTAACGATATACAAATTATAATATTAAATGATAAAAATAAGTATCATTTTTATTTATGCACGCCACTTTCATGACCTCATGTTGATTATGCATCGTTCCATACTTTTTAAAAATCCCCAAAAAAATTGTACTCTCACTTTCATGTAACACCTTTCACTACTGTTAAATGGATAACAGGCCTGTGATCGCAAGCCTCTGTTGCCCTGACAAGCGTGATCATTTATCAGTCAGTTTGCATTATCAGGGAGAGGAACGTTAGTGTGTGACAGTAGGTTTTATCTGACAGTGTGTAAAAGTGTTACAGGGAAACCTGTGTGCCTGAGGCCAGTCCAGGTTAGTGCGGTTTCATGTGTCAGTGTTCAGCTTTCTTAACTTTCACTTGAATAAAATAGACAGCACAGGTGTATTGTTTTTCGCTAGGACTTCCATATATTGGTCTAGAGGAATTTATCTGTTATAATCCCAGTTAAATAGTCATTGTTGCTTTGTGGTTTTTGGCCTGTGTGAACAAACAACATTTTTAAACATTAGACTCCTTGTTACACTAAACCAAAGTAATGGTTAGTCAAAGCAAACAAGCCATCTGTTTATAATATATGGAGTATGTTTGTTGCTGATCTTTCCATAAGAATCTGTAGACCTATGCTTGTCCAATCAGCATTTTGCATTCAGTCTCCATTGTTTAATGGAATCTATCCTCTAGATCAATCTGTCAGCGCTATAACAACAAGTATGTTTAATGAGCAACTGAATCATGTAGAGCAGTGTGGCATTGTTGTTTCAGTTCAGTTTGCTGGTTTATCTATTGCTGGAAAAATTTCCTGAGATCCTACAGTGTCCTCCGGTCTTTCTCACAGCTGGAATGTTGAATAAAAACGGTTGTTTTATGAGCTTCGAAGAGCACTTCCTTTCTGCCATAGCAGGTCTTCTTGGGTTTTCATGTCTCCAGTGGGCGTCACTGAAGCTTTGAAACAGCTTGAAGGTCTTCCTCATCAATCTGACCCATTCCTCCTGTTTCTCTCATCGCCACCAGCAACCTCTTCTTTGCATGGCGTTCTTCTACAGCACAATACTCCCTGCTGAATTCACCTTAAACCCAGCGCTATTCATAGTATGTTTCTTTATCCTTCCCTGGATCCTTTCTGCTTCACAGTATTTCTTTTTACTGTATAATTCTGAAAGGAAAAATGTGATTATTTTGTACAGCTACTTCACTGTCCCTGAGCATTTTGACATTTTTCTTAACATCGTGCCACTTGCCCTTGTGATTTAAATGTCCTAGAGAGGCTGTTCCTGCTCTGTCGCTCTGAGCGTTCCCCCCCGGCTGTGCGTGCAGCTGCACCGCAGTAAAACTTCCAACGTCAGCAGCTGATAGTGATCAGTGTTTTCTGTGCAGCATCTGCATAATCAGTATGCGTGTCTGTGTTCTCGTGGTAAGCAAGTTCTTGTTCATACGTTGGAGTACTTTCTCTTCTTTTACATCACCCTCATAGCTTGCCCTGGCACACCTCCAAAGCTACTCAGGCCACCTTGGAGCTGGTTTGGATTCTATGTATGTACAATCATTCTGAAGAATGCCAAATCTGCAGTTATCGTTCAATGCTTGAATGAAGTTCAATTGGGTTTGTCCCCCTCTTCATTTATATTAAGGATTGATAAGGCCTATTTAGCATCTCTTTATATGATCACATACAGCAGGGGTGCTCAATACGTCAATTGCGATCTGCCGGTCGATCACAAAGGTAGTGTGGGTAGATCGCATGGAGTTAACAAAGTAGATGTCAACCCATCATCCGTCCTCACTATAAAATTTGTCACTTGATTGACGTACAGTCTGACATCTGACCTTTTCTGACACGTGAGTCAACGGCGCTATGTGCTGCAAAACTTTAGCAAACTAGAAAGATCGCCTCAGATTAATTTTTTTTAAACTTAAGAAAGGGTATAATAATGAGTGGGGGAGCTGGACAAAATAAGAAGTCAAAAAAACGTACCACTTCCATGTCCATATGGACTTTTTTTTCACTGTCATTTTCGAGTGCGTTCGCCTCATCTGCCATTCTTTCATCGCTATACCGAAGCAGGGAAATGTGGAGCGACATTTTCGGACTGTTCATAAAAAAGACTGAAAAGCGACCTGAGAAGGGTGAAGAAACTAAAATCTCAGTTGTCCGGACTAGGGAAGTGCACTATGACGAATTTGTTAGTCGTATAAACAGAAGTTTTGTAACCAAGAATAAGTTTCGGTGTTACGCGGCACGCTTTTCTTCTGGAGTCTCAAGAGCTGCTTTATATAACGAGGGGTATGTGTCGGTTTCCATGGTGTTACCCGTGAAAATGAGTTTACTGAACATGTAAATAAAAAAATGTAAAAGTATATACATCTAATACTTACTGGTGTGATTGCGCGCATCAGAGGGCATTGCTCTAAAAATCCTTTGGAACTGCACTTTTAATATCTCTAATAGACCTTATTTAGCCCCGCCCCACCTTATGTAGCTCAGTGCTGTGCTCGTTGTGTTCTGTCTTTTGGTTTGCATTTCTACGGCATGAAGGAAAAGTCTGCGTATACCGATTTTGACATCAAAATACCACAAGAGTTATTAGAGAGCTGACTGCTCCATATGCTTTCAAGATCGGTCTGTGCAGCATCGCTTAAAGTCAAACACACCTAATGCTCATGATGACTTTAGTTAACAATTAGTTAATCCACTTTGCCAGCTAATTACCCTTTGACAGTAGTGCCATAGAAATATGGAATATATATATATATATATATATATATATATATATATATATATATATATATATATATATATATATATATATATATATATATATTCTGTGAGCGAAATTGTGTTTGCAATGTTGGAGAATATAATTAAAGGTTTGCATTGAGAATCGAAGGTGTTTTTTATTGTATACTGGTAAGTCTCTGCTGTTAGTTGGTGCACATATGCCTTTTGTTGTTAGCAAACATATACGGTGTATGTACATTTTTATAGCATGCCAATCGCTTCATCAAACAAATCGCAATATTGGCTGTTGGTTATCTCGTTATCTCTGTTTTTTTGCAACCCCCGAGGCCGTCGAGGTAACCGTATTCCACTGTGTTTAGTATCTGAACAGTAAACTATTGATTCAGCTGAGTCATTTGAATTTTGTATTTTAATTTGCTTATTACCAATGCTGTTGTTAAAGTGTCTCATAAACGCTGCTTAACTGATACAAATGTTACGAGATTACAGAATTGTAATTGCTTGCCTCTTAAAATTGCCTGCATAACAATGTTTATTGAAAAAATCCACAGCACATGGTTTGCAAGTCTTGACAAGGAAAGCAGTTTAAATTACCATATCGTTCTGTCCTTCATCATGATAAATTATGCAGGAGGAGGATTCATAGATTTTAGCATCACAGGGTAATTACCTTGTAATTGCTCCATTTGTGAGCTTGTTTAAAATGTTGCAGATCCCATAGGGACGTATTTGCATTGGTAATCAAAAGGATAGCAATTCTGCAAAACACAAATTCTGTAAATCATTATTAAATATTTAATTTGGATCCCTCTCTCTCCAATTCCCCTGAGAAAGATGAAAGAGCTGACCTATTTTGTCAATGACCCCTTACTAGAAAACCAACATGTACACTTAGCAGTGAATCTGGGAAGACAGGATTTTCATGGCTTTGTGAGGATGAATGTGACATTCTCCAGTTTCACACTGTTATTCAACAGCTGGTGGGTCGATGCCAGCTTCACATGCGTCACGTGTAGCTGCCATCACCTGACCTGTGTGCTGGTATTGTTGACAGCAATTGCCTGAAGACTGACTGACATTTAACTGAAGAATAACTGCCAGGCCAAATCAGTTGGGTGTGCGTTATAGGAACAATAAGTTCTCTGTATATTCTATTTGCTCAGAATAAACTGTTTGTCACATGAGCATTTTCATATATAGCAGGGTGTCTTACACTCTTGAAAGAGGCTTGTAGAATGTCTTGTTGGTATAGTTCTAGTTGTAAAAGGGTTAACTGTTTTCCCTGGACTCTTGTTTGTTGCCTGCAGGCCTGAACTTCGTGTTGATTTGACCCCTGTTAAAGGATGAAAGGGATGTTTGACTCTCAGCAGCGCTGCAGCAAATTCCTCGAGATCAGTACAGACTGACAGTAAACTCTCACAAATATTTCGACCCTCGTCTGGTTTGTTTTCACATCTACTGTAGCAACCAGGATGTATTTGTGATAACAGATTTTCTGTGATTAGAATAATTCATGTCTCACTTCCTGTTCATTAATATTCTGTGTAAGATTATCATTACTATCTTGAGAGGAACCATTGGTTGGTTTGTACATCCTGATAAAGGGTCTCACTCAGTGAAAAAGCTTCTCAAAAATGTTAGTACGCTCCCCTTTATCTTAAGTATATCTGTGTCCACATGGCTTTGTTTTTGATGCTTGTTGACGTCTGTTTGAGTAGGCCCCGTTCAAAAGTTTTTGTTGAAAACATTCATTCTTGCATTCAGCAAGCCGGCATTAAGTTATCAAAAGTCACAGTAAAGTCCTTTACATTTATTTTAAAAGAGGTCTATTTCAAGTTTAAGCTTTCTATCCAGCTTTTGTGAGCATAAGACTTTGTGGAGTAAACTGGTATTTAAAATCGAATTTGAATACGGAAATAAACAGAAATTATGCTTTCTAAAGGTAAAATAAATGAAAATGAGCATGCACAATTAGCATCCCTAAAAATCAATTGAAAACAAAATCACTGTGGTATCGGACCCCTCTTTACATTGTTTTTGTAAGGTGATAGAGACCTGTGCCAGTTCTTTGATTTCTTCTTTCTTAGTATGTTGGTGCAGTTGTCTGATAGACAGAAAGTACACTTTTGTGTAGAGAGTGACATGTTCGATTATCTTATCTGTCCACTGATAATGGGCTGAACATGCACTGTACTAATGGATTGCACTGTCTTCAAAGGATCCCGGCAGAAATCCAACATGAAATGGACACCAACTCTGGGTGGTTTGTAAACACACCCTGATAGTCAGTATAGAAGCACAATCGTCAATATGTGTCTTCAAACAGCATGTTGGGATTACATTCGCCCACTCGCCCTTACACAATTTAACATAACATGCCAGACTTTCACCATGGAGGTATTATGGATGTGATGGGAACCAACCAGGCCCATTGTGGTACGAACAAGGAGTCTAAAAATACTCCTCTTGTTGTCCTAGTAACTCATACCCATCCACTTTTAGCAACTTTTAGAGCCTGTGTAAATGGGTGGTTTCACCCATATGTAGCTTGTTTTTCTTGGGAGAGTTTGTACTAACGCCATTGAATCCCCAGAAGAGTCATGCTCTGACAAAATGCTCTATTCAGGAAAGAATTACTGGGTTCAAAGGACAAGAAGGATGACCATAGTAATAAAATTGAAGACTATAAAATAAAATTGAAGACTGAATCATTCTGATTATGACATTACATGTTGTCATGTAAATGCTGAAAGCCACTATGGATTTGCTGTATTTTTTGTGTTATAAGAATTGACATAGATTCATGAATGATACCGTAGTTGTCCCATCCTCGAAGAGAATATTTCATTTGTTTTAATGCGAAAGAAACCTGCTGACAAACTGTCATTCGATAAGATCAACCTATGTGTTGGCTGATGGTTTTTCATGCTTGTGTGAGATGTGATTTGATCAAACATGGCTGAATGTTGACAATAAAATCTGGTTCCCCTGGTGGAGTTCCCAAACCCACGCCGCTGTTTAGCTACAGCGCTTTCATTAAGAAACCTGAGCGCTTAATAAGTGAACTGCAGAATCCTTTTTAATAACGCCAGTAAAACTTTATGGTTGTACTGTTTTGCTTTTTCTCATTGCGGCTGCACTTTTATAGAAAGTGAAGTAATGCTGTTTTTAAAGCTATAATGACAGTGTCCTTTTGTTTTGAGCAAGCTGTTTGTGCTACAGATATGAATAATACCATAATGTTGTTGGTACATTTAATAAAAAAAATTAAAAAATTGTCATAGTAATGACATTTGAACATCCCATGGCCATTTTGATTTTTGCCAGTAAGTAGTACCATATAATTTATTTGCCAATATTGGACTTTTTCCCCCCACTATCCATCCATCTGTCTGTCTTTATTTAATTTAATGAAGTATCAGCTTATGTATCCCTGCCAGTAAGTAAGCACAGCATATGGATTAATTTTTGGTAAGCACCACTAATTTTCTTTTTGAATGTGTGCAGTTAACCTTATGTACATTCATTGTTTACCTTTAGAGGTGGGGGATCTACTCTATTTTCATTAGAGCTCATTTCTCGTTTGATCCCACACAAAAAAGCCCAGTGAGCGGCGAATAGCAACTCTCTCATACTGACTCATCTGCTCCTCTCTAGGGCTCTCTTCACACTCTGAGGTGAGCTTGCAGTAGGCGTCTTCTCCGTGCCTGTGATCTTTCCTGCTCTGCTGACACTCTTGCCTGCCCCATATTCAATTCTTGCTCTAAGTGAGAGCTGCTTTGTTGCTGGCATGACCCAGACCTCTGGCAGGATTCAGGCGAGTTGGCCTTGCCAGGCATAGTTGACTGTGTGTGTCTGGTTCCCAGAGGGTTGTTAGTATTCAACTCTGGCTCCGATTCCTTGTTCTCACAGGATTTAGTGTTTATTTTTGCCGTCTCCACTAGTCAGCTACCTGTATGTTTAGTGTGTTTGTGAATGTGTTTATTTGCAAGTTAATTTGAGTTCATAGCACACAGTACACGCACATAACACCGAAAATCTGCTCTTGCTGTGAAACAACCTGCTGAGACTTCATAATTCATATTTGATGATTTTGATGCTCAGATCACACAAGCCTGAGATTAATATTGTGGTGTAATTCTCTTGAAAAAATTGCAAGGTTTGTGGGATTTTTATGTACATAAATGTGTGACTTGTATTTGTGCCCTTGACTCTTAGGCTTAAGCTGAGCACTCAGAAAATACGATTAATCACATTAGACTCTGCGTCACTTGCTCTTCCTCTGTCTGTATTATCTTGCTGTTTAACCTAAAAATGGAAAAGAGGAAATCTAGTCCCTGTACACAAACAGCCCTGCAACTGGCAATAGTTGTTAAATATTACACTGTTTGACTGCCAGTCACACCTTGGATGTAAACCGTCATTCCAAATGTTATCTGTCATGGTTTTTATGGTCATGGTGCATATAAACTGTGGTTTGAGTTAATCAGTGTTATTTGGTGACTGGATACTTTTTAAAAGCGGGACAGTTGCAAGATGACAAAATATTGTGTAGTTTTGAATTAATATTTTCTTCTCTTTTTTTTTGAATCATACTAATAAAGCTTGAATCTTGAGACACCTGCAGCAGGTTGCTTGGCACTAGCGGTAACCAGGTTTTTGTCATTTAAAATGATGATGATGAGAATAAAATGAAACTGGTGTTGGTCTTTAAATGGCAGAATAGAAACTGTTGTTGTATGGTAGTTGACAGGTTGAATTTCCTGTGTGAGATCACTGTGCAACATCCGTTCGCTTTGTGAGATCAATGAGTTCAGACTTTTTCCAGCTTGAAGTGCCTCTCAAAACTATGGAGAAATGGAATAACATCTTAACTTTATTTCTTCCTTTTTCTTAAATTATGAGCGGAACACTAAGAGAACAACAAAATGAAATCAGCTTGTGACAATAATTTCTGTTTGTTTGTTTTTCTTTGTAGGATAAGAGAAAAATATTGAGAATGCAGACCCACAAAGAGTCATCTTCATCTTCCAAATGGAGCTTGTTCTTTTTTTCTGAGTTTGAGTGAGGTAAATCACCCTACACAGTAGTGCTGTCATGAACCGGCATCTATTTTTGTCAGCTTGTTGAAAAAATTGTCATCTCGTCATAGAAAGTGGTCCTCTGTTTAGTGTTCTGTTACAAGAAACCCAGGTCCCTCTGCAGAGAATCAAGAAACCAAGAATGAAAGTGTGAAGCAGAATTGATGAACTCAGTGGGGCCTAGTTTTTCAAAAAAATACCCAGCGTTTCCTGTGTTCTCCTTCACACATCTACAACCTCAGCACATGAGCAATTCTGAGAATTACTGTCACACTCTTAATAAGGAATTAACCCCTCTGACACTAAAATAAGCCTAAGGGTTTCCTTATTGAGTTCTAATGCAGTGCTAATTAGAAAAATGAAAGCATCATGAAAGGTAATAAATAGTTGGTTTTAAGGATATATATTTATACTTATTGTAGTGGTTTAGGGTCATGTCCACCATACTCCAATTAGACACCTTTCTTACTTTCATGTTCACACAGAATGATGTGTCAACCTGACAGGATGCATAATAATGTGACCAAATGCTGGAGTTTTTGCATTTTAATTTACTTTTGACTTTAATTTTTAATTGACAATTTAAAATGTCAATTTAATATAAAATGTAATGCATTATAAATGTGTATTTATAGATGTTGAAAGACAATGTAAGATGCAATGTCAAGTCACCTTTATGTATATAGCGCTTTATACAATACAGATTGTTGTGATAAATGGGAAAAAAAAGATTTATTGATACAAACAGAAGTCAATTCTGCTGTAGAGCAGCTCTAAAAAGACAATAGTAAACAGACATTACTCAGTTGAAATTAGTTCAGTGTTCAGTAACTGTGTAAAGTACAGAATTATGACATTAGTTCAATTCAGCTATAAAGGAGCTCTGCAGAAGACAGTGATGTCATCATTCAACTAAGTTCTCATCCAATAGTTTCAGTGCAATCAAATCAGTAGGAATTCAAAATCCGTCAGGTGACAGAATGGAGAAATTTTGGGGGTTGGGGGACCTGTTGTCCTCTGGCTAACATATACAGAGTGATTTATGGTTCAGGCTGCATTGCAAGTCAGAAGTCAGACTGTGTGGATCGTTAGGCTTGAAGTTTGGGTTCATCACGCTGGTATGGAGACAGAGCTGGCCATAGGGGTCTATGCAGAGGACTTGTCTGGTTCTTGTGGTCTTTGCTGTGGATTTGAGCAGATGATTGTCATGTTGACAAGGTCTTCACATGGGATTGTTTAGTAGACATGGTTTCTACTGACATTCAGGGCTGTGATGAAGTCGTGTAGTTGCAGGTCCACCATCTGATCTGGATCCGGCTGACTTCGGTAACCTTGGGATAAGGATGAGACAGACAGACTGTTATTAGCGTTGATGCCATTCTTCTTATGATGTAACAAGTACGTTGAGTGTTATGGAAAGTGTTCTTGTTCCAGTTGTCCTAATTTATATAACAATTGGTTTTGAATTATAGAAATCTGATTGTGTCAGCTGTGTGCAATGTTAAACAGATTCATTTTTAGCCAGTTACATATCAAGAAGCTTCTCCGCATGGATGAAAAAATATGTATAGCAATTTTTAAAAGTGTAGTTTGGAAGTTTAATGCAGTTTAGTTTTTGCTTTTTATTTATTATTATTATTATTATTATTATTTTAGGGCTGATATTATCAGCAAAGTTAATGCTGGTATCGTTTAAAATAGTTTAACAGTCTAATGGTATTTTTGTTTATTGCAGATTGTGAAAATAAAATATGTATCAAAAGATTTATTTTTTTGTTTTTTAAAGTCTAGTTTCAGTTTTTTCCAGTTATGTTTCTGTCAATTTTTATTTTTATTTTAACAAGTTATGGTTTATAGATAACAAAATAGTTTGTAATTTAGTTTAGATTTGTTTCGTTAAGGACAATAATACCACTTGCTCTTTGCTTAAAAAGGGAGAAATTTAGAAGCAAAATTTCAAGATATTAAACTTACAATAAAAATACCCTTATGGACCACAGTAACGAACTAATCGACCCTTCTGACCCATCTATAGTATATCTGTAGTGTGTAGTCTCTAACAGACAACAGAACAGTGGATGGCCTGTGCTTCGTTGGGAGATAAAAACACTGCTCCCCACCCAGATATGAACTGTAATGAGCGGCAGAGATAAGTGAGAGAGAAGAGCTTTGTACGGATCGGTGTTGGGGTTATCTCACTAACAGAAAGCACTTCCCTTTCTGATAGAACTGACAGGTCTCTAGTAATCTCAGTCAGACTGAACCACTGGCTCTTTCCTGAGAAGCCAATCTCAGTGCTCCTTCTGCATAGACAAACCCAAATACCAGCAAACACACTCACTATCACTCCACTCATGCAGGAATCTGTTGTGAAATAACGGGCTGATGTTAAGACATAACTATAAGTCCCTGCTTTGTCAAAGCTGAGTGTGGTGGTGATGTTTTTGAGAGTTTGCATATAAATGGTATCCTTGTTGAACAAGACATATCCTCATGCTCTATCAAACTCAAGTACAAAAGTGATGTGACGCTGCCAATATTATAAAGGGATTAATTATCAATCATTCTTGAACATTTCCTTGTGTACCCAGTAAAATTATTTTGATTTTATTTTTTTAAATTATTTTTATTTTAATTATTTTGAGATTTTGTATGCTTTCTACTTCCATTCCCACATAATCAGTGTCGTAAACTGTTATTTGACCTATAAGGGTCATCGATCATTCGGCCTACCTGATTTCCGGCCCGTTTTGTTGATGTGCATGTGCTCTATAGATGACAGCGAAGGCCAAACTGAGCTTAGTGGACCTGTCCTCTACACAAGCCAAGGACAAAAGACAAGGTCACATTCCTTCTCAAGATTAGACACAGCATCAGCAGTTCAGGGCGAATGGGAAGCAGTGTGTACAGTATTGTAAATCAGGGCTGGATGAAGCTGGACATTTGAATGGAAACTTTCTGAGTCAACCTTTAATTTGGGCACAAACTGTGCATGTTGTTGTATAACCTTTTCAGTGTTTAATTAAGAAAAGGAAGACGTACTTATCAGTCATTGTTCCACAGGAACATTTTGCTTTACTCCATTTTACTCTGACTCTTGTTGGTTCCAACCCGTATTATTTTCTTCTACCATGAAACAAAGTGAAGTTTTGCACTTCTTCAGGTGTTCAGGTGTTTTTTCTCCATGCAGGCTTTTCATTGCCTGTAAGAGTCGCCAACGGACAAAAACAATGATAATTGTACATACGCTAGACATGAAATTGGCATGGAGATACATGAGGCCCCTGGAGAGGATCCTCATGGATCTTCTTGCTTCTTTCCCAAAAAGACTCATGGCTGTATTAGAGCAAAAGGTGCTTCTACTAAATACTGAACAAAGGGTCTGAATACTTAGAACCATGAGATATTTCAGTTTTTCTTTTTTAATAAATCTACAAAATTGTTAACAATTCTTTCAGTACAGGGTGCTGTGTGTCAACTGGAAAAAAATGAACATAAATGATTTTAGCAAATGGTTGCAATATAATAAAGAGTGAAAAATTTAAGGCGGTCTGAATATTTTCTGCACCCACTGTATGTCTGCTTAAGAAGACTAAATGTGGAGTCCACCTTTTGTGAAAAATCGCCTACTCTCTCACAGTGTCCATTGGAAGTCAATATTATGATAGGAGGATGTGTTTGGGTGTCGGGTTTGGACATGGTTGGAACTCTGTTGTTATTTGCCCGCTGTGGGAAATCACTCTCGCAAAGGACACTGCTTTGAGTTGTGGTTTCTGTTGCGTAGTTAGTTGTATTTGTGAGGTGGAGGTTATGTAATCCCTGACACATTAAATTCGGTTTTACAATTCTTCGAAGGTCTAATACTTTCTTTGACAGTCGCAATGTCCATAATTGTCTGAAAGAATGTAAAAAGGGACCAAAGCCTCGAAGAAGCTAACATTTATGAAGTGCTTGTCAGCACAAACAGGCGTTGGAAAAACTGAAAAAGCAGTTAAAAACAGATTAAAAGAAAAAGGGAGTATAAAGAGAGAAATTTTTGGATCACACCTCCCTCACTAACTCGTTCCTGTCACGGCTTTCCACCCATTGTGGATTGTTGTTATGGGAACAACAAAAAATTGCTTATGGAAGCGATAATAACGCCGTGTGTGGTTGTGAATTATGTGAATTTTAACTATGTAAGACGATCTATTGCACACCATGAACATTTGAGGGATGTTTATGCAGCCTGATATATTTTCCAGCTCAACATCTTAGTTGATTTGGCTGAAGTTGAAGGCCTTAATTAGATAATAAAGATAAATTACTGTGGTGTCTGAGATGTAGTGATCCATAACTATATAGGCTACAGTTTTAAGCTGCTGAATCCATGTGAATCCCCCTCTCTGACATAATTCAACTGAGAGCAGGTCTAATGGACGCTGAAGCTGAGAATTTGAAGTCATCTGTAAGGAAATCTCTTGCTCACGGTGAAAATTGAGCAACAGTGTCTGTGCTACAGCTGTGCCGCAGTGTACTATAAAATATTTTGTGGTGTTAGAGCATTTCAGGTCAGTGTTGCGATTACCACACAAACATGGAGTAATGTCTCAAGGCCAAAATGAAAATAAACAGACGATCAGGATCAGTTGCTGTCTTTTTTTAATACATACCCTGCCAACCAGACGCTGCGGTTGATTGGAGTTTCTGTACATTCTGTCAAATGACAGAGTGGAGTTCTAGGAAAAGTCCCTCTAGGAAAAACTTTAAATACTGAACACACTCTCCTCTGCAGGAGAATGTTTATTCTTCTTAGTTTTTTCTCTTTCCACTTCTCTTTCTGCTGCTTCTCCTCTCCTTTAAATGCAAGAGAACAGACTGCATTGCAGAAGAGGACAGTATTTGCAGAATCTAAATTATAAAGTAAAATTGTTTTCACATTTTACACTGTTCTGCATGTTCAAAAGCTTTGTTGCAGTTGTCTAGTTTGGTCACAGATGTCAGAATGATGTCATTAAATGGTTTAAATTTGTAGTATGAAAGTCTCATGAATGAGACTAATGCGAGTGGTTTTCTCAATTTGTTTGTACATTTGTTAGAATTCCTTCATTAGTTGTGATGTTATGTATTGTAATGGTTGTGATAATTCCCTCTCCTGGCCTTAGGCCAGTGAACTCAATCTTCGTAATTGAATTTTTCTCATCTGCTAAATGTTTTTTTTTTTAAGAGCAGCTTTACACACCCCAGAATGTTTCCGTCTCATCTCATTTTCCCTTTTTCCATATTGTCAGGCATATCTTCTTTAGCATATACTGTAAATATATGTGACAATGTACAGATTAAAAAAAATCATTTACACCAGCCTTTACCCTAATTTGGATTATATTTATGCACTTTCTTTAAAGCTGTCTGATATTTTGATCTACTGTCTGACCGTAATCACTAAAGTCCACCTGGTCATCCATCATTGTTAAATTACATGATTCAATACTAGGGAATAAAGGCTGTTTCTTTTACTCAATAGTGTTTACAGGTCACTTTGTACTTTCAGGTCATACACACACACATACATACACGTTTACTTATTTTCTAGAATTCAGACTGCGTATCAGTTGCTCACCCTGCCAGTGAGGAATACCGGTGAAGAGTCCATCAATGTGCGATAAGAGCTGGACAACCCAACCTGCGTAAGACTGGACTGAACTTGAACCGCGGTTGAGCAGTATGAAGCAGGGAACATGAGGCTCCCACCTGTGAACACTATACTGTTCAAGTCATGAGTCACGCTGACATCAACAGCACTCAAATCATAGCGGTGATGTTAAATAGGTCGAGAGCACCTGAATGTCGCATTCAAAAGAAGACCCCATCCGTGTGAATTATAGGCAAGATATAATGGTTATAAAAACTTAAACAAGGAGTCTTAAGAAAGGGGACAACCGGGTATTTTGTGTTCATTTTTGAGAAAGAACTGTAAAGCAAAAACACGTTAACTTGAACTAAAATCTAAAGTTAAGAAGTTAAGTTGTCCTTTATATGTATTAAAATACATACGGTAAGTGTGCGATCCATCCATATAAATATTACATAATTACAAAAATGTATTAATATTATTATACTATCATGATTTTTCATGTATAAATGTATAAGGGTCCCTGCTCTGTTTCTCTAGCCACTAAGGGGTTTTGTAATTTAAAGGGGTTTGTTTAACCACAGTGGTCGACCTTAAGTGACCTCACATTATTATATTAACAACATGCATATTAATCTGTAAATGCATTTAAAAATCTAGAATAATGTAAAGATAATGCCCTTATGATTTAACGATTAGGTGAATGTAGATCTGTAATGAGATAAAGTACAGGACTAGCAGTTACTCCTCTTGGGCTGAGGATTTTCTCCTGGATTCTGAGTAAAGCCCAGGTTAATGGAATTGCTTCAGATCTGGTGTTGGGGATTGAGAAGCCTCAGTTTAGATTAATGTAAGCGTCAGGGAGAGCGGGATGCTGCCAGTGCTCTCTAATAACACCGTGAGGGGCCGGGGTCAACAGAGGGCACGCCCAATGTGGGTAGACGGTTTCGTCAGTGGATCCTCTCATAATCCTCTTTCTCAGACTGCCAGCATGACTATCCGACTGCCTCTGTAACAGAAACCATGAATCTGCGGAAGCAGGGCAGCTAAAGGGCTTTATGAATTGTAAACAAACCAGCATGCATTATGAAATGAATGCAAATCCACTGATTTTAGTGTGCATTTCTGTTTTTATTCCTTATTGGCAATCGCAACCTGAAGCTAAATAAACAAAGCTTTTTAGTTTTTTCAGGATAGCATTATCCAAATTTGCGAAACGCTTCTCTAAATAATTTCACCCTCCTTTTCAAGTGTCATGTGCTTCCTCTTTTATAGTTAAGAGGCTGTGTATTAGCTATCCATATCCTCTGTTGGGATTCCTTTTTAAAGTGGGCTCTCACCTCTATCATGGGACAGGTACTTCATGGTTTCCAGCAGTCACTCTTAATGTCACAACTCATATTTCAGCATTAAATGCAGACTGACGGGTTAAACATCCTTTAATTGGCTCCCAGATACACCTTGCACATGCAACCTGTGTGCATTTGTTTTCATGACGTACATAATGCAAAAAGGCAAGCTGTTTTGTGAACATTTATTGATTCTGTACAGTTGTATCTTGCATTTGAGCTCATTTAAGAATCACATCCTCTGGTTTTCCAGCTCCCCCACCTTTTTTGTTTTTTACTAATCACATTTTTTTTTCTTTGACTTGCCTTCCCCCTCACTAACTCTCTCTGTTCTTTATCTAAGGGCAGCAGGCCAAGCACAAGAAGGCCAGTTCAGTGGAAACTAGTGAACAAACGCTCCGAAAAGAACATACGCTCCCTCGATGTCAGCAAATATTTAGTTACAACTTCAAAGGGAAGTGACAGTCGTTTGAAGCTGTGGATTGGACTCGAGTTGGACACCATTACAGCACGTGGAATGCGTAAAGTTTGCAGCTTAAGAACAATGGGATGATGGCCATATATTCTAATCTCTTTTACTAATAATGATTTACAGTTTTGCTTTATTTCATAAGGCCAACATAGTTTTGGAGGCACACTAAACACATCTCTCTGTCTTTCTCATATAACTCATTAATTCTTATCAATCTTTTTAAAATCTGTATTCTTACTGCACTACTTTATCAGAATGCAGTCGTAACTGACAAAATAATTGCCATTTTTACCATTACGGTCAAATATTGCACTTTAAACATCAATGACAGCTTTAAGTTTTCATTGCTTGCCAATGACTGTGATATAAGTAGAATAATCCACAGCTATTTCTACATTAATGATTTGAATGCTTCACGTCGGGTGGTTATTTTCCATTAAAATCATTTAATGCACATCTGTGGATTATCCCTTGGAATTTTTTTTAACAAACCCAAACTGAGTGGTAATCTATATACAGTTATGCAATAGAAGAACAATTAGTACAAGAATGTGAAATGTACAGGAAAACTGAAATGTACAAATGTTTTCTTTGCACAAAACCTGTTTTTCATGTTTCTTTCTGAGGCAATACATTGCAAAATGCTTGCAATCCATAATGAAGATTTTGCTGAATGAGGGTTCATCACAGGGTTAACCGGGTAGAGTCATGACTTTCTTGGCAGCCTTGATCCCTCTCCATTGCTTGACATTGCATCATTTATCTGTTGCTGTGTATTTAGTGGAGTGAATGTGCATCAGAGTGAGGGAGAACAAGGAAATCCCCTTCTGCCACGTGGGATATGAATAAAGACTCCACTTTGGCCCAAACTTTTTCTCTTTTGTCTTGCACCGAGAGAGGTCCCCCCTCGCTCGACTGCCGGCATTTACGCTCCGTCTTCTCTTCCCGTGGAGATTGGCTCACTTTGTTTCCTCAAAGATGAATGTCTTTTTGAACTGCTTGTGGCATTTGAGTGAACTGCAGTGTTATTACAGGTTCCAGCCCTGTGGTGATTCATTGAATTGGAACTATGGAGGAATTTGATTCATCACAAAGCATATTCACTGTTCAGATTTTTCTGTATACAAAACATTCCTCTTAAGTGACCAGCAAAAGTATACAAATGATGTCTGTTGAGAGGGATCCACATTCAGATTCTCAATTACTTTCTTTCCAGCCATCATCTTAGTTTCACTTTCACAGTCTCTCCACCACCTTCACACAGGTCTATATGAATAATATATGTCACATTGCTTTGCTGTTATTAAAGGTGACCTTGGTTAATTATTGATCAGGCCAGATGATTACATTCCTGACCTCTATATGTTCACATCTTGCATCTTGCTCCGTTTTTGTCTCCACGCCCCTTCTTTTAGTATATCTGCAGACCCTCATATGATGAATTACTGTCTATTATTATTGCTGGGGGAGTGTTGGCGCAAATGTTACAAATGCAACCACCACATTACGTTTGTTTTAATGATGTATGTAAGTTTCATGTCAGTTGGTCATTATCACTAAATAACTCTGACAAGGTGATCAGGTTGAGCCCCTGTGGGGGGTTATTTTGTTTCAGTGACTGACTCTAAAATGTTCTGCTTATTTCATTGCTACTTGTCAAATAAATATATGGACTTGAAATATTGTTGTGAGTATTGTTATATTGTATGTATTGTTTATTCAAAGATATTTGACCACTAAATCTAAAAATCAGGCATAGTAAAACATGATTAGGTAATGTGCAGCCATGTATTGAATGTAAAGGATGGGAGGGACATCACCTGAATGCTTTAGGAAACCCTCATGAAATTCACCCTTAATGTGTTTTAGTGTGTTGATTCAACAGTAGACTTTCGAGTCACTCTGACTTTGACTATTCTGGCCCTTGCTAACCAAAGCTGAAGTTAAGTCGTGTCAGGAATGTCGCTTGCATACCTGTCACTTGTATATAGTTGGCAAGAGAGTGATGAATGTGGCTGTAATGGCTAAACCCTGATGTAGACCGGCACAGAATTAGCTCCAGTGATGAGCATGTAATGACCTCCTGATTTACAATAGCGGTTTGCCTAGTGTTGGATTACGTTAATGTGCTTATTTGGGCTTCGCCGGCCTGTAAAGTTCACAGAGTGGTCAAACCACAGCACCTCAACCCCTGTTAAAGCACTTTTTACTGAAGTTATAGCAGGCAGCAGAGGGATGTTTTTACATCTCTCTCAGTCCATAGATCTGGAGTGGAGTGGAGGCAGTGAGAATGTGCTGACAGTCTGAGGCTCACTGCCTCTCTGGGGTGACCAGACGGCTCCTGCTGACTCAGCGCCAATCACTGTCCTCTTTCTTTTGCTCCATGATGTCTGTCTGCGTTCAGAAAAACTAAAAGAATCCAGGTTGAGTCTCAGATAAACAGTATTCAAATAGCATTCACCTCTTTTTTTCTGGTTTAAATGTTTCTTTTCTCACTTTTATACAGTTATTTTTATATCATTGAAAAAATATGTAATGTTATAATTATACTTTTATATAAATTATTTATGTTCTTTTTATATAATTCAGACATTTTATTATGTATCATTATAATGAATCATTAATAACATATACAATATTTTAATGTCATTTATTAAAAAGTGTAATATGCTGCAAATATTACAGTAATAGATCATATATAATTCAGAAATTTAAAATGTAGTGAAAATTTGATTAAATATAAAATTAATAAATCAATGTACACAATATAAAAAATATTGTATAAAATAATACTGTATATTTATTATAAAAATATAATAAATTAGATAACTGAATAATTGTTAATTTTTTGCGGTTATATTTCTACTTTTGAATTTTATTATAATGTACAGTATATTCTATAATTCATTATAATAATTCTAATAAACTGAATTGTCATATTTGTATATTTTTTAAATATAATATATTTTGTATTTAAAAATAGATATAAATTATTCTAAATTAAGTGTATTATATAAAATTTAATTCCAAATATTCTTCTTTTCTTTTTTTTCTTTTTTTGTGTGTGTTTCCTGTTGCTCAGCTAGTAGAACATGATACCTGTTCATGGGTTCAATTCACAAATCACAAACTGATAAAAAAAGGAATACCTTAAATTCAGGTGTAAGTGCTTTGGATAAAAGTGTATGAAAATTTAATTTATGTTGTGTGTAGGTGAATTTATAGAAACAGCATCAAAGTGTTTCAATTTGAAGAAAAAAAAATTAACCGGATCCCTTGGTTTGGCATAGATCACCATTCAATAATTGTAGATCAGAGTGTATAGATTCCATACAAAATACATGGTAGGGTAATGACTTTCTGATTGGGATTTTCCTTCAGCTGTTTCATAGAATTACTAGAACAGTGGCAGGATCCTGCGTGAGATCAATCCTAGCTTAACAGGTCATTGCTTGACTACTGGTTAATTTAAAAAATAAATAAAAAATAAAAAAAATATTTACAGTATATATAATCATCAGCACAGAGAAACAAACCCCCCAAAACTGTTAGGATGTTGTGATATTTAAGAATGAAAGGTCACTTTATTTCTCTTTTATTCATTGAGTGCAATGCCTTGAATTGCTCCTGAAGCTTTTACTGACTAAATACTGATATGTTAAACATAGAGGTCACGCACTCATCTATATTCAATTCAACTGTGACTCTTTGCAGAAGAAAACTGATTGATAGCTGTGTACACCCTCAGAACCGATGCTGGGTTTTTCAGGAAGAAAAAAGTCAATTTTATGTCTTTAGGACTGTTGTCAGCTCTTACATCCCCATGAGAACATGGAGGATTTATTAGCCCTGCTTTGAGTACAGTAGCACGCTAACTGGTTCACCGTTCTGAAGGTCATTTTATTCCTCCAGTCGTGCAGATCAGCTAAATAAAAATGCAGCGTGGCCAGCGCTGTCAAATCAGTATAGTTGCTCCTTTATATTAACTTGGTTGGCCCAAAAAAACTGAAAAATCTAAAATGATTGGTCAATAGGTGGTATAAATCCACTGGGACTTAAAACTCCAGTTTCTAAGCCCCTTTGGCCCCCAAAGCCCATCATTTATCTAACACGTCTGAGAGGATGTGGAGCACCTGAGCCAGTTAGTCAGGATGTGATGGATCACCGTACCTTCTGCCTCAGCTGTTTCCTGCTGGTCCTCTCTCTGATTCCTCCCCCATCTCTGTTTTCTTTACTCTCGCCAGTCTCCCCGTCTCTTCCTATCTCTCAATCTCCCTGGTATTCCTACACCCAGCTGGGACCAGCTCCTCCATCAAGCCAAATTGTCTCAGCGAGCTGACAGTTCTCTCCACACATTCGCATTTGACCTGCTCTTTATTTTTGTTGCCTAAAATAGTTTGGCTGTCAGTGTATCTGTGCCACTGTAGCCGGTATGGAGTATTAACTTTATCAAAGTCACTCGTAATGTCTCATCGCTGCTTGAGTCTGCTCAACTTGAGTCTGTTACTGTATGAACACGTTTGAATGCTTTTCTGATGTCTATACCATCCTTAGTTTCTCATGTCAACTAAAAAAAAACTTTCAGATTTCTCTCACATGGGTAAAATAATGAATTGATGTCAATGTTGTTTCTTCACATAATTCTTTAAATACAGTTATTTTTATACATGAAAGTGTTTGGGATGTTTGAAACTGAATGGGATGTCTGAATTCCTCAATTTAGATTTCTATTTCTAAGCACTGATGTTTTTATATATACAGTGTCTTGCAAAAGTATACATACCCCTTCTTTTTTCACATTTATGCTAATATGCTTTTTCTTTTTCACATCTAAACTACCTCATCATGATAAAGGAAAAAAATCAGATTTCTAAACTTTAGAATTCTAAATTAAAATGCAAAAACTGAAATGATTGCTTTTTTGCATGCATATTCAATGCATGCAAAGAGTCAATATTTACTGTGTTGACACTACTTCATAACCAATTCACTCTGTCATGCTGGATACTGGCTTCTGGCTCAAATCCTGACTGTTGGTGATCCATTCTTGCCTTATGCTCAGAGCTAATAACAATTTGTGGGATTCTGCTTGCCCACTCAACTTTCAAGGAGTGACCACAGGTTATCTATGGAATTAATATTCGGGGAGTTGCCTGGACACAGATTCAAAATTTCAGTGTAATGATCTTAGAGCCACGTCACTGTCACTCTTGCCTTGTTATATGTGCTCGAATACAGTGAAATTTGGTCAATTAAACTTTTTGCAATTTTTTAAAATGCTTTTGATTGCTCTGCACAATAATCTAAAAACAATGGGATTCAACACCACAACAACTGAAGCAAAGAAATGGATGGATACAGAGGGATGTTTTGTTGTAGTTCGAATGGAAGAGTTGGTTATGTTATGTGTTGGACAGAAAGAAGCATGAAGAAGCAGCATGAATGGACAGCTCATCATCTGTAGACAGAGATATAGCATCTAAGAGACTATTACACAATTTTTGTTCCATACCTTCTCTGATCTCTAGTCAATGAACCTTGATTCCTCCTGGTTGCTTTTGACTTTAGTTCAGCCCCATTCTAATGAATCCCCTTTCTAATTGTACCACTTGGTGCAAGTCACATTTTAATTAGCACACTGAATAAAATTGGTGGAACTGCATATTAACATCTGGGATGGAACCAAATTAATGTTCTTTTCCAGTTCATAGCACATGATTGGGATTTACATTAGGTATTTTAGGCCATGATGATTGGAAAAGAATCAAAGATGTGCAAAAGTAAAGCACTCCAATTTTTTACATTTGACATGGGCTGTCAGCAATCCATTAAACTCTTTACTGGCGCGTATGGCAGTTGAGCTGATAAATGCAGTTCATCTGATAAAAATCTGCTGTTTCTTGTGCATCAAAACATCCTCTATTTCCATTCAGATAGAGATTTGGCCCACTTAGAAAGACGTTATTTCTCAATTTCTAAAGCTGTCCTGTTCATAGCCACTAAGCAGGTGCATGTCAGCTGGACATGCCCCGTTCTGCAGCCAAGACAAGGATAACAAATGGCTTGGGGGCAGTTGGAAAGAGAGACTGAGGGAAAGAAAGAAGTAAAACAAGAAATCGGCACATTTCTTGCCCAAAAATCCCTCATTAGGAGCACAGAGGCATGTGAGGGAGTCAGCTGCTGGGGTGATAAAGGCAGCTGGAAGGATCCAGGAAAAAGCACAGAGAGGCCTGTGTGGGACTGGACCGCAGCCAAACCCAGAGGCCTTCACTCGCATTATATAACCCTACAGTGGAAAGAAAACACAGCCCCAGTACAGCTAGGACGATATATGATCAGGAAAATGGTATGCTTTGAATTATAAACAGCCCATTTAGTGAAAGGGGCAAAAGTGCTTTTCGCCCCAAAAACACTGTAAAACAAAGACAAGAATGGCTTTGATTATTGTGGCCTGTGATGTTGTCCTGAATTTGATTTTTCCATATAGTGCATGTTTTAAGCATCCTTGCTTTTTGAAAGTTTTTTTTTTAAAACAATGTTGTAATGAAAACAAATGGTCGTACTTTGATGTAGTGTTTGACTAAGTTCAACTTTGATTCTTGCTAAACTTTCCTTGAATTTGACAGTGAAGGATACTGTTGCTTTACTTTGGCCTTGACGGTGAGTTTAGCGACAGTAAAGCAAGGTTAAATTGTTGCCTGCGTACCAGGGTTTTGTAACATTCAGAATGCCTTTAAAATTTAGATTCTGACTTTGAATTGAAGTAGTAAACAGGAGAAAGATAGATAGATGCAATAGACTAATCTTACACAGTCCATTTCTTTCAACAGCATTTTGAACTCATCCCTTCACAATAGACCTATAGTTCTCAATAAACAGTGAGCATTTGGGGAGGAAAAAAGGAGGGATTTGCATGCAAATTTAAGGTGACATTTCTGCTGAGCGCATTCAGCCAGCCGTAGAATGACAATAGCGGGATTAGCATTAGCACCCACCCCCACGTCACATCACGCTCCGTCAGAATGCTGCGCTCATCAGTTATCCGGTACCAATCCACGGGCATGTCCAGGCACGTCCAATCCCATAACGGACCCTTGTATGAGAAGAAGAAAAAGAACTTACTTTGGGTCCCATGAGTTGAAATTCCAAATGGAATGTGATATTCAGTCACATGTAGGAGGCATTACAATTCTACATGCGTGCTCGGTCTTTCATCTCTGAAATGACTCCCCACAGATCCATGTGGAATTGTCTTTGAAAGCTTTTTGAAACAGTAACGCAGTGGAAATAAACCTATTTTGTTTATTAGCTTTTATCTTGAATACTGTTTTTCCAACTAAACTTACTCCTGAAATTTGTAGTAGAAGAGATGTAAACATCAGTGATGTTTCCCGTTGTTTTAGAAAACTAATGCAGTTCCTTCCAGTGTTTTATGAATTTACTCAGTATGAATTTTGCTTCTAGAAGCTGCAGCACTGTTTTTTATCTGAGCTAGCTTGTCACCGGAGGCAACACAATGGAGGTTTTCGGATCAGGATGAATGTATTTCACCTGATTTTCTCACATGGTTATTTTTGGCGAATACTTTTTGCACACTGCCACAAACACTGGCTTTCAAGACCTAAGTGGTGTGTGTTCAAGTTAGCATGTCTTTATTTTTTGTCAAGAAGCACTACATAAAAGATTTTAGGTGTTAATGATGTATTCACAAAATAAGTGTTTATGATTTATAGAATTGTTATTAGGATATATATAATTTATAACTTTCTCACCCTTGTCATTTCAAACCTGTATGACTGACAACACAAAAGAGGATATTTAGAAAAAAAAATTGTTGTTCTGTTTTTATCCATACAGTGGAAGTCAGTTTCATCCAGTGTTGTTTGGACCCCAATGATCCTCAAAATATTTTATGCTCTACTAAAGAAAGACATAGTTTTGGATCAACATGAAGGTGAGAACATTTTTCATTGAAATAGTCCTTTAGAATAATCTGCTCTATATTCTACATGCTTTATTATTACATTTAGTAGCACAAAAATACACTAACCCAAATACAACACTGTATGTTATTACATGACATTATTTCCTTCCCTATAATTGCTCTGTTTTTGAAAGTCTTTTAGCCTCTGGTCATGGTGTAAGATTTGTGATTAGAAGGTCAGGAATGTTCTGTTAATCGAGCGTGAAGACCTTATGTTTCTGTAAAATGGGCATAGTAGCTTGTGATAGTGTCAATGGGTTTTTCATGCCTGCAGCTTGTCATGTTTCTTTATGAAGTCCGTCAATAGCCATAAAGAGACGACTGTGCAATGTCGATGAACAGACTCGCCACATGATGCTCCTCTCAGACATGGTTTTCACTGAGGGTGTGATTCATTGACATCAACGCAGCAATCATTCAAAAATGCTATAAATGTAACTGTTGTTTCTCCATCTTAAAAGCTTATGGGCACTTATTGTTGTGTGTGTTTAGTGTTTATTCCCTCTCAGTCTGTACTTTGAGTCAAACCTCAATTAGTTTTTTTACAACCTTGAACTCCTAAGGGTATAGAGGATTTTCCTTCGGAAAAAAAGATTATTTTCATTAAAACTTAATGTAGAAAACGCTTCTGCTTTGAGCTACAATAAGGAGCCCTGAAGGACTAAGGGTTTTTAAACCTGTATTGGTTGAATGTGGCCAGTTTATTTGCCCTAATAATTTAATATAATAAAATCAATACTTAATCAATCGACTTGATCAAATTGTCATTAGCCCTCAAACTTGACCTGTCCTGCTTCAGTAATGCAATGTCATGAAAATATACATTTATTAAAATAGTCTTGAAATTTACAATCTTCTAGTCTATGAAATTTACAATCTGCTAGTCTATGAAATTTACAAGATTCAATTTTTCATTGTTGTTGTTTTGTTTTTTGAAGTCGATGGGCACCAAAATGGGTTGGTTACTAGCATTCTTCAAAATGTTCCTTGCTGTTCAACTGAAGAAAGAAACTAATACATTTTTGGATCAACACAAGGGTGAGTAACCTATTTTTAGGATTATTAGAAGTCATTTTTACTTGGTTATGTATCACTGCAGTCTCTACACATAAACTAAAATGATTTTTAAAAAAACAAAAACCTTATAAACAAGTCGAAATGACTGAATGGAACTTAGCGTCATTTAAGTCAGTAAAATGATCTGATCTACAGGATTACTGCTGTGCATGGGTGATATTACTCACAACACAACATGTATAAAGACAGCCCATTTTTTCTTCAGTCAAGTGCGTAGCAACCGTTATAGCCCAGAGCTTTACAACTCTTTGAGGGAATGCAGACAGTGGCAAATCATTCATGAAAGGTGAGCTCGCCATAGCCTCTTCATGAGTTTTTGCTTTTTAAAGAACTTAAAAAGTTATGGCACGATAAATTACTCTCATCGCTACCACCACAAAAATCTCTCATTGCACCCAGTATCAGAAAATTGCTTGGTCCGATACCATTTCAAATTTATGGGGGCCAGAGGCAGGACCAGGCCCTAGAACCGCCCCTGATACTCATCACTTTACCACCAGAAAAATACAATTCCAAATGTTTGCACTGAAACAAGACTTGGTCCGGCATCTGCCTTAATTTAATCAGTTTTATAAAGACATAAAAGAAGTGTTCTTGTATCAAGAGCTGCTTGACCGTCATGGTGGTATAAAAAAAAATACAAACAGAAGGACTAAACATCTGACAGCTGCAGGCCAAGACTAGCATTACTCAAACAAAAAAGAAATGTATCATCTGACTCCAAAATTTTTCCATCCAGAGCAACAGCAGCAGCACTGAACCACGCAGAGTATAAATAAAAGTCATTTTACCCTAGTTCTCTGGCTTTTGCAGATTGTCTTTTATTCTTTGCATTGGACACACAGTGCCTGACTCTCTGTAAGTCTGTTTGCCTAATCTGCTACCCATTTACCAGCTGCTCTTCTGGCAGACTGGCGTTGTGGTCACCATGGTAATGTCCAGCCAGGCCTGAGACGGTTGTCTTGGCACATTGCCTGGATAATGAGATAGCGCCGTTTCATTTGTTTTCTTTGCACTTTTCATCTTTTTTGATAGAGTGGAAGCCAGAGGCCTTTAATCGATGAAGGGCACTTTTAAGGTGTAAAAGCCATGTGCCAATCCCTGTTAACTGGCATTATGGACCAGCTGTTGATGAGTTTGTGCAAGCTTTTAACAGTGTTTAGGGGACAAAACCCTTCTATTGTACCTTCCAGCGAAGGCTTCAATATAATCAACTTAAATTTTTCATTCTAGATGTAGCAAAACGGGGCATGTGACTTTCAAGTGCTTCACGTGAGCAAAACTTAATCTCCAATTTGAGGGTGACACTGTTTAGTGAGTGAGAAGGACAGTCTTCATCATGGTGTTAATTAATCAAATACAGAGTCTGTCCATGTGGAATTGTCACATCTAATTCAGCTTGATATTCTGTTTGATATCAGCTGTCGGTGTGAATCATCATCACTAGTGACTTCATCATTGATCACTGCTGACTCATTATGAGCCATGAGTTTGTGCCACTTGCATGAGTCTTATACTGTTACAGACAACTTAGCATGAATTTGTTTTTTATGATCTTAAAACTTGGGATCAAAAAGCTAACGCTTAAATGCTTGAAATTAGTTTGGTACACTTTTATTGAAATATCTTGTATTGTATTTCGGTTTATTCAATTATAAAAGTTCTAGGTTATAATATATATAAGTGTTGCTTATATTATAAGCAGTGTTGCCTTTTTTATTTATATATATAATTGAATGCATCTAAATTATAATAACAATATTGTAATGTTACGATAAGATTTTATGTTATGTTACGTCCAAATAGTTTCAGGTACAGAATATATTTTTTTATTTGTTGACTGTTTTTGCACACTACTCTTTCATACTTCCATTTGTGCTATTTCATCGTTTCGACTACTTTTTTAATTATTATAAATTGTTCTAACAATACAACAAGGAATTATTAGTTTAATTATTAGTTAATTAGTTACTTATCTACTTTAGTTAACATGTACTACAAAAGAACAATACGTCTACAGCTTTTATTAATCTTAATGTCATTTTTATGTCAACATTTACTAATACGTTTTTAAGTTCAAAAGTTGTATCTAAGTTGTATCTTAACATTAGTGTACAGTGAAATAACACGAATATGGGCATTTTTATTAACATTAACAAAGATTAATAAATTCTGTAAAAATATATTGTTCATGTTAGTTAATGCATTGTTGCCAAATTAGACCTTAAATTGTTGCTTACATTATTATGTAAAATGTTAAAAACGGGGAGTAAATTTGTCCACTTTTTATTTTTTTATTTAAACATCTTTTATAAAATTATTTGTTTGCTT
Source organism: Rhodeus uyekii (assembly GCA_037043235.1). Taxonomy (NCBI): domain Eukaryota; kingdom Metazoa; phylum Chordata; class Actinopteri; order Cypriniformes; family Acheilognathidae; genus Rhodeus; species Rhodeus uyekii. Next base: position 1,588,186 of record JAWRVZ010000102.1, on the reverse strand, counting down.
TTAGCTTCTGAAAGTTTCAAGAACAAACACTTTTGAAGACCTAAATTGCTACTTCATAGTGTATTTATAGATTTTCTTAGAAACAAACTTTCTTGCATATTCTTCACTGCATTATTGTAAATGAGCCAATGACTATTATAAAATCTATGTTGGTATTTTAGGATAGGCCTGTTCTGTACTCACTGTTGGACATGGCAGCAAATAACAGCAACTGATTGGCTGCAGTCCCAGAGATTCCCCATGGGGGTTATGTAGGACACCAAGTGTCCCATTATAGGACAGTGAAGGAAAAATATGCCAACACCTCATGCACATCAATACATCAGTGAGTTCACAACAACAATATCTCTTTGTTTCACAGTTGCTCTCAATAACTTACATCTGCACATTTTCCAACCTCTGCCAAGATACGATATCAGGTGAGAACAAGTTCCTCCACTTTGAATTTATGCTCTTTCTGCTTTAAAACTAAAAACAGATCACTAGAGAGGGAAACCTCGATAGACATGGAGACATGTGGTTTCATTGGTGAGCGCATATCCACGTTAAAAGAAACTCTCTGAACTGTAACTAGAAAAAGACACAAGCTTTTGTGGCTCTGCTGCAGACAGCCAGGAGACCGATGTAGCTGTGTGAGCTGTCAGATAAGGAAGCCTGCAAGGAAATTGAAAAGAGGTTTCAAACACCTGAATACTATAAATAAGACTGCTGTTTTTTTATCTATTCATATGTATTAAAGTTAGTTTGCGCCAGATCTTTTCAAAGACAGACAGGTGAGAGCTCTAGGAATATCATCCAGCTGCACCTGTCATACATGCATGCGGTTTTTACAGAGAAACACAAAAAAAAATGTTTTTCTCTGAATCAGGAAAACTGACTTAGTCACTGTGGGACCAAAACGTGACAGCAATATAGAGCTAGATATTTATATAGATATATATATACAGCCCATTCAACATGCCTATCAATGGACATAGCATAGCAAGTGTTGGGGTTTATGTATCCATACTTAGAATGTATACCGGAGATCTGTTTAGATTACATACTTAGTATACTGTAAATATACCAGACCATTTAGAATCCATATCTGTGCTCTGAAGTCAAAGGAAAATATTAGTTGTTACTTTAAATTGATTGAGGAACATTTTATTTATGCATGCCATGTTCACTGGCCAAAACAGTTAACAAGGGAGAAAGATATCCCAATAATTATAGGTTGTGTTAATGGAATAATCTAGAATCTGTATTATATTAAGCTCAGGTCCTTAGTTCCAGAGAAAGACTATACATAGAATTGTTTTAAGCAGCATACAGTTTTTAATACAAAAACAAATAAAACAGTAATATTGTGAAATTAATCTTAAAAAAATAAAAATATTCCTGTGATGCAAAGCTGGATTTTTTTTGCATAATTACTACTTCTTCTCGAATCATTCTAATATGCTCAAATAACATATTTAAACATATTATAGTAAGTTTATAATGTTTCTGTCACTTTTAATTAATGCACCTTTGGTGAATAAAAGTTTACATTTTACATTTATTTATTTAGCAGACACTTTTATCCAAAGCGACTTTCAATTTGAAAAGTATATTATTATTATTTCATTAATGGAGCTATGAATCGGGAAAATAAATTGGCCATATTGTACGTAAAATTTTAGAATTCGTAGAATTTTTCTCGATATTTGCTTCTGGTTTATAGAACTGCTGTATGAAGTAATTAATCAATTTGACAACAATTTGTTAAAGTAAAAAAAAGGGCTGTGTAAAGCACAGTGTAAATATAATGATCAGCATGAGGCTGTATGTCTGTTCATGCAAGGCCTTTCTTTGACACGCTCTTGAAGTGTCTCTGTATAAACATGCCATTGATCTTTAAATTGTCAGGTTATCTGATAAAAATCAACGTTTAAGCTGCTTACTGAAGACATTTTACACAATGGCTCCAATGTACTCCAATGAGAAAAAAAAAGCAAATCATCCGTCACTGCATTGTCATGACTATGATTTACTGCTTACCATTCATATTACTGTGGAGAAAAAAGAGTGCATGCTGAAGACATTAGTTAGTACATCATACTCATGCATAGACCTGCCTTGTGAAGAGCATTCTTTACATTCATACAGCGTTAAATGTCCCCAGTGCATCCCTGCAGTTGTTTCACATGAAAGAGGCTGACTGGAAAGAATGCTGCCTCTTGGCATTGTAATGCATTATGGAACTTCGCACTTTAAATTGTGTCGAGCTGAGGCTGAGAAAGGCAATAATATTTGTTACGTGCAAACAAGTCCTGTCATGGTAGCCTGTGGAGTTTTTTTCCAGTTTACCCAGGGTGTGCCTGACTTTGAATTGCATAATGTACCTGCGCCAGTGACAAATGGCTGTTAAAGTGCTCAGTTCTCAGGGCAGATTCAACGAAAGCGGTGGGCCTCAGTATGCCAGAGGGAAAGAGATGAAAAATCCATAAGGTTGTTCCCAGGCCAGGTTCCAAATGCTGTCATTCATCTTTCATACTCCTTTATGTAACTATGTAAAAACTAAGTGAGCGTTTTTTTACGTTCATGGATCGGTGCCCAACTACAGCTGACTTTAGGACAGAAATGCTTGTGGCGTTGCCTCCTACAGATCTAAAGCAGGCCCGGAGATGGAGGTGGGGTGAGGATCAAATCCTTTCACATGTGCTGTCAGGCTCTGTGTATACAACGGCTTCTTTCCAAGGGGCTTTGTCACTCACATTGTGCATGTCCCATTAAAGGGTGTAATTGGATCCTTTGCAGATTTGGTTGAATTTGCAGTTCTGTTGTTCTTTTGTCTGTGAGAATTGTTCAAGATGGCCTTTGGTAATGTACAGTGACCCAAAAAGTATTTGAACATTTTTGGACACTTAAAGGGTTAAATTAACACCCTAAATTTAAATCATGTTGTTCAAAACCTGTATGACCCTGTGGATCACAAAAGAAGATATTTTGAAAATATTTTCTGTCCATATAATAAAATGTCGATGGGGTTTAAAACAACATTTTACACCATTGACTTTCAATGAATGGGCAAAAAACACAGAGACTTGTTTCACAGAGAAAAGAAAGTCCTGAAATGTCCTGTGACATACTATTTTGCACTCACTTTCAGAAAAGTATGTGTGAAAATGGAAGTCAATTTCATTTAAATTAAAATCAATTTAAAACTTTGAATCTGTTTATTCCGTGTTCAAGTTTTGTTCCACAAAGTTTGATAACCAGAAAATGTTATACAATATATTGTCTTTTCTTTGAACAGTAAAATTATAATTTCAAAGCTTTTTTAAATAATGTTTTTTGAAAAGTGTTTTGCCATATTTCTTTTAAATAAATAATACTTGGTTTGACATTTTGTTACGTAATACATAGTGCGACCTAAATGTTCAAATACACTCAAATTTAAAACTTACACATTTTTAAACACAATGTTTGGGTTTGTCCATATTTGACCCAAGCATGGGTTGAAACAACCCAGCATTTTTAGTGTAATACATTGAATTGCATTAGTCTGAGCCTTATCAGACATGCATTATGAGTTTATCAAGTTCATATACATAAACTCATGAGATTATGGTTCAGCTATTCAGAAAGTCTCCAAATTACGCATCAGTCATTTTCCAAAATAGAAGCCGCCCCGGCTTCTCATCAGTGGGCTTAACTGAAGGAGACAGATTGAAGCATCCGTTCACTTCATGGTACAATCTAATGAGAACCAGCATGCGACGTATAGCAACGCCCTCGTCTCTAAATAAGCATTGTTTAGGGGACTCTAAATTATGTGGTTGGTTGTGAATAATGCACTTCTTGGTAGGATGTTTTCATTGATTGCAGATGGTTGGGGTTCAGCCATAAAACCACAGAAAAGGATGGCTGTTAAGTGTTATACAGTGGTCACCCGTAATGGTTAAATCTCCATTTTATTTTTACGCATGGAAGGGTTCAAATCAAGGAGTTGTAATTAGTGGTTGGTCAGCTCTTATATCAATCTTCACTGCCACACAAACTCTAGCTGTTAACTATCTTGTCTCTTTGAGGAGAAGTTGAACTTGTGCCCAGACGACTGCAGTGACTATTGTAATTATGCGTCAGATGGGAAGCTGACTCGGGCTCGCTAATTTGGGTGAGTGTGTTAGACGCCTGTGCATGTCCCCCTCTCTTCTGCCTGGACACAGAGTGCTCTTTGAGGCTTTATGTCAGTGTTGGCTCTATTAGGCTTTCCATACATCTCCCCAAACTGCCTCCAGACGCTACAACAACAAAGGAAATGTGGAGACAATGGAGGTTTTTATTGCATCCGGGCTGTAAAGGATTAAATTTACAGACATGTGAGAGTGTGTGATTTATAAAAGAGCTTATAAAACAGGATTTGTGAGGTCTCGAAATGTTAGTATTGAGACTGGAGTTCACGCTGAATACGCAGAGGTATAGTAGTTTAAATGTGCATTGCAAGAAGATGCTTGAATCTGTACTCATCCGCCTCATCAGTCAAGAGATCTTTGAGGTGATGATGGCTCTGGTCTAAAACCTAGAAAACTGACTATGTAGCTTGTGTTGTAAAACTTTACACGCTGCTAAAGCAAAGGCTATTTCTGTTTGACTTATTCTATCCTATAATGCATTTGAAGAAGCTCAATGGAAAAAAATAAAATAAAATGTATATATATCCAATCATTATGAAATGCTAGTTTTTGAAATAATCTTTGAAATAATTTTTTAATAAGTAATAAAACTTATACGTTTTTGAAATAATCTTTTTCCACCAATGTTGCTTTATTTTGTAATATTATTTTATTATTAATGAATTTCTCCAGCAGTTCTATGGTTACCAAAGTCTTTGTCCTGACATGACACACGCTTTTTTAACAAAAGGCACCTCTATCCTAACAAAACCATGTGAAGCAAGTGCCTGTGAGGTCAGAAATATCAATTTTTCTTCTTTTTGTATAGTAGGCAAGCACACAAGTATTATGTCCACTTTAGACATTCTACTGACTGTGAGGCTATAAGAACTGTTTGCAGCAACATGTCAAGGATTAGGGTAATACGAATAAGTTGCCATGTACTTGCAAAGTTACTTATAGTCAGTAGAATATTGGGGACCATAAAAAATTTGTGTGAGCGGGTATTAAGCAGAAAGTCTACTAATGCTCTAGTGACTGCTAACTGACATGTAGTTGCAACTATAATTTACTCCTAGTTAGTAAAATGTTTAATGGGTACTATTGATATAAAGTGTCACCCAAGGATTTGTGCCCTCCGGGTGGAACAAAAGACAAGAATTTTAATCTTCAAAATTCTCTTTTTGTTCCACAGAAGAAAAAAAGGCCTTATGGGTTTGAAATGACATGAGAGTGAATAAATAATGAGAGAATTGTCATTTTTGGGTGAGGCCTCTGACACACTGTCCTTTGCAGCACGCCAAGCTACTAATTCCCTTCGGCTGCTTACTTCTGCACAATGAGCAATTCGTGACATCTTGTTATGCGTAAATCAAAAGAGGGAAGGATGAGGAATAAGAAGAAGTCAAGATGGTGAAAAGTGGAATTAAAGGAGAAGGAGATAGAGACAGAGGAAGAGGGAAAGTAAGAGACTGAGGGATATTTTTAGGAGTCTCCTCTCTGACCACTTCAGTGGCTCGGGCTTCGTGCCTAGGGCTTCTGGTTTCATTGTGCAATCCGGCATCCAAAGAGACGCCATTTAGCCAACCAGAGACAGGGCTCACTTTGTCTGTGTGCACCACAGTGAGGGTACCTAAAGACAACTTCAGCCTCCACTACTGCTACTCAATAAAAGAGAACAGCTGTATTGAGGCCACACTCCTAAAAATAAAGTTCCCAGTTTAATTAGGGGCCGTCAGGATTCCTCTAGATCCTGCCAAGAGGCCGGAGTTTGGAGGGGAATCAAGGTCAAACAAAAAAAAATTTAGTAAAAGCTTTCTTTGATGTGCCATTTCTTTCTATTTGACATATTTGAATATGTTATTGTTGTACTAAAGAACACTTTTATTCATTTAGTATCATTTGAGATGGATTACATTACAGAACCCATATTTATTTTAATGATGAAGTGTGTCTGTGTTGGTCGACCTATATACATAAGACACACTTCATCATTATCACTATTTCACATGTGTACAGTGGAACTGAAATGGTTCCTGTGGGAATTACAATTAACAAGCTGGTTTGGAGAACCATTGGTTAGTTTAACTCTGCCCTGACCACTGTTAATAAGTAATGAGAAGCACATTACCTTTGTCTAATGATTCCATAAGCTTCTGATTAATATTGTAAAACTCTATATCCGCCATGTGCTGACATAGTTCCTGTGGGAAATGGGAACTGAACCTGAAAAAACTGCTTGTGAAAGCAGCAAAATTAAAATTCTGTGATAATTTTCTCACCTGCTGTTTCAAATAGGACTTTCTTTCTTCCAAAGAACACAATTTTTGTGAGTGAGAACTAGAAATTTTTATACTTGTATCCCATTTTCGTCTTAAAAAAATATTTTCAAATGATTATTTTCTTATAATCAATTTAACTTGAGAAAATAAATAACTTTTTCAAAGTTAGTTGATTGTTTGACGTGAAACAACGGTATTCACCAGGAAAGTACAGTAAAGTTTGCTTAAATTACTCATCTTTTTGGCTTTAGCTCAAACAGTAGAGTGTGGTGCTTGCAACGCCAAAGTCATGGGTTCGATTCCCAGGGAAAGCAAGAACTGATTAGAATCTTTGTGTATCTTGAATGCAATTTTAGTCACTTTGGATAAGTCTCTGCCAAATGCATAAATGTAACAGATTTATTTCTGAAGTAAGAAATTAGTTGCATTTTAAGCTTAACAGTCACAAGAAAAAATAAGCTAATTATATTATTATTTTTGTTTTTCATATTATTATTATTATTATTATTAAAATAATCCCATTGCATGTTGTTGTTTTTTTCGTTATAGTTATGTTTAGGCTACTTTCTGTTGTGTAAAAAAAACAACAACACTAAATACAAATAAATTAAAAAAGTCAAAACAAAAATTTGTTTATTCTCATCTGTATGTAGAAGACCATGTGCGTGAACAAAGGGCAACATTTATGTCAACATCTTGATTTAACACTGGAACTCCCATGTTGTTCATTTGTATAATATAAAATATAAAACATAAATATAAAAAATATTCCAAACGTATTCACTCATGAGTGACTGCCAAATTTTTAACCATGATCTTAACACTTGTACTTTGACATGTATCTTTAATTTGGACAGTAATTCCGTGTTTTTTATTACACCCGTGTTTCTTATTTTCCATGGCTTTAAGAGGTAATGATTTCCTAGCACAATACAGAAATTAACCATGCATTTAAGCCTTGAATTTTATGTTTCACTGTCAGTGAATAATATGCTTCTCACCTTAATGTCACCAACATGGTCTTTAGTCTCACTCTCTCTCTCTCTTCCACACTCTTGCCACATTATGCTTATTATATCATATTATCCCTCAAACATCATATATTTCACTGAATACCTAAAAAAAAAAAAACTATACCTTTTAGAGGTATATACTCTTCTAAAAACAGTTGAAATCAATCGCTGTTGTTTGTCTAAGGTTAATAGTGTAATTATTGGTCTTTGGCTGTGTTGTATAGGGTCAATGAAAGCCTGGCTGTTTCAGTCTCACAGCCTCACCATTTTGAATCCCCTATTTGAAGAATGTCAACAGTTGGCATTGATAGGAAGCAATTATTGGGGTCAGAGGTGAGGTGATTAGCAGTAATTATCGGAAAAGAACCCATTAAGTGCATGAACCAGCTTAGAAGAGGTCACTGTTCATCATCTAATGTGACAGTCGCATGGCTCAGCTACTTTTAAAGTAGACATCTACATACATTTGCACTTTGCTTTTTAAAAAATGTATAACATCAAACGCATTAGTGTTATTCGCATATTTAATTAAATAGTCACAAAACCTTACTTTTTTTTTATGTCAGGCTCTGGCTGAAATTTACTCAATGCTAATAGACTTTAACAGATGCGACCAAGCATGCAAGTGGACATTTTTGTCTCCTGATCTTCTTCACTTTTGAGAGAACAGTGACTGGCTTTTGTTAATGAAGCTCTTGACTGAAAGATTGACTTTGATTGATTGAGGTATTGTTGCTTTGATCAGTCATCACTGATGACTTTGATAACCCATGTTACCAAGACAAATGACTACAGTTATTGTTACTATTGAATACCTTCATTAAAATCTGTTTGGGATCTGTTTTGGAAACATTGTTGCAATGAGATGTGCCAACCGTTGTGCTATGTGTCCAATCCCAGTCGATATTTGATGTGTAATGTACAATCGGGAAGAGGATTAGGTTAGGTTTTAGGTTTTTGTTCATTTTTTTCTAGTATTTAGTATGAAAGCATGCAGTGGGCCCAAAATGTATTTGGACACTTAAGTCACATTAGGATGTCTGTATGTCATTATATTAGACACAAAATACGCTCGTTCTCATGAGAATTCATGAGAAAGCCAAGCATGAAACCACATTGTTTGTTGAAGGGAAAAACATAAAAGTTGTATGATATACTATTTTGGTCTTCTCGAATTAGAACAAGTTGTCATGAGAGTGTGTTGATACTTCAAGTTGTCTCACTCACACTTTAAATGTTAATTTCTAGCATTGTAGAATGAATGTTGCTCTAGAGATGGTATTTGTCTGAGGTATTTTCTGAAATATTGGAGGTCTTGTTTGTAATGCGTGAATATGTATAATGAGCTGAGCTGTTGACAGAGTGAAATTCCCCTCAGGACTTCCTCATAAATCAACAAGGTGTACTGACCATAAGTCTCCGTGGATATTTCTGCTTCCAAGAACTGGGAAACACATTAATTTCCAATAATCTCCCAGGCCTGACGCTTCACAGAAAGAAGTGCTTTTAATTATCCTGTGTGAAGTGCTTAAAATATGGGACACATGATGTGTTAGATGCACAGATCTAACACTGTACCAGATTCAGTAATACTAACAAATATCTACACTGTATACACAAGCGTAGTGCAGTTAAACTTGTAACACAGCTCACTTGTGAGCTAGTATTCATGATGCATATTTTCCTGCAGTCTCACACACTCATACCTCTGCTTCAGATAAACACCAAGCACACTAATGGCAGAAGCACATTCCTGCTCTCACATGGATGCAGTATGTGTTCCCCACTTTCTGAGAAGGAGGCTCCTCTCTCTGGTTGCTGTAAATCATATTTGTAACCTTGGACCACACAGTGTAGTGAGCTCAGCTCAGGACACGGGAGCAGAGGACGGGACATTGAACAGAGAGATGGTAAACAGCAGGAAGTGCACTTAATAGAGACTGCCAAATTATTAAAGGAAATAAGTACCCTCTGTTGTGGCCAGCTCTGGATATTCTCTAGAGGTCCTGCTATAAATGGATGCATTACTGTATTAAATAATTATCAATCAATCTCTCTCCATCTCTCTCTATCATACTTTTTGTCCATGTGAGATTTTTTTCCGAAATCAGTGTCCGCACAAAGGTGGATTACACTCTCATCGATTAAAAAGAGATGTTGATGCACATTGACGTCATAGGACATTAGCTGTTTTCATCCATTTTTATGTATGAAATCTGGGATATCGTATAAAAAACGCTGGATGAAAATGCCAAGATGTGCATAAATTCTAGAAATGTGCTTAAAAAAACGTATATGTGCTCAAATGAGGTGGATACATTTTTTTATCCTATAAAAAGATGTGCATAAACTGTGATGGAAATACATTTAGGGAATAAATACTTAAACACACAATGAAAAACTTGTGACTTTGCTTCAACATTGGATATGATTGGATGACTAGACAAACCAGCGGCCCAGTTTCATTGCACAGCATCTCAAATGTTGGTTTGATCATTCTGAAATGCGTGAGCCAAAGGGTCAAAATTATTTAGTATAATGACCTCCCAGAAGTGTCTCAGCGTTTTTTCTGTGTGCTCTGAGAAACAAGTCGATTCACCGATTGCTTTAACTTCCAATTTCATTTCAAATACTTTGTGGCAATTTCCCAGCAAGTGACAATTTTGCTTTCTTGAACGCATGGAATGGAAACACTGGAATATTGCATAACACACTTGTGAATAAAGCAATTTTTAATGGAAACATACCTATATTAGTCAAATGAAGACTTCAAAATAATAGTAATAGTAATTTTAATAGTATACTTTATTGTTCACAAATGAAAATTTGGTTGAATACTGACTTTCATTGTATGGATAAAAGCATTCTTTAAAAATCTTGTGTTCAACAAATGAAAAAAATGCATGCAGGTTCGGAGCACACACATTTCTTGGTGAATTGTCCTTTTAAAATTCATAGCTTTTTGGTTTAGAAATGGTGTGTTTTGCAACTCATTGTCAGATCACTCTAGATTTCATCCTTGACTTTAATTGTTCTAAATGGAGGTCTGTCGTTTAAAGCAATTTGCCCACTTGCCGACTCGAAACAGCGTGATAATGGTAGGGGATGCCACAACTTGTGGGTTTATCACACTCCTTGTTTTGGAATAGAATAGTGATCAATTAGTGCCTATGACTTACAGATTGCATGTCACATATTGCAACACCTTTGGTGGAAAATAATGAGTCTTGTCAAAATGAAAACAGAAGGAAAGTTAACCATCACCATTGAACAACAACACTTGGACAACACTACATTTACTGGGTCTTGTATAACAAGCCTTTATACAAGTTTTTTAGTGTGAACTAGAGGTGAGAAGGAGCTTATTAGTCACTGCCAAGGGCTGGCTTCTGTACCCACCACAGAGAAATTACACACTGTGTGTTCATATTGGCTGGGAAGAGTTAGTAGGGCAATTACCTGTTCAGTTTAAATTCTCCTGCTGGTAAACTGTTGTGTGCCCCAATTCAACTCAATGTAAATTAAGTTAGATTAAACTAAAAATAGAGTGGAGGGTCAATTACCTTACATTTTTGAGTAGATGGATATTATTTTAATTCTTTTTTGTGCCAGTTTAATATCTGGGTTTAATGGGACACTAGCTAAAAATACCTAATTTGAAGCAGAGATATACCTTATAAGATATTTTTTTAATCAACGCTTGAATGTGGGTAAGTAAAAAAAAAATGAAAGAGTTAAAAAAAAAAAAGGTTAAAAAAAGTCTACATCAGATGGATAGATCAAAGCATAGATGGAGAACATAAATCTAGTTTATCAACACCCCTAATGTTTGCATTTCTATATCTTATCCTGGGAGGACATTTCGGTCAGTAACGTTATATTGATATGCTTTTTAATGATGTTGATACTGTTATTTTGCATAAGCTTCTGCTTACATAGGTTATCACTTGTTTCTGCTTCTTCTCTGAACCAGAGATTCAGTATTCATTCAGAATGTGTGTCATAACGCTCCCTAGCATATAACATCGAAAACACAGAAAGCCGGACATTTTCGTCAACCTCTGATTCCTCAGAGGTTCAAGATTTAGCTGCTCTACGTCAAACTTTCTTGCTTGTTGTGACTAATCTTTGCCACTCTCATGCCATACATACGAGAAAGTAATGTCGATCCATAGGCATACCATAGTGAATCATGCTATTGTAATTTATAACACTATTTTATGTTTAAATGTCCCATTTAAAAAGTAATGAAAATGAAGTCTAATAGTCAGATGTGGTTAATAGTCTGACTGCAAGATACTTTTCAGAATTGTGCCACCAAAACAGATCCCTGAACCCCTGTGCAATTGTTTTAACTGTTTAATGAAACTGCATCAATAAGAGCACAGCTATTTAATACCCATAATGGCAGCAGCTTTAGGTGTTGGCACAGAGTGAGTGCTGAGTGGGGTATCTGATAGCTTTATCTGCTCCTCTTTAATTAAAGTGAGTGAAGTTTTTTTGTCACTGTCACAGTCATTTCACCAAGCTCCTATTTGCCATATGCCACACAGATGCCATATTGTGAATGTTCCAGTAATACAGCTGGCATGTACATACAGTAGAATGTGATTTAGCAAAACCATTTTAAGATTGTTCATATACCTTTTGCTCAAACCCTATAAGCCAAATCCTTGCTGACTAGACAGTTCCAGTAAACTCCAGATGAACTTATTCATTTTTAATTTCACAGCACTGACTTATTCATCACCCAGACGTCTGTAGGATGCTTTTTTTGTTGTTTTTTTGCAGTTGTAGCGTCTGCGAAGTCACTGCGTGAGACAATTTTTTTGTTTTTGAGACAAAGCATAAAAAGAAACAACTTTTATTTACACACCTGTCCATCCTAAACTACTGATAAAAAGTGATTTGGGATCAAAACAGAATTTCTAATAAGCGCAGTAATCGTCATGAATCATAGTCTCATAATCTCTGTTGTCTTGTCCCCTATCTGTGCCCACACATTAATTCAACAACCTCTGTTTTCCAGTAAACCGGCGGTTCGGTGTTACCTGTGGTCTTTGATTATAGAGCACCAGGTGTTCACTGGGGTCGGGGGGCTAATTTCCTCTAAACAAAATGAAATTCACAATGCTCTGAGCTGCTGTTCCCTGGCAGCTCATGCTGTGCTGCTGACAATGTCAGAGTACATTACACCCAATGTGGGATGGTCGTCTTTTTATATGGAGCAATTATAGGAGACACCTACTTCTGTCATAACCATCATAAAGGGACACGTTGACCAACTGCCAGGTTTTTCGTATTCCCTATTCTACTTTTGTGAAAAACAAGGGAGCCTTGAGTCTATAATTAATTCCTGTGTGATAGAAAAAGTCATTATTTACGTTGATACAATAAAACCCATATTTTTCATACACATCTATAGCTGTAGATCACACAAAACAGAACCAGTGACGGCAGTGCTGGGCAACTCAGATGGGGATCATAATGAATACAGCTTTCAGAACAGAACCTGCAAACAATTATGGATTAGATGACTGGCGGGTGGTCTTCATGAGGGTTGACCACAAGAGGATAAAGAAACATGTGGCACACAGTAGCTCGAGCTACAAAAAACCATGAGTTCACAAGAAGCTAGTGTGGTCACAAGACCCCTTTGTCCTTATAGTGGTTTGGGTTGTTCTCCATTGGTCACTGTTTACCCCCCAGATCATTTTGATCCATAATGTAACATATATTTGATTGCAGACACATTGCGTTCCTCAAGGGCCTTTTATTGTTGTATCCCATTGATACTGCACGTCATGGTTGTAAATATTTGTGACAAGTATTGTATTGCAACTTATCTTGAAGGAACATAGTTTAGATGAATGTTCAAAGAGCGGCATGCGTGGGCATGTGCTGATATGCTTATATGCTTATATAGCTTAAACTTGTTTATTTTGGCTCGTAAAAATAAAGGTAAGAAATTCCACAAAAAACTATATTTGAAACCCACTCGGCACTTTTGAAGAGAATGTATGAACTGGATGCAGATGTGCAGATTCAATAGAATCACACACGTGTGATACAAATGCGATTTCACAGCCCAGTTGAGTAAACCTGTCTGATAATGTGTACTTGACAACAGAAGATAACGATATTAGACAGCAATGGCGGAGAGCACACGCAGGAAACAGCCGTGACAGCTGCGCTTTGATCTTTGTGTGCCCAAAAATGCCACCCCTTCTTATCTTAAAGATATATGAGTGATTTCCTGCTTTCTCTTGGCACACATTCACAGCCTGCTGTGTGCCTGGCACTGCTTCAACTTTTACAAAGGAAGGAAATGCCATATATGGTCTGGTAGAGCTGATATAATATAAAGTATGTCAATGCCTTGTGCAACTTTTACGTTTTGCCTATTAGCATAATAAAGTACTAAAAGGCAGTTGTAAAGTATAATACAAGGACATTTTACGGTGGCGCTAAAATATCAATATATATATCTGCAAACTTTTCCTAGCACCTTTCACCCGTCATCCATTTTTCACTTTTTCATTTTTTACATCACCTTTCCCCAATTTTCCCCCTCTTTATTATTTTATGGTTTTAAAGCTAACAAACTTATTTTAGCTTGGACCATTTTCTGGTTCTGTCTTGCTTTAAAAAATAGTTTTATAGTTTATCTAAAGCAATGACATTCATTTAAATGTCCAAATGCTTATTGTAGCCACTTTGTCATGAAAGTTAGTGCCCTTAATAAACACAACTTTTATGAAAATGCATCAACGGGAGTCTCATTATGAATTAAAAATATTTGAATTATATCAAATGATTTGGCAAAAACTGCACCTTCCACATTAAATGCAAATGAGAATGTTATTTCAAAAGCTCACCACCCACACTGATAGTTTATTCAGCACATTTCAAAGAAGCCCATTGCCATATATCACATATCACTGCATTGAGGAAGTAGCAGCGGATCATATCTGAGACATACTTTTTGACTGTTTTGCTCACATTTGATACTTAACTCCCTTTAACTCCCACAGCTGCCAGGAGAAAACTCTTTGAACTCTAGCCTTGAGGTCAACCCTGCTTAATGGCTTAAAACTCCATTCTTCCCTCATTACCACCACAGACAGTTGACTTTACTTGATCCGTCTGTCTGTGGATAACCTGATACTGTACCTCTGTCTCTGCTGATTCACAGATTCTTTGCATGACAAAGAAGTTATTAGGTACTTCACTGGTCTTCATATTGGTATTAATTTCAATATTAACGAAGACTACAGTTAGGATAGCAGGAGTTAAATGGGGTGTTACACTTTTCCCCCATTGTCACGCTCAGATTCTTGTTTTATCTGGCCTATAACAGTGGTTCTGCTGTTCTTCCATCCAAATGGCACCAGACACCCACCGTGCTGACGTTCCATGTTATTGGAAGAGCTGGATTTCTTTTTCCAGCTGTTATCAGCGCTCCCGGACATGTGAAGTGGAGCCGAGAGGATAAATCCATCCTGACAGTGAACAGCAACCTGAAACTGGGTCAGGTAGTTTTACCAAGCAGCTGGAACAGTGACCAAAATGCATTTAGTTATAATGTCTTCACTACTTTATGAATATTGTTTCAAACAGAATTATGGCAGACATTTATGATTAGAAATGCACAATATATTGGTACCATAACATCATTTTTTTTAATGTATTGGTATCGGTTGATATTGGATATTTCACTGTGCATAGTTTGATATTTTAGATTCAAGTTAAACTGTCTGAATAATGGGGGAAAAAAGATGAAAAAAAGTCTTTAGGTGATTTTGAAAGAAGTAATAGGTGATTTAGGTGATTTTCTCATGCTCAGCAATATCGTGAAATATGGTTATAATTTAAAATAACTGTTTTCTATTTTAATATATTTTAAAATGTCAGTTATAGCAAAACTAAATTTTCAGCAGTCATTTTTTTTATCATGAATGTTGAAAACCGTTGTGCTGCTTAATATTTTAATGGAAATCATGATACATTTTAATCAGGATTCTTTGAAGAATAGAAAATTCAAATTAATTGCATACAGTAAATGTGCTCATTTTACTATTGCTGTAATCAAATCAATTGTTTGTCATTTTAATCTTTAGCAAATCTCAAAATGAATATCCATTTGCATGCTGTGCGTTATAATATTTTTGTGACTGTTATTTTAGACAGATTTTAATGCTTTATTTTTTATTTCATGAAGCAAAATAGGAGAAAATTTGAATATTGATCATGTATTTGTTATTGGCCATGGCATAAAACAATTATCGGTATCAGCCAGAAGTTTAATATTGGTGCATCCCTTTTTATAATAAATTTATACATTATCAAGCCCATGACCCGTTGGCGTTGTTCGCATTAGTTTAGCAATATCAACCCTTGTATTGTAAAACACATCATTGAAACAATTTTCTTTCTTTCTCAACACACATTTCAATATCTATAAGGATGGTTTGTTCCTACAGGTTTTAGGTCCAAACAGCTGAACTTTTCTGACTCATAAAGTCCAGCTGTCATAGTTGAAGTGGGTAGTTGTCTTTACTCAGGACCATAAAATTCTGGTGTTAGTCAACCTAGGGTATCCGTGTCTGTGTGTGTCCATGTCTGTGTGTGTCCACATAGATGACAATATCCGCAATACTTGACCATGTGAGGACATTTTTTTGTCCCCATGAGGAAAACGGCTTATTAACCATACAGAATGATGTTATTTGCAAATGTAAAAATTGTAGTTTTCTGTAATGGGGTAGTGTTCAGGTTAGGGGGTATAATATACATTTTGTACAGTACAAAAATCATTATGTCTTTGGAATGTTCCCATAAAATCTGAAAACCCAACATTGAGTGTATGTGTGTGTGTAGGCGCTTGTGACCAGCTGCTCCGTCTGCAGTAAACAGTGTGGAGCAGATTACTCTAATGCCCCATAATCACAGTTACATAACCCACACACTCATCCTTTGTTTTGATTTCAGATTCTCTTCATTGAACTCACAAACAGCTTTGCTTTCTAATGTAACAATGCTGCATTGTAGGGAAAGTAACGTTGCCTTTAGCTTTCATCAGCCATTGGTAACCAAGTAACAAGGTGTTTTGCCATGTTTGTAGATCACTTTAGTTTACAATTGCACTTAATTTCAAATCCATTTGATAGCGAATTTTCCAAATCAAAGTTAAGGTTTCCAAAACAATATTTCCACTGAAAGCAGATTCCGAATACAGTTCCGCCATTTATGAATAACTACACAGGAACAAATGAATAACGCAATATTAATATTCAATTAACTTCTATGAACTATCAAGAAACTCAATTGAATTAGGAAGTAATAGTGCTCAGTTGAATGAGGCAGTTCATTCAACTGAGCACTATCACTTACTGATCTGTTCATCAGAATTTATTGTTAGTTCAGTAGTTAATAGACTGTTAATTTTGTGTTACTCATTTGTTCCTGTGTAGTTATTCATAAATGATGGAACTGTATTCTAAATTGGCAAGAAGGAGATTTATGGTGCCTTTTCAAAATACAAGGTGAACTGTAAGATGCGTTGTGCTGTCTGCTTCGTCTCAGCAGTCATTTTAGTCTTACCAAATGAAATGTGTATTTTATTTAATTTTTGTAAGAATTTGAAAAAATATGAACATTTGGTTGGTCTCCCTTTTGCCTTGGTTTGTGTAAAACATGATGGTCATGTGGTTGTCACCGTTCTGTTTTGTTAGTTTCACTTTCATGGACTTTATTTCTATTTTTACATGCGTTTAAGTTTCCTGCCACTTATCTGTTTCCATGGACAGTAATCATCACACCTGTTCATTATCTCTGTGTTTTTTGTTCCTCCTTGTTCACCCTTCAGGTTCGGTTGTTGTTTGTGTTTGTGTTACTATTAACACAAACACTATTTACTATTTTACTATTATCAAATTAATTAGCATTTTCATCCTCTTTGTAACTGTTGTTCACCATGTTTTGAGAATTGCTTTTTTAAATTACTAACCTATAAATAATGAAGATCATAGCTTTTTTTGTTTTATTATGGAATCTTGTTCCTGTCACAAAAATAAATACAAATTAATTGTTTATCCTTCAATTCTGACTTTTCAATTCTGACAATTCTGAAAAGTCAGAATTGTAGGATAAACATAATCATTGTTCATAATCATAAAACACTGACTTAAAGAAGAACTAAACAAAACAAAAAATTAAGATGAATGAAGATCATAGCTTTATATATCTCCTATATATCTCTATCCTATAACCTATATATCTCTATCCTATATTCCTGTTTTATTATGGAATCTTGTTTCTGCCAAAAAATAAAATTTAATAATTTTTATCCTACAATTTTGAATTTCTTCTCATAATTAAGTTTATTTCTCGCAAATCTGACTTTATTTCTTGCAAATGCGAGTTTTATCACGCAATTCTGACTTTATTTCTCGCAAATGCGAGTTCATTTCACTCAATTCTAGCAATTGCGAGTTTAAATCACGACTATTTCTTCCAATTATAAGTTTATGTCTAGCAATTTTGACATTATTTCTCTCAAATGCGAGTTTATATCACGCAATTCTAGCAATTGCGAGTTTATTTCAGCCAATTCTGAATTTATTTCTTGAAATTGCAAGTTTATATCACATAATTCTGATGTTATTTCTTGGAATTTTAAGGAAAATAATCTGAATTGTGATAAAATTATTGGTAATTGCGACTTTTTATCTCACAATTCTTACTTTATATAGCTTGCAACTTGAAAAAATTCTAATAAAGGTAAAAAGTGACGGAGACAAGCTTTCATAGAAAACAGTTATTTTAAACTGTAAAAAAATCTTTCACAATACTACTGTTATTGTGTTTTTATCAAATAAATGCAGCCTTGGTGTGCAAAACAGACTTCTTTCAAAAACATTAAAGAATTGTATTGTTTCCAAACTTTTGACATACTTTATTGTATGTTAATACGTTAAATATTTACAAGACTTTTACTTTTAACCTGCTGTAATGTTTGAAACATGTAAGTTCAAGTGTGATAGCACAGAATACTTTCCCAGACTGTGAGCCCCTTCACATCCTGTCAGGCTTACACAGAAAGGGTTTCAAAGTGAGCCGGTGCCCATATACTACGAGCACACCTGTCATGCTGGCAGTTAATTTTCAAAATGAGTACAATTCCAGGAATCCCACCGTTTAGCGTCTAAGGGAAACTGCTTTGAATAAGATGAAGAGCTCCCTCCCCTTTTCATGCTCTAAGGAGCAGAGGAGAAGACTGTCAAAAAATGTCTGGTTCCCAAAAGCAATTTTTATTTGACCATACATTCAAACAAGACCAACATTTTGGTGTGTGACTTTTAATGATGTGAGATATATTTCACTTGTATGCATTTGATCAGAAAATTTAAATGACTTTACAGTAGCAGGTCCATTTCTGATTATTAAACTTGCTTAGATGAACACATGTATTGAGTTTTACTTAATTATGAGACAAAGAACAGTCCAGTTTCTCCACAGTATTAGGGCCTTTCATTTTTTAATTGTGTAACTTAGTAAACCTGAAGCAGTTGTTCTTTCAAAATATATAATCTGAAGTATACACCTACAGGTTGTACTTTCAGTGAACTTGGGAACCTTTATCTCTTTATTGTACTCGCGGCACTTTAAAGTTCAATTCATTGCTCCTCTTTGAAGATATGGCATATATGACAATGCAGTAAGTTATGTTATTTCACAACTGATAGATTACAGAGTTTATACAGTCTGCTTTCCTCATACTAGTTAGAGTCTGACTAGTCTGTTGACTTACTGACAAAAATGACAGTTCACTTATAGTTTAATTAGTTAAGCTGGAAAAAGCTCAGTTTCACATTAAGAGTGAAACACGTAGAGACATTATTTCTGCTTTATTTACTATTATGCAATCGATTGTAATTTTGCATCTGTATTTTGTAAATGGTTGTCTATGGAAATAACAGCTTAATTTGTCTGTTTATTGATCCTAATGACAATTCAATCATAAGAAAAGGTTTGATGCAGAGCAACATTCCAATATTTGGCCCGATTTGTCCGATTTGTTTCCATGAAAGACAGCTACTGTTTCAATAGCCTCAGTGATATCAAATATCTTCTAAAGCAAATTCATAGCACATTAAAAGTTTATAATTATTCAACAAATATGTAATTGAGAAGAAAGGATGAAGGAAGATGAATGTGGTGTAGTTACAGCTCAAAAGTGCATGGCTTGTTCATGTAATGTTCAGGTGATAGGGAGTGTATAGGACTCTGAGAACACACTATGAACTTTATTTATTTATTTATTTATTTATTCATTCATTTTTTATCATCCTATATAATGGTTATACTGGGCAGTGAGTGAGCAAAACCTGCTTATCTTCTGTCCTTACAGAAACAGTCTCTCTGACCTGATGCACCCTGGGCTTCAGTGCTTTGCTCAAGGACACAATGTCTTTTGCAGTTTGCACCCACCCACGCACCCTCAAGCCCAGTTTGTGTGCAAATTAGGAAATGAAAGAAAAAAAGTTGGACTAAATCACTTTAAACGTAATTAGGCTATTTGTTGACATAAGGGCTGTCCACATGGCAATGTGTTGCTCGAAAGGAAACTATTGTTTGCCTATAGTTACTCATAGTTAAATCTTTCACATGCATAAAAGGAAGTCCTGGTTCCTGACAAAGAAATATATTTGTTTTGCCAGACATAACAGATTTTACAACAGAATGAAGTGTATGTGTGTCCTGGTACCCTAAAATTATAAGGACA
Source organism: Rhodeus uyekii (assembly GCA_037043235.1). Taxonomy (NCBI): domain Eukaryota; kingdom Metazoa; phylum Chordata; class Actinopteri; order Cypriniformes; family Acheilognathidae; genus Rhodeus; species Rhodeus uyekii. The sequence goes on along the minus strand of JAWRVZ010000102.1, from coordinate 1,567,965 downwards.
AAATGTCCTCTGAAATCCTTGTTCTAGTTGCTGCATTTTTTGATCCCCATGAAGAAAATGACTTAAAAATCATACTTAGTGATGTTTTATTGAAAATTGCAAAAAGTTTTCTGTGATGTGTAGGTCTAGGGTTTAGAATATACAGTTTTCTTAGGGTTAGAGGATAGAAAATACAGTATGCACAGTATAAAGGTCATTGCGCCTATAGAGATTGTATTGAGAATAAATATGAAGATAGATCCAAAATAGGTTAGATAGAAATATTAATGGTATAATAATTCTGATCTAAGCATATATTGTCACACAGAATCACCAGACTCCACCATCACTTCATCATACCATTCATGCCATTCTCTAGAATATTAATGCCTGCACAACACACCATCCTTGTCTAGTCTCCAACTAGGATTACCTGAACCGCTGTATGATATTTACCTGTGACTGGTTCCTAGTGTTGTTTCTCTGAGCTCCTGTGTTCCTTCCTTCCTTCCTGGATTATTTTAATACCCGCTTCAACTGGCATAGCCTGCAAGGACAAGCGACATTGTGTACTTTCATGATCAAAAAAGTGCCATGTGGGGTGCTCCTCGTCTCATTGGACTGTTTAACTTCATCATCATGCTGGATGATACATATATCTTGATTTGCCATCGTTTCAATTCAATCTTTTAACAGGTTTTCTATCATTTTTTACTGCCTTTTTGCAGATAAATGGGAATAAAATACTATTTGGGGTTTGTTAATGTGAAATTATTAGAGATTATTAGGACTCGAACGATGCATCGTCGGATAATGATCATTATTGATTATGAAAGAGACTTGGTATAATGACGACAGACCTGTCCTTAGTTTAACCACATATAATCATGGAAGAAAGTGTGATGGCGGATCTTAGTAATGCTCCATTAAGAATGAACTGAATCTCCCAAGTGGAACTAAATTCAAGTGCAGATGTTTGCACTAGAATGTTTCTCCCCGTATGAATGAGAAGGCTCTATTATGAAAGAGTAAACCCAGCGTGTTCCCAGGGTTATTGAGATCTCCCGGGACAGTCGTCACAGTTCCAGCATTGTGCGCTATTTGTCTTGTAATGACCGATTGAGGGCTTGATGTTATGGAAACCCCATAAAAGCCTCTGTTGTGTTTGAACTCACCTCACACAGAGGTGAAGAATGACCCCTTCTTGGCCTCTAACACATACTGGGAAGTTGAAATTCAGTGCACGTGCCCTCATGACTCTATTTTAATTTCTAGTAATATGGATAAAGACAGAAAGAGAAGAAAACAGAGCCTTAGGTCTCTCTGAGCATCTGACCACCCCTTTATCTTTAACTGCAGGGTCTCTGACCCTCTCGACATAATGCTGCCTTTGTTGCCAAAGCTGTCAGCACAGTTCCTTGTTGCACAAGAGTAACAACTGTCACAGGCTACAACTGACTCCAGAAGGAGCGAGTGTCTGTTTAGACATCAGCAGGCAAGTGTTGTTTATTTACCCTTCTGTTAAATCGGCAGCAGTGGGAGATCCCTGAGGACTTACTGTGGTACCTACAAAACTTTCCACCTAAACACACCCCCCCCCCCCCCCCCCCCCCGTGAGATCAGGTTTCTTATACAATGATCTGACACTCACACTCCTAAAAATAAAGGTTTCAAAAGGGGATTTTTGCAGCAATCCCATAGAAGAACCATCTTTGGGTTCCCCAAATAACCCTTCACTGAATAGAACTACACTTTTTTTGTATGCAGGACATTTTAGAAATCTGAAGAACCTTTTGTGGAATTTGAAAGTTCAATGGATGTTCATGGAACCATAGATGCCAATAAAGAAATTTTATTTTTATGAGTGCACTGTAGGAAGGTGGAAGAAACACTCATCTAGAAAATCCCGTAATGAATCACTTAAATCTCAAATTTGTCAGCAAAGTTAATCAAAGACTCAGGTTAATGTTTAAAGGCAGTTTGGGTTGGAGTTGGACAAGAATTGGATTTGGGGTGGGTTGAAAATAAATTATTAAGAAAACTATGTGCTTAATCATTTCTATAACATTCCAGTAATAATGAGTCATACTTACACAGCACTGGTAATGTTGTGAAAATAGTATCAAGAATACAGGCCGTCTGATATGATATGAGATTAGCTGCAGGTGTGACGAACCTGCATTTTATTTTGCACTTTTGTTGTATAAATTATAAACAGTTTGAGTATGGTGGTTCATCTTAGTGGAATAGAGTTCCCAATATACCCCATGTCAGCTCTATCATAATTTACAGAAATGTTGTACATAATGTTGTTTTAAACTGCATGACGACTTTCTTCCATGGAGCGCAATTGAAGATATTTAGAAAAATGTCTAAGCTGTTGTTTTTCCACGTAATGAGAGTGGATAAGAATCAGGGAAAGCTGTGGATGAACAAGAGCTTCAGGTTTGGAGCAACATGAGGGTCAGTAAATGACTGTGAATGTTTCAACTTTAGTCACACATCTCAGCAGTCATTTTAGTTTGTTGGATTGATACTGAAGCATGCATGAAGGTGGAGTAGAGAAAGTGAGAAAGAGTTGTTTGCACCTCTGTGGTCTTGAGAGGCAGCAAGAGTTGATCTAGAGACAGGGTCATGAAGCCAGGCCAGTTGCTGACAATGACAGCTTCCAGTATTGAACTGTAACCGTTAATATCTAAATGTCTTTGGCACTTCGCCTCCATTTTTGTGTGGGCAAATAAAGAGAGAAATACCAGAGGAAATCATATTAGAGGTAATGAGGCTTGTTGACACAAGGGCTGCATGCCCACATGGCAGAGCATTGCTCAGAGGGGAACTATTGTTTGCCTAGTTATTCAAAGTAATATAATTCATACCAAACTGTTGCTGAATGCTTAAAGCGAAGTACTGGTTCCTGCTAACTGCTAAGTAAATAAATTATTTTTGATTCAGCACACGCTGTTTTTTACAACACAATATCTTAGCAGCTTTTACAAGAAATTACATAAATACAAAACAAATACGAATATATATATATATATATATATATATATATATATATATATATACTCACCTAAAGGATTCTTAAGAACACCTGTTCAATTTCTCATTCATGTAATTATCTAATCAACCTCACATGGCAGTTGCGTCAACGCATTTAGGGCTGTGGTCCTGGTCAAGACAATCTTCTGAACTCCAAACTGAATGTCAGAATGGGAAAGAAAGGTGATTTAAGCAATTCTGAGTGTGGCATGGTTGTTGGTGCCAGACGGGCCGGTCTGAGTATTTCACAATCTGCTCAGTTACTGGGATTTTCACGCACATCCAAACAGATAAAGACTGGAGAAATGTTGCCTGGTCTGATGAGTCTCGATTTCTGTTGAGACATTCAGATGGTAGAGTCAGAATTAGGTGTAAACAGAATGAGAACATGAATCCATCATGCCTTGTTACACTGTGCAGGCTGGTGGTGGTGGTGTAATGGTGTGAGGGATGTTTTCTTGGCACACTTTAGACTCAGTGCCAATTGGGCATTGTTTAAATGCCACAACCTACCTGAGCATTGTTTCTGACCATGTCCATCCCTTTATGACCACCATGTGCCCATTCTCTGATGGCTACTTCCAGCAGGATAATGCACCATGTCACAAAGCTCACATCATTTCAAATTGGTTTCTTGAACATGACAATGAGTTCACTGTACTAAAATGGCCCCACAGTCCCCAGATCTCAACCCAATAGAGCATCTTTGGGATGTGGTGGAACGGGAGCTTCGTGCCCTGGATGTGCATCCCACAAATCTGCAATCTGCAAGATGCTATCCTATCAATATAGGACAACATTTCTAAGAAAGCTTTCAGCATCTTGTTGAATCAAGGCGAAAGGGGGTCAAACACAGTATTAGTATGGTGTCCCTAATAATCCTTTAGGTGAGTTTAAATATTTATATTTTTTTAATTACTTTTGACATTTTTATTTTATTATTATTTTTAGATGCAAATTATTTTAGATTCGATGAACAGATATGATAAAAAGATAAATGGCTCACATTTATTTTGATCTAAGCACAAATAGGAAGTGCTGTGCAATCATTAACATGGCATCAGTTTTATCCCACCCCCTTCTTTCAGACAAATGAAAAGAGAGTTTCAGATAAGGTTATTTAAGGTGAAATCATTGGAAATGATTGACCGTTATCGATCATGACAGAGATTGATATAAGATTTTACCTCATCCCTCACAAGGTTAGAGTTTGTCCTTTTAGCGTCTTTGTAGGTTTAGTCATGATTGACTTTCATTATCACAAAAATCAAGCCATACATCCATAGAGAGTCTGAAATCTATAAGCTTTACCTATAGATAGCTAGTGCTGTTGCTCCACCTGCAGGCCTCACACATTAACTTTAACCTCAGGGACCTTTGACACACATATGTTCAGTCAAATATCGATTGCATAGAAATAACAAGACTTATTTATTTTTATGTCACAATCAGTTTCCTACTTTTAATTTGCCTATTAGTCACCATACAGTAGTTTGTCTAACCCAGTCAAACAGGAGATATAACCCAGGAAATATATCCACAGCTTTTACGCTATTCATGAAGTAACTTAATGAGATGCTAACCCTGGAATTAACCCTTAGATTAATCCACAGACACAGCATTCATGAAATAGAGCTGCTACAGAAGAGAATCTGCCTGTCTGTCGGTAATTGATGACTGAGACATAAGGGTGAGTCAGATACAGGCCAGTGTTTTGACTGAAGTGGATTAGGGAGAACACTGGCTAATTACAGTAATACGATTACACAATGACAGCTGGACCACTGCCACTGTCCTGCAGCCCGATCCCACCAACAGTGCAGTTCAGTACACCTTAAGCACCAGGGGGATCTCTGAACAGCTCCCTTAAAGTGACAGTTCACCCAAAAATTACATTTCTGATCTCGTCATTGATTATGAGCGTGATTTCAGGGGCTGATTTCCAATTATAAGTAAAATGAGGGTTAAATAAATCTGTTTATATGTTCTTGTGTAATTAATGCAATTAATGGGACTCCTCCCGAGCCTTTGGTTGCAAAGGGTCTAAAACATTCATCCCAACGTTTATAAATACCATTCGAATCTTTTGCAATTTCCCCCCCACATTTTTCCCTTTAAATCAGTGAGAAAATTGCAGAATCCCGATAACGTCTACCTGATCACAACCAAAGCAACCATTCCGTTTTTCTTACCACTTCTGTTTTTTTTCATGTGTGGCCCTTTTTTCTTGTTGCTGAAAATGTCTTTGAGTGGACCTCAGAGACACAAGAGTGGATGTCCCATCAGGAAATGCTCCTTGTAAGCGGACTTTTCATGCTGAGGGTCCTTCCATTTAACATTGACAGCATCTGCTGTGCTCAAAAGTTCATTAAAACAGACAAACCTGTTGATTCAGATGGTACATTAGTGTGACATTGAGTCCAAGATCAGATCTGTAGGCTTAAGATAGGAATGGCTTGGTGTTAATCTGGAGTATTTCCAGAGAATTCTTATGGGGTTCTTCCTCTTTCATCATCATCCATATGTTGGGTCACCATATGGATTTACGCTGTTGCATAAGTTACTGCTGCCATCTGCAGATTCAAGGCTGCACTTATTCATGTCATCTGTTCCCAATGAGAATCAGTGCAGACACAAACACACACACCACAGGGAAATAATAGAATATGTCAGAATGCCCAATAGAGCCACGGGGTCAAAGCAGAGACCAAAAAGCATGCTTCCGATAACAGGATGTAGGAGTATATACACCAAATCCAGCAGTGCTCTCAAATCCGACTGACTCACTCAGTCCAAACATTGCAGTGGCATTAGTTTCCAGTATCATGTTTCCATTTCAGCTCCAACATTAGGATGTTTCACTTCTACATGTGATTCGAAATGACTCTGAGGAGGTAACACATTCCTCAGTATCACACTCTTTCAGGCATTTATGATCAGAAACCTTCCACGTGCAAGGAGATCACCAGTATTTTTCCTTGCATGTTTGGATCACTACTCATAAAAACCTCTCCAAATATTAGAAATGTTAATGGAAAATTATCTTAATAGTTATTTTTTATATAAACATTATTTTATTGCTATACATTTATTGTTATGATTATTGACTACTAATAAGCAGTCATTATTAATTGCTGTAATATTTAATAGTTACATTTATTGTATTATTATTTTAAAGTAATGTATTATTAAATCTTTTATTACTTTTACATGCACTTTATTATTAAAATAACAATTTACTTCCTTATTAAAGGAACAATTCTTATTCCTTATTTTGTCCACAAGCTAGTTTCATTATTGTCAGTGTCACTTAAGGTCTGATTCAGTTAAAAGTTTTGTAAATGGAATAATTTAAATGGATAAGCGCTAATATTTAAGTGTTGTCAGCCAAGTGGGTGCAAGTGAGCAGGTGTGGATTTCTCAAAACTATCATGTGACCTCTTACACTTAGCACTTACAGTTCTCTTCTTTGTCTTTTTGTGCTTGTCTTTAGTTACTTGTGAAGACAGAATTTAGGCTGCAGTGGGAGATCCAGTGAACATATGGTGTTTGCTCTTCAATCCAGTGCCCATACGGTGAGGTAGTGCTCTGGAACTGTGGGTTGCACATGCAGTGTTATTGGCAGGAAGTCATCAGACGTTCTCACCGCACACACAGAGGCAGGAGTGAATAGACAAGAATTTGGCCCCATACCAGCCTCCTGGGAAAAGTGTCCGAGCTCATCAGGAAAACCATAAAATTAAAAAAACTGTGTTTCCAAATAGGAGAGAGGACAACGGGGGCAAGATTCACATACTCCACAGTGGGGAAAGTATGAACCTGTTGATGACATGCTGAGCAGCCAGACAAATGGGAGGAAACTGTGTGTGCACGAGTCGACGAGTAAGAGAAAAACACACCAGACACAGAGCAGATAGGATGGGAATACAAACTGGGAGGGGTGTCCCGTACAGATGGAGCGTGCTCACAGAAGGGGCAAGATCAAATACTCCGCAGAGGAATGCATTACTCATACTTCTGTAGAGCAAACTCCCACTTCCTGGACTGGATTTTGTGGGAATTTCTTTCTTATTAACCAAGCAGAGTCCGCTGACCATCAAATGGACAGCCTACAATTTCTGAAGATTCTGGTTTTGAGGTGAAAGTTTAAGAGATGCTAACTCATAACGGGCTGAATTTTAACCACATTTTGTCCAAAGAGGGAAAAAATTCATCAGGAATACAGCCTGTTATTGTGATTTTAGAATGACGTGCTGTAGTAGACCCTGTCAGGGGAGATGAATAATCCTAAACTCTGTTAGGCAACAGGATGTGGGTTTAGACTAAGAGCTAATTATTTTGTACGTAGTAAAGTGGCGAGAGTGCAGTGTGATTTTTCAAAGCCTGTAAGAGCTGTCAGGGAATCACAGTTCATTTGGTTAAAATAGCTTTATTCAGTTCAAAAGTCATGTTAATAAAAATCACAGTAAATTTTTAAAAAGTCGTTAAAAAAGCAAAATGTTTGGGCACTCAGTCAAATATGGGAAGGGATTGAACTAATGTCATCTTTGTTGGACAACCACACAACAAACAAGCGTGCATGAAATCTGAAGGCCACAAATGACTTGAAGTCTAACAGTAAAAGTAAAAAAAAAAATTACAACAGCAAAATTAGACTGATAACAGTAGCTGCCACAAGATACATGGCTATTCTCATATCGTATTACTAAAACTGCTGAAGCATCTCATCCAATGTATTTGAGAGGTAATACTTTTGGCAGACACAGTCAAGCTTGTAACATGTTTTTGATTTGCTTGGAGGTAGAATCATCGTTCAAATGTTTCGTTGTGTATCTGTAAGAGTCAAGAGAAAACATTCAAATGCACTGAAAATCATTACACACCACACGGTTTTCAGCAGAAACAAAATTCATATGGATATCCATTAACACTTATAGCTTTATATCTTATAAGATTAAATAAGAATGTTTTTTTTTCACAGACCTGAGGGCATTGAGAAGCCCCTCCACACTGTTGGGCGGCTGATATCGCAGAACCTTAATGCAGCCTTTCATCTGTATAATAAAAAACAGACAATTACTTTTTTTTGTATTTGCATACAGTTTTCTTTTAATTAGGATGGTCTATTTAACACATTTAGTATAATTTAGTATAGTCCATGGTAACTAATATAAAGAATCACCAATACTTCTACAGCATTTATGAATTTTAATTTCATCATTTACGAATACATTATTAAAATGAAAAGTTGTATTCATTAACATTAGTTAGTGGACATAAACAAACAACTATTTGTATTAACTAATGATAAAGACGACTATAGTTCTATATAGTTATAGCTCATAGTTAGTTAACTTTTATTAAATAAACTACGTAAACACTAATTTGGTAATCTAAACATTTTCTATGTTTTTTTAACATCCTGTGTTAAATTGACAGCCCCAATTAAGCCATCCACAAATATAAACTCAGATTTTGATATTGAACTTTATAAATGAATCAGCATAATGAAATAACATTAAAGTAATATATTAAAATTAAATAATTACATCAATTTTGGAGGATTTTACAAAAGCTCCAGCTGGATGGACATAGTCGTATAGGATGATCACCCCCACCATCACACGCAGACAGAATAACACTGTGTCCTCACTTGCAAAACGAGTGCGGTACTCCCTGATCAATACACACAAACACACACAAAGGATGAATTACAAAGTTGCTGCAGGAGAAACAAAAGCACAATGATTAAATGTTTTAACTTACGGCGTCTCTAACATGACTTTACACACACTTGCCATCGTACTCAGGCAATCTGTTGTGTTCTCTACGGGTAGTTCTGCATGCTGATCAGACAGAGAGAGCAAAATGTGTTGGTTATGATGGTTTTTAATGAGAAAAAAAGTGATTTGTAAATTAAAGTGAATGAGAAATATTCTTGTATAGATAAATGTGTTACTGAAGTATATTATGCATTTTCTGAGACTAAATTAAGCAGGATTTATTCATGAACATCTGGACCTGTTTGTCTGTTTAGTTCACATCCATTTGAGTTGTGTAAGGCATGTTATAATCAAAATACAACCACCTACCTTTGATACAAATTTAGTTGTGGCATCGCTTAACGTTTTCAGCATGGGCGTGGCATTGGCGTAGAAGAGAGACATGCGATTGGCCAGTTCGTTGTCAACCTCATTATGCTCTTCTGCCTGCAGAAAGAACACGCATGCAGTTTTTTTAGTATCTAAACGTGAAAAATCCATACTTTTGAAGATTTAAACTAAAGGGGTCAGTTATGGCAATGGGCTTTTTGGAGGTTATGGATGCGCTTTTCCTTGGTTAGCTTTACTTAAGTAGTTAATCATGGAAATTGATGTGGAAATTGGGCATTCTGGTGTGCTGAAAAGGCATTTTAGCTGACTTGAAACATTTCATTCATTACCATATGCTAAAAACTGAATGTAAATCCTGCTTAAATCCACAGACTGCAGACATGTCCAGAATTCCTAATACGTGCTCTTCCACAGCCAAGCTCATGCTTCATGAGATGAAAGTGGCTGTCGTAATTATTCCTCACAGAGAGTGCTTTTAATTGGCAAGGAAGGGTCAACGATCCTCTGTTTCAACCCCTGCTGAGCCGCTCCCTGATGATACAGCACACGCTAATGAGACTGAAGTCGTTAGCGCACGTTACCATCGCAGCGTCAACCGAACGCACTTCAGCCTCATGTCAGCGAAAAGATAAAAGCGGGTGCACGACGAACAAAATAAAAAGCAGGAAAAGATGGAGAGAACGAGATGAATGCGATATCTCATGTTTCCCTGAGTCAGGATCTTGTGCCGCTCTGCCACCTAATGATCCAGACCATTAGAGAACAGAATAGCTCCCATTAACCCCTGGGACACGGGGGAACGGGGTATTACTAAAACATAAGCCATCTGATAATGAGGGATATTTCCATGCGGAGCAGGTTTACTCACTGTTTGGTTGATGATACGCATGCGGCTCAAGGTCCTTCTGTAGTAGCTGAAGTCATTCTGGATGGCGGGGTTGGTCATCTGGTGAAAGAGCAGATGAACATTTAAATGCAGAACTGGCAGCTGAAAATTGTATTTCTGCTGAATAGGGGAATGGCAAACAGGTCAATACAGCATTTACGCATTTTTTCATTTTGCTACTCAAGTGAGCAATTTCAAAATCAAATGAGCTTATGGCCATTTCTTCGACCACTGAGTCTGGTGACAGACTTCATCAGTGTCTTTGAAAATAACTACACAAGGTTTCCCATTAATATAAGTAATTACAGTGGTACCTCGAGATACGAAATTAATCCGTTCCGAGGCAGTCTTCGTATAATGAGTTTTTCGTATCTTGGAACACATTTTACATGTAAAATGGCTAATCCGTTCCAAGCCCTCCAAAAACACCCCATTAAATTTCATAATAAAGCTAAATTGACCTATAAACAATGAAATAACGTAAAATGTCGAAGCTTACCTTTCGAGTGAGGCTATCTCCGAAAGTGGCGGCAGAGGAGGAGGACGACAAACGGCAGATAACGTACGTACACTTAACTTTACGAAAACACATAAAAAATGTAAAGTTTCGGGTGCGGAGTGGCTGAGCTAAAGCACGCCAGCACATACGTATAGAAGATGCATGATGGGAGGGATGCTGTCCAATTAGAGAGAAGGATCTCATGGCTTGGCTAGCATCAGGAACCAATGGGAGAGCAGGAGGATGGTGGCGAGTCTACTATAACTAAGATGGCGGCGTGTGGCGCGAGTTTCAAAATTGTTATGGGGCGAATCTCGTACTTTCAGAAACCTTTCGTATCGTGAAAACTTTTCGTATGAAGAGCAGTAAAAATTTTCGTATTTGCTTTCATAACTTGGATTTTTCGTAAGTTGAGCCTTTCGTATCTTGAGGTACTACTGTAGTTGCAACTGGACTTTCTGATCCAATAGTTAAACTAAATAGCTGAATCGCTTACGTGCAAATTAAGTTAATTGGATACAAAATTCAATGTCTAACAAATAAGTTCTATCATGCACATATCGCATTATGTGTGTGTGATAGTAGAAAACTGAGGAGATTTTTGTGGTTTAAAAATGAAGCAACTTTAATATATGATAAACTTTAACATAACAGTTGGCATGAAATGAAAATTCACCCGAATTGCATGTTATAGATTATATACATATATTCAAGCGACCGGAGACAATGCAAAAACATACAGAGAGCAGCAGCTTTCATTTCTGCTCTGACAGCCACAAGATCATGCTGAACGTGGTGAGTGCGTTAAAAATCAGGAAACAAAATTGTGCTTTGTACGTTTTTTTTTTGTCTGCAAACCAGACTTACGACAAAAGAGAGTGTTAAATCCCATCTGGATAGCCTCCTTCCCATGTTTATAAAAATGTTTTGCCGTTATTTGGATGCATTCGACCACATGAGCGTCTAGACTAAAAAAGCAATCTATTTTACGATCCACTACCTCTGGAAGTGGTGGACAAGTTCAACACATTTTAGACTCTGTTTACACCTGTATTTACCGTCGATTGGATAGACAAAAAACATACCAGGTGTAAACACTCACGTTAAATCAACAACCGATATATGGAGCCAAGACCACATATATCTGTATATATATTTTCTGTAATCCGTTACACTTGAATGTACTTCACAATATGGAAGATTTTTTTTGCCATTTCTGTTTGATCCGTTTGAAGAGAGATCTAGAAACTGCTTGTGATGTTCTTCATTTGTAAGTCTAATAAATGAATAAATAGGAATATAATTTACAGATTTTTAATGGTCAGCTGTGGTAACTGTAGATTTTAGGGGGCAGAGATGAAAGGCAGGAAGCTGGAGTTACACTTAATAGTCTTAAATATAGTCTTTGCTCTTTACATCTGCCCCACATCCTCTCAAAATACCTAATTGTTAGGTCTTTTTTTCCAGGTTAAAAAGAGATGATTCCGAGGTGGATTGGAAGAAAAGTGCAGAGTGGGTGTGACCAGAGGTTGCCTGGTTACCTTAAGCTCATCGAAGCGCAGTGTGAAATGCAAAATCTCAGCAAACTGCCGTGCCAGTGCCTGCTCTTGCTCCAGATGCTGAGTTGGGCTGCAGCGCGAGCTTGTGAGGAATTCCAGCAGGCCCTGCAGAGAGTCTTCTACAAGAGACACAGAAGAAACAGAAAGGCTAATTCTAATGCTGAATACAGGTATGCATTCTGGGTTATGGTCTTTGAACAAGACCACAGTCTGCCCTTTGATGTTTCATCAGAGCCTCTCCTCCAGAGAGTACCGCCATTGGCTGGTGTTGATGTGTGATGGGCCATGTCATGTTTAATTAGGTCATAACCTTTTTAGGTCATCAGACACTCCATCCGAATCACTCAAAGCCACAGACAGACAGTAGAAAAAGTGAAAATAGATGCTTTGAGACATTTCTGTATAATACATCAGTGGCGTATAATACAAAAAAATTATATTTCAATGCTTTCACTTGCAAAACATTTTTTTACATTTATGCATTTGGCAGATGGTTTTATTCAAAGCGACTTACATTGCATTCAAGAAGCACATTGAATCAGTTCTTGCTTTTCCTTGGATCGAACCCATGACCTTGGCGTTATAAGCATCAATGCCCTACTGATTGAGCTACAGGAAAGCCGTACATATGCGCATACAATTATTTTTAATTGTAATAGTATTTCACAAGATTACTGATTCTGATCAAATAAAATATTGTTGAGCATAAGAGACTTCTTATAAATAAAATCTTACCAACATCAAACTTTTGAAGAAAATGTATTTCTTTCCAGCATAATGAATTTGTCACTAAAGCTACAGTAGATGTGGGGTGTGTACAGTCAGAGATGATGAGAGCTGTGTTTTTGCTAGATGTGGTGAAAGAAACTGGCCTTGACCAAAGAGCA